>CM038681.1:545673506-546135526 GCA_021605205.1 Aegilops longissima
GGTCTTGAAGTGAGAGAAGGTCAGCCCGGCCAGCGGCTCGACGTCGGCGAGGGGCCCCCTGCTGCGTGGGCGGCGACCGACCCGGCGGACGAATGTCTTGACTTAGCGGCTGGAAGGCGGCGCCCATGAGCCGCCGAGGAGGACCCGCGACAGTGGATAAGCGGCGCTGTGGCGGCGATCCCGAGACAGCGGCCCCCATGGTCGCCGAGAGCGCGAGGATGATGCTTGCTGCCCGTCCCCGCCGGCCCGATGGCTGTGTTGGCCAGTGTGCGGAGGCACGACGAGGCGCCCTTGAAGCAGGAGGCGATCGAGGCGACATGGGGCGAGCGGCGGCTCGGCCGGTCGGCCTTGAGCCCGACAGCGTCGAGACATGGTTGCGGTGGTCGGGGAAAAAGCAGGCTGACGAAAGGCAGATTCGGCGCACCTGGTGTGCCAAATGTCGGATTCGGGTTCCAGCGGACCCTTAGAGTTGAACTACAGGGTCAGCTGAGATCCAACCCTCCACCGTCTAGTACCTCGCCCGAATTGAAGGGACCCAAACTACTAGCAAGAACAACACAAGAGCCTTAAGATTTATACTAGTTAGGGCCCACCGTTGTGGTGTAATACCCTACTCTAGTTTGTGGTGTGGTGGATTGTCTCTAGGGCTGATGAAGAAGCGATCTGAGGGAAGAACAGCCTCATGAGTGCATTCTTGGTGGAGCAATGAACTGCTAAGTGGTGTCCGTCGCTCTAGCTTGAGGATCGGGTCTCTCTCTCTCTCTGGATTCGAATGGCGGATCCTTCTTCCCCCTCCTATGGTGGCTAGCTCTACTTATATGGCGAAGGCCCTGGGCCTCTTCCCAAATATTGGCGGGAAGGCGCCAACAATTAGCCATTCGAAGGGAACAAGCGGGTACACTTATCTGACTAAAGTTGGTCCTCGCTTTGCCATAGGCTCACAGTGATGGCCTTTGCTTGGGCTCCACGATGACTTCACCGGTTGGGGCTGGTCTTGGTCTTGTTGCACGAAGCGGATGCCTTTGCTTGATGCTCTCGCCTCCGCTTGCTCCCCTTTGCACCAAAGAGGAAAGGAGGGCGCTCTTGCTGGCTGGCGCCGTGGCGCCCTGGTGCGTCATGGCTTGCGTCATGGGCACCTCGCGAAGTACCCTGCCTTGAACTCTCGCCTCCTCGTGAGCCAGCCCAGCCGAGGCGGCGCTGAGAAGCTCTTGGTCGTCCGCCCAGTAGGTCTGGCCCCTCGAGGGTCTTGAGCTTGTCTTGATGAAGATGGGCTGTCTTGGGCCTCCTTTGAGCCCACGCCGCGGAGCCAGCGGGCAGAGCAAGTCCCAGGGACCCCGTTCCCGAGCGGACAAAGATCCTTCTTGGGAGGCGGTTTTGCAAACCAGCAAGACCCTTGTCGTGGCAGCTTGCCCCACACCTCTGGGCGAATCTGCTTGAGTCCACTTGCCCCATGGGGCAAGGATTCGGAGACATCCCGATGGTGGCATGCAGATCTTTGTGAAGACATTCAAGATCAGATACACACTATAGAAGATGGCGACCCTTGGCGGGATCCCAGCCAAGGAGGACCACAAGGCCCCGGCAAGAGCCTTGCCAGGATGGCCAGCAGGCGCCGGCAAGAACCTTGCAGGGGCTCACGCGGAAACCCTTGCCAAGGACACCGTGGGGGCCACCATCAGACCCGCCAATCAAACCTCCACCACCGTTCACATGCAGCTGCCGACCCAACCCGGTTAGGCGAGGCACTGCACATGGCGGCAGCAGATCTTCGTGGAGACCCACCATTGTGCCACCTCTGCTGCTGCTGCTGCCTACATGGCACCCTTGGCACCGTGGCGAAGCGGCGTGTCGACCACGAAAGGGAAGCGGCGACAGACGAGGCAGGGCTCTCCCGTCGCCCGATAAAGCAGAGACACCTAAGCAAAGCGCATTAAAAGCGCCTTGTCATGTATCACGAGGATAAACTTCGCATCACTGTACCCTTTCCACCTCACGTGTTGCCTGTGGCAACCCCTTTCCCTATAAAAAGGAGGCCCAAAGGCGACCGTGGAGGAGATTGACTTTGGAGCTCCTCCGCCCCATTGCTAGTTCAAGAACAGATAAACAAACCACCAGCGAGTAGGGTTTTATGCATCCTCGCGGCCCGAACACAGGATAAGGAAACCGTGTGCTATCTGTTTGATCGCTCTTCTCATGACCCGGCGCCCGCGACCATAGTAAAGATTCTTGTGATCCTATAGGTGTCGTTCCACCGACATCTTTAGGCGCGCCCGGTAGAAGCGCGAGTTGTGAGAGTCGGCTCTAGCGGTTAGTTCGGCCTTCTTCATCGCCATGGCGCCCAGAAGAAGATGCGGTGGCGATTGGCCCGTCGGGCCGGACATCCGTCGGCGGCGGCGAAAGCAGCGGACGGTCGCGAAAAGGACGAAGCGCCGTTCGCGAACACCAACACCATCCCGGCAGCGAAGTTTGGGAGGCGGCGATGTTTGTCTTGCTCGTAACGGGCGCGCGCGCCAAATCAAAAGCGGGCAGACCCTCCGCGGTGGCGGGGCCTTCCAGAATCGCTACCACCCGCTGAAAGCGGCGAGGGCTTCAAGACTCCACGGCGCGTGACGGCGCTCCTCTCAGCGGCGTGCGACGAGCAGCGTAATCATGCGAGGACGGGCGTCACCGCTGAAAGAACCCGAGTGCCACTCCGGGATTTAGAAGACCTGCCCGTCTGTTGGCGCTGGTGAAGATGGCATGCGACCATGCGGAAGTCGTGATAGAGCTCGCCGACATGGTCGGAAATCGAAGCGTCGCGATCCGTGCAGGTTCGCTGCCACCAACGCCAGCGAAGCCACAGCGCGCCGTTGATTGCTCTCGATTTTCCTCCCACCACGGGAAACTTCGGCGAATGGAAACCACTATTGAAGCCTGGTTGCGGTGGCCAACAAAAGCGAACCGAGTCGGTGGAGTCCGGTCGGCGCTTCCGAGCGAGTCCCGCACGATGGCAGGAAAGCGGCGGCGCGCGACCACGGTGCACTCGCCTCGCATCATGGACGCCAGACCCGTCCGCGACGTTACTGCGCGACGAATCTCCATAACATCGTCGACCCGCGGGCCCACAATGACCGGTGCCAAGATCTTGGGAGCGAGAACATGAAGGCGCTTTCGAACCACTATCGGCGCGCCGGCACGGAGGCGCCACCAATCAGACAGCGGCAGGGCCGCTGCGTGAGCCACCCGGCACCGGAGAGCCCTGTAGGCCTACCTTACGAGGTAGGCTGTCCGGCTTTTACCCATGAGCTGCGGCAGTTCCAGTGGCCCACTCACCACACCTTCAAACCCGACGTGGGCGAAAAGTACAGCGGCAAGACCCACCCGTCCGAGTTCCTCAGCATCTACACCATCGCGATGCAAGATGCCAGAGCCCGCGACGATAAGGTGCTTGCGAATTACTTTCCGTTGGCTCTTAAACCCAATGCCATGTCATGGTTGATGCACTTGCCGGTAGACTCTATTTCCTCCTGGTCGGATTTGTGCCATGAGTTAGTAGGCGCCTTTAATGGAGCCACCAAGCCCATGGCCAAGCAAGCGATTCGCACGTCATTCCCGAAGGGAGGCGAGAGTCTCGCAGAAGTATATCTGAGAGGTTCAGCCGGGTGCGATTATAATATCCCTAATGTTCACCCCGCCATCATCAGCGCGTTCCATCGAGCGTCGCGTAACCCAAAGATCTGTGAAGAGCTGGCAATGAACAAGGTGAAAGATGTAGCAGAACTCTATGTTCTTGCTGACAGATGTGCCCGAGCTAAAGAGGGAGTACCCCGGCGAAGATGTCGGCGTGGAAACTGACTCCTCAGATGAGGATATTACCGCCCCGGCGAAGAAAGGCCGGCGACGCAACAGGAAGCGCAAAGGTAAAGCTATGCTTGCCGTCGAGGGATCTGATGACGCCGGCTCCACCAAGAAAACCAAGGCAGATGACACCGGCAAGGAAGTTTCCGGATGTGTGGCCTACCGGGCCTTGGCGACTGCCGAGAAGCCAGGAAACTCCGACAAGCGATACTGCAAGATCCATCGCACCAAAGGCCATGCTCTCCAAGACTGCCGACAAGTTGAGCTCCTCGCTGAGAAGCAAAGGGCTGAGTATGAGAGGCGGGACAAAGAGAAGGGCCCAGACGATGTTGAGGGGTCCGGCAAGAAGCGTGACGGCCAGTCGGGCCGTCGCGGCAAGGATAAACAACAGGAGAGGCCCGCCGGGGCCGTGATAGAAAGCCAGAAGACGACGATCACGAAGAGGACGATGAATCCGATGACCAGAGTTTGAAATCTCTGAGAGGCCATGTGCATCGGCAGCGGCGCCTCGCTGCATACTTCTCACCGCCCGGCTTAAGCGATGGGGCGAGATTACTGGCCGAGCCGTCGTTTGATGCCCAAAGGCTGAAGTGGTCGAGCACACCTATCATTTTGACAGCGAGGATCACCCCGATCGCCACTATCACGGTCGGTGCTTGCCATTGTTGGTTTAAGCCAACAAAGCGCAACCTCAAGGTGGCGAAGATGCTAGTCGATGGCGGGCCGTCTGAACTTGATCTCGCTTTGCGTGATCGGCTGCAATTCTGATGGAGACCTCGAAGAGCAGGCACGCGTTCAGAAGTCAACCTGGGAAGAAGCCAACCCAAGGGAAAGGTCACGCTGCCCGTGACTTTTGGGCGACCTGAACTACAGGAAGGAGATGATGCGTGTTTGATGTTGCCAAGATCCCTTGCCCTACAGCGGGATCCTTAGCGCCCAGCCCTTGGCCAAGTTCATGGCGGCGCACACTCGCCTACAACACCACGAAGATGCGGGACTGTGATGATCATCACCCTCCCCTTCGATAAGAAAGATGCACCGATTTGCGCTGACCAACTATACCCGAAGCGGTTACGTGATTGCCGCCACTAAGGTACTTGCTCTGCCGTTGGGACCCCGGAGGAAGAAGAAGAAGAAGACCGGTGAGACCTCGGACACCCCTCCGGCAAGCGCACCTCTTCGAGAGTGTAAGCGCTGCCGTCGGGGAACGCTGCGAAGGCTCCACCGATGGAAACAAGCCCAGGGCCATACCCGAGGGAACCAAGAAGGTTTCTCATCAAGGAGCGGCGGCGGGAGGAGCTTTACCATAAGCTCCACCCTTGGCGACAAATAGGAAAGAGCGCTTCGTCACCTTCTGCGATGGCAACCTTCCGACATCCCGGTGTTCCTAGGGAGGTGATTGAGCACCACCTTCTGTCTGCCCTCATGCGCGCCCGTCAAGCAAAAGGTCGAAGCAAGCTTTGGGCGACAAGAGTTCATCCAGAAGAGATCCGGAAGCTGGAAGCAGCGGGTTTGGTAAGAGAGTGCTCCATCCAGCGTGGTTGGCCAATCCGGTCGTAGTCGCAAGGCAAATGGGAAGTGGGAGCGTGTATTGATTACACAGATATCAATAAGGCTTGCCCTAAAGACCCTTCCCGCTGCGCAAATCGACAGATTGTTGACTCCACGGCTGGGTGTGATCTGTTGTCATTCTCGCGCGCCTACTCCGGCTACCACCAGATCTTCATGACAAGAGAAGGCGAAGAAAACAACATTCATCACCCCATGCGCAGTGCGTATTGTTTCATGCGGATGCCTTCGGGTTGAAGAGTGCTGGTTCGACGTTTGCAAGGCGGTCCAGCATTGGTTTTGAACCCCAGCTTCATAGAAATATGGAAGCTTATATGGATGACATAGTGGTCAAACCCAGGGCGGGCAACCCTCATACCAGATTTGCAAGAAACATTTGCAAAACTCGCAAAGATCAATCTCAAGCTGAACCACGAGAAGTGCGTCTTTGGCGCCCCGTCGGCAAGCTTCTCGGGTTCTTGGTGTCTGGCGTGGGATAGAGGCCAATCCGGACAAAATCAAAGCTATAGAGCAGATTGAAGCACCCAAGCGAATCAAGGATGTGCGTCGGCTTGCTGGTTGAGTCGCCGCCATGGGCAGGTTCATTTCAAATCTGCGAGCGCGCCCTTCCCTTTTCAAGATCCTAAAAAGCGGGCCCGATGGAGTGGGCGCGGAAGCGAGCGGCATTGCAAGGTTTGAAGAGTACCTCTCCTCCGCTCAATACTAGTTGCACCTAGGCCCACGAGGCCGTTCTTTGCTATACTGGCGGCAGCGGACGGTGGTCGATGCCGCACTAGTGGCGCGAGAAGAGAGAGGTTGACGACGAGGTAATGGCAGCGGCGAGCCCGAGCACCACCAATGCAAAGACGACACAGCCAGTTGAAGTGCCGCGAAGAAGAAAATGATGCAGCACCGGTCTAATTTGTTAGTTCCCTCTGCGGGGCTAGATCATGGTACTCGGCGCGTGGAAACTGCTCTTGACCTTCTCATGGCCTCGAGGAAGCTGCGTCCACTACTTCGAGCTGCACACGAGATCCTTGTCATCACCGCTTCCCTACGCAGCGGATATTGCACAATCCGGATGCAGCTGGGAAGAATTGTAGAATAGGGCTTTGGAGCTGTCCAGCCTTTGGCCTCAAGTTTGAAAGTACTGCCGACGATTCGAGTCGAGTCCTAAGCGGAGTTCATTGTAGAATGGACCGCAACACCTGACGAAGAAGCCCAAGAGACTGCTCTCCCCGGCAAGGAGGCATGTTGTGATTGGATCATGTACTTGAAGGAAATATGCCCTAGAGGCAATAATAATGTTATTATTTATTTCCTTATATCATGATAAATGTTTATTATTCATGCTAGAATTGTATTAACGGAAACATAATACATGTGTGAATACATAAACCTCTGAGTGTCACTAGTATGCCTCTACTTGACTAGCTCGTTAATCAAAGATGGTTATGTTTCCTAACCATGAACAAGGAGTTGTTATTTGATTAACGGGATCACATCATTGGTTGAATGATCTGATTGACATGACCCATTCCATTAGCATAGCACCTGATCGTATAGTTTGTTGCTAGTGCTTTTCTTCATGACTTATACATGTTCCTATGACTATGAGATTATGCAACTCCCGTTTGCCGAGGAACACTTTGGGTGCTACCAAGCGTCACAGCATGCTGGGTGATTATAAAGGTACATTACAGGTGTCTCGAAGGTACATGTTGGGTTGGCATATTTGAGATTAGGATTTGTCACTCCGATTGTCGGAGAGGTATCTCTGGGCCCTCTCGGTAATGCACATCACATAAGCCTTGCAAGCATTGCAACTAAATGTGTTAGTTGTGAGATGATGTATTACGGAGCGAGAAAAGAGACTTGCGATGTGAGATTGAACTAGGTATTGGATACCGACGATCGAATCTCGGGCAAGTAACATACCGATGACAAAGGAACAACGTATGTTGTTATGCGGTCGACCGATAAAGATCTTCGTAGAATATGTAGGAGCCAATATGGGCATCCAGGTCCGCTATTGGTTATTGACCAGAGAGGTGTCTCGGTCATGTCTACATAGTTCTCGAACCCGTAAGTCCGCACGCTTAACGTTTGATGGCGGTTATTATGAGTTTATATGATATTGATGTACGAAGGTTGTTGAGTCCGGATGAGATCACGGACATGACGAGGAGTCTCGAAATGGTCGAGACATAAAGATTGATATATTGGAAGCCTATGTTTGGACTCGGAATCACTCCGGGTGAAATTGGGAATTTTGAGATGCAGGGGTTTCGGAACCTCCTGGGGGTCAATGGGCCTTGATGGGCCTTAGTGGGAAAAGAAAAGGGGCCATAGTGCTGGCACCTTCCCCTTCCCTAGTCCTATTAGGACTAGGAGAAGAAGCGCCCTCTCTCTCTCTTCCCTTGGGAAAACCTAGTTGGACTAGGATTGGGGGAATCCTACTCCTAGTAGGAGTAGGACACCTGGTGCGCCTCTCTCTCTGGCGGCCAGCCCCTCCCTTCCCTCCTTTATATACAGGGCAGGGGGCACCCCATGACACACAAGTTGATCATTGAGATCGTTCCTTAGCGTGTGCGGTGCCCCTTCCACCAAACTACACCTCGAATATACCGTTGCGGAGCTTAAGGCGAAGCCCTGCGCGGTGGAACATCATCATCGTCACCACGCCGTCGTCTTGTGAAACTCTCCCTCAACACTCGGCTGGATCGGAGTTCGAGGGGCGTCATCGAGCTGAGCGTGTGCAGAACTTCGGAGGTGCCGTCGTTCGGTACTTGGATCGGTTGGATCGGGAAGAAATGCGACTACTTCCTCTACGTTGCGTCAACGCTTCCGTTGCTGGTCTACGAGTGCGAGACAACACTCTCATCTCGTTGCTATGCATCACCATGATCTTGCGTGATCGTAGGAAAATTTTGAAATTACTCGTCCCCAGCAGTGGCATCGAGCCTGGTTTTATGCGTTGATGTCATATGCACGAGTAGAACACAAGTGAGTTGTGGGCGATACAAGTCATACTGCCTACCAGCATGTCATACTTTGGTTCAGCGGTATTGTGAGATGAAGCGGCCCGGACCGACATTACGCGTGCGCTTCGCGAGACTGGTTTCACCGCTCGAGCACTTTCGTTGCTTAAAGGTGACGGCGGTGTCTGTCTCTCTCACTTTAGTTGAATCGAGTGTGGCTCGCCGGTCCTTGAGAAGGTTAAGCGAGTCTATTTGACGAATATCGTTGTGGTTTTGATGCGTGGTAAGAACGGTTCTTGCTCAGCCCGTAGCAGCCACGTAAAATTTGCAACAACAAAGTAGAGGGCGTCTAACTTGTTTTTGCAGGGCATGTTGTGATGTGATATGGTCAAGACATGATGCTGAATTTTATTGTATGAGATGATCATGTTTTGTAACCGAGTTATCGGCAATGGCAGGAGCCATATGGTTGTCGCTTTATTGTATGAAATGCAACGCTATGTAATGCTTTACTTTATCACTAAGCGGTAGCGATAGTCGTAGAAGCATAAGATTGGCGAGGCGACAACGATGCTACGATGGAGATCAAGGTGTCGCGCCGGTGGCGATGGTGATCATGGCGGTGCTTGGAGATGGAATCACAAGCACAAGATGATGATGGCCATATCATATCACTTATATTGATTGCATGTGATGTTAATCCTTTATGCATCTTATTTTGCTTTGATTGACGGTAGCATTATAAGATGATCCCTTACTAAATTATCAAGAAGTGTTCTCCCGAGTATGCACCGTTGCGAAAGTTCTTCGTCTGAGACACCACGTGATGATCGGTGTGATAGGCTCTACGTTCAAATACAACGGGTGCAAAACAGTTGCACACGCAGAATACTCAGGTTATACTTGACGAGCTATGCATATAAGATATGACCTCGGAACACGGAGACCGAAGGTCGGCGTGAATCATATAGTAGATATGATCAACATATTGATGTTCACCATTGAAACTACTCCATCACACGTGATGATCGGTCATGGTGTAGTTGATATGGATCACGCAATCACTTAGAGAATTGGAGGATATTTTTCTAAGTGGGAGTTCTTAAGTAATATGATTAATTGAACTTAAATTTATCATGAACTTAGTACTGATAGTATCTTGCTTGTCTATGATGTGTAGATAGATGGCTCGTCTGTTGTTCCGTTGAATTTTAATGCGTTCCTTGAGAAAGCAAAGTTGAAAGATGATGGCAGCAATTACGGATGGGTCCGTAACGAGGATTATCCTTATTGCTGCACGGAAGAATTACGTCTGGAAGCACCGTTAGGTGCCGGGCCTGATGCAAGGGCTGCGCGAAGTTGTGAGCGTCTGGCAAAGCAAAGCTGATGACTACTCTATAGTTCGGTGTGCCATGCTACGGCTTAGAACCGGGACTTCAACGTCGTTTTGAACACCATGGAGCATATGAGATGTTCAGGAGTTGAAGTTAATATTCCAGCGAATGCCGGATTGAGAGATATGAAGTCTCCAATAAGTTCTATAGCTGTAAGATGGAGGAAGCAGTTACGTCGGTGAGCATATACTCGAATGTGCGGATATAACAATCACTTGATTCAAGCTGGAGTTAATCTTCCGGATGATTGCGTCATTGACAGAATTCTCCAATCACTGCCACCAAGCTACAAGAGCTTCGTGATGAACTATAATATGCAAGGGATGACCAAAACAATGCCCGAGCTCTTCGCGATGCTGAAAGCCGCGGAGGTAGAAATCAAAAAGGAGCATCAAGTGTTGATGGTTAACAAAACCACTAGTTTCAAGAAAAAGGGCAAAGGAAAGAAAAAGGGAAACTTCAAAAAGAGCGGCAAGCAAGTTGCTGATCAAGAGAAGAAACCCAAGTCTGGTCCTAAGCCTGAAACTGAGTGCTTCTATTGCAAGCAGGCTGGTCACTGGAAGCGGAACTGCCCCAAGTATTTGGCGGATAAGAAGGATGGCAAGGTTAACAAAGGTATATGTGATATACATGTTATTGATGTGTACCTTACTAATACTCGCAGAGCACCTGGGTATTTGATCTTGGTTACATTGCTAATATTTGCAACTCGAAGCAGGGCTACGGATTAGCGAAGATTGGCTAAGGGCGAGGTGACAATGGCGTGGGAAATGGTTCCAAAGTCGATGTGATCGCGATCGACACGCTACCTCTACATCTACCTTGGGATTAGTATTAGACCTAAATAATTGTTATTTAGTACCAGCGTTGAGCATGAACATTATATCTGGATCTTGTTTGATGCGAGGCGGTTATTCATTTAAATCGAGAGAATAATGGTTGTTCTATTTATATGAATAATATCTTTTATGGTCATGCACCATTGAAGAATGGTTTGTTTTACTTAATCTTGATAGTAGTGATACACATATTCATAATGTTGAAACCAAAAGATGCAGAGTTGATAATGATGGTGCAACTTATTTGTGGCTTGCCGTTTAGGTCATATCGGTGTAAAGCGCATGAAGAAACTCCATCTTGATGGACTTTTGGAGTCACTTGATTATGAATCACTTGGCACTTGCGAACCGTGCCTTATGGGCAAGATGACTAAAACACCGTTCTCGGAACTATGGAGAGAGCAACAGATTTATTGGAAATCATACATCTTGATGTATGTGGTCCAATGAATGTTGAGGCTCGTGGCGGATATCGTTATTTTCTCACCTTCACAGATGATTTGAGCAGATATGGGTATATCTACTTAATGAAACACAAGTCTGAAACATTTGAAAAGTTCAAAGAATTTCAGAGTGAAGTGGAAAATCATCGTAACAAGAAAATAAAGTTTCTACGATCTGATCGTGGAGGAGAATATTTGAGTTCTGAGTTTGGCCTACATTTGAAACAATGCGGAATAGTTTAGCAACTTACGCCACCGGAACACCTGGCGTAATGGTGTGTCGAGCGTCGTGTCGTACTTTATTAGATATGGTGCGATCTATGATGTCTCTTACTGATTTACCGCTATCGTTTTGGGGTTATGCTTTAGAGGCGGCTACATTCACTTTAAATAGGGCACCATCTAAATCCGTTGAGGCGGCGCCTTATGAACTGTGGTTTGGCAAGAAACCAAAGTTGTCGTTTCTGAAAGTTTGGGGCTGCGATGCTTATGTGAAAAAGCTTCAACCTGATAAGCTCGAACCCAAATCGAATGTGTCTTCATAGGATACCCAAAGGAGACAGTTGGGTACACCTTCTATCACAGATCCGAAGGCAAGATTTTTGTTGCTAAATTGGAAACTTTTGGAGAAAGAGTTTCTCACGAAAGAAGTGAGTGGGAGGAAAGTAGAACTTGATGAGATAATCGTATCTACTCCCTTATTGAAATAGTACATCACGAAAACAGTTTACGTGACACCTACACCAAATAGGGAGGAAGCTAATGATGATGATCATGAAACTTCAGATCAAGTTTCTCAGAACTCAGTAGATCAACGAGCAAGATCCGCACTGAGTGGTGCGGTAATCCTATTTTGGAAGTCATATTCTTTGGAACATGATGAACCTACGAACTATGAAGAAGCGATGGTGAGCCCAGATTCCACAAAATGGCTTGAGGCCATGAAATCGAGATGGGATCCATGTATGAGAACAAAGTGTGGACTTTGGTTGACTTGCCCGATGATCGGCAAGCAATTGAGAATAAATGGATCTTCAAGAAGAAGACTGGCGTGATGGTAATGTTATCGTCTATAAAGCTCGACTTGTTGCAAAAGGTTTTCGACAAGTTCAAGGGATTGACTACGATGAGACCTTCTCACCCGTGGCGATGCTTAAGTCCGTCCGAATCATGTTAGCAATTGCCGCATTTTATGATTATGAAATTTGGCAAATGGATGTTAAAACTGCATTCTGAATGGATTTACGGAAGAAGAGTTGTATATGATGCAACCAGAAGGTTTTGTCGATCCAAAGGGAGCTAACAAAGTGTGCAAGCTCCAGCGATCCATTTATGGACTGGTGCAAGCCTCTCGGAGTTGGAATAAGCGTTTTGATAGTGTGATCAAAGCATTTGGTTTTATCTGAGACTTTGGAGAAGCTTGTATTTACAAGAAAGTGAGTGGGAGCTCTGTAGCATTTCGATATTATATGTGGATGACATATTATTGATCGGAAATGATATAGAATTCTGGATAGCATAAAGGGATACTTGAATAAGAGTTTTTCGATGAAAGACCTCGGTGAAGCTGCTTACATATTGGGCATTAAGATCTATAGAGATAGATCAAGGCGCTTAATAGGACTTTCACAAAGCACATACCTTGATAAAGTTTTGAAAAAGTTCAAAATGGATCGAGCAAAGAAAGGGTTCTTGCGGTATTACAAGGTGTGAAGTTGAGTAAGACTCAATGCCCGACCACCGCAGAAGATAGAGAGAAAATGAAAGATGTTCCTATGCTTCAGCCATAGGCTCTATCATGTATGCAATGCTGTGTACCAGACCTGATGTGTGCCTTTTTGTAAGTTTAGCGAGCGGTACCAAAGTAATCCGAGTGGATCCTTTGGACAGCGGTCAAGAACATCCTTAAGTACTTGAGAAGGACTAAGGATATGTTTCTCATTTATGGCGGTGACAAAGAGCTCGTAAGAAGCAGTTACGTCGATGCAAGCTTTGACACTGATCCGGACGATTCTAAATCGCAAACCGGATCGTATTTACATTAAGCGGTGGAGCTGTCGGTTGGTGCAGTTCCAAACAAAGCGTCGTTCGCGGGATCTACATGTGAAGCTGAGTACATAGCTGCTTGGAAGCAGCTAATGAAGGAGTCGGATGAAGGAGTTCATAACCGATCTAGGTGTTGTACCTAGTGTATCGGGTCCAATGAAAATCTTTTGTGACAATCTTGGTGCAATTGCCTTGGCAAAGGAATCCAGATTTCACAAGAGAACCAAGCACATCAAAAGGCGCTTCAACTCCATCCGGGATTTGGTCGGTGGGAGACATAGAGATATGCAAGATACATACGGATCTGAATGTTGCGGACCGTTGACTAAGCCTCTTCCACGAGCAAAACATGATCAGCACCAAGACTCCATGGGTGTTAGAATCATTCTTGTGTAATCTAGATTATTGACTCTAGTGCAAGTGGGAGGCTGAAGGAAATATGCCCTAGAGGCAATAATAATGTTATTATTTATTTCCTTATATCATGATAAATGTTTATTATTCATGCTAGAATTGTATTAACGGAAACATAATACATGTGTGAATACATAAACCTCTGAGTGTCACTAGTATGCCTCTACTTGACTAGCTCGTTAATCAAAGATGGTTATGTTTCCTAACCATGAACAAGGAGTTGTTATTTGATTAACGGGATCACATCATTGGTTGAATGATCGATTGACATGACCCATTCCATTAGCATAGCTTTTGATCGTATAGTTTGTTGCTAGTGCTTTTCTTCATGACTTATACATGTTCCTATGACTATGAGATTATGCAACTCCCGTTTGCCGAGGAACACTTTGGGTGCTACCAAGCGTCTGGCGAATCTGGGTGATTATAAAGGTACATTACAGGTGTCTCCGAAGGTACATGTTGGGTTGGCATATTTGAGATTAGGATTTGTCACTCCGATTGTCGGAGAGGTATCTCTGGGCCCTCTCGGTAATGCACATCACATAAGCCTTGCAAGCATTGCAACTAAATGTGTTAGTTGTGAGATGATGTATTACGGAGCGAGAAAAGAGACTTGCCGATGCGAGATTGAACTAGGTATTGGATACAAGCGATCGAATCTCGGGCAAGTAACTATACCGATGACAAAGGAACAACGTATGTTGTTATCTTGATCGACCGATAAAGATCTTCGTAGAATATGTAGGAGCCAATATGGGCATCCAGGTCCGCTATTGGTTATTGACCGAGAGGTGTCTCGGTCATGTCTACATAGTTCTCGAACCCGTAGGGTCCGCACGCTTAACGTTTGATGGCGGTTATTATGAGTTTATATGATATTGATGTACGAAGGTTGTTGAGTCCGGATGAGATCACGGACATGACGAGGAGTCTCGAAATGGTCGAGACATAAAGATTGATATATTGGAAGCCTATGTTTGGACTCGGAATCACTCCGGGTGAAATTGGGAATTTTACGGATGCAGGGGTTCTGGAACCTCCGGGGGTCAATGGGCCTTGATGGGCCTTAGTGGGAAAGAGAAAGGGGGCCATAGTGCTGGCGCACCTTCCCCTTCCCTAGTCCTATTAGGACTAGGAGAAGGCGCCTCTCTCTCTCTCTTCCCACTTGGGAAAACCTAGTTGGACTAGGATTGGGGAATCCTACTCCTAGTAGGAGTAGGAAACCACAGTGCGCCTCTCTCTGGCGGCCAGCCCTCCCTTCCTCCTTTATATCAGGGCAGGGGCACCCCATGACACACAAGTTGATCATTGAGATCGTTCCTTAGCCGTGTCGGTGCCCCTTCCACCAAACTACACCTCGAATATACCGTTGCGGAGCTTAGGCGAAGCCCTGCGCCGGTGGAACATCATCATCGTCACCACGCCGTCGTCTTGTGAAACTCTCCCTCAACACTCGGCTGGATCGGAGTTCGAGGGGCGTCATCGAGCTGAGCGTGTGCAGAACTCGGAGGTGCCGTCGTTCGGTACTTGGATCGGTTGGATCGGGAAGAAATCGACTACTTCCTCTACGTTGCGTCAACGCTTCCGTTGCTGGTCTCTGGTGCGTAGACAACACTCTCATCTCGTTGCTATGCATCACCATGATCTTGCGTGATCGTAGGAAAATTTTTGAAATTACTCGTTCCCCAACAGTACTTTGATGGAGCTTTCTCCTTACAAAGGCGTCGGGGCTGGCGTCTTGCTTGTCGCCCACGGAGAGAGCACCTCAAATGCGTGATCCGGATGCACTTCCCGAGGAGGTGTCAACAAACAATATGGCGAGTACGAGGGCTGCTTGCGGTCTTAGGATCGCGGTGGACCTCGGAATCAAGAAACTCATCGTCGGGGAGACTCGCGGCTTGTCGTCAAGCAAGTCAACAAGGATTACGAGCCCGTTGATGAAGGCCTCGTCGATGAAGTGAGAAAGCTAGAAGAAGCGTTTGACGGTATCTGAGCTGAACACGTTCCCGGCGGAGAACGGTATCGCCGATTACTGTCAAAGCAGCGCTGCCCTCAAGCTACCGTGGAACCGAATGCGTTTGTGCTTCAGCTAACTCAGCCATCCGTTGATCCATCAGCGAGCAGAATAAGAGGAGGAAATCAGGGCCCGGCAAGTACTTTCTCGCCGAGCTCCCCGGAGCCGCCGGCAAGGATGTTGCCGGGGATACTGAGCCCGCCACGGGACGACTGGCTCCGGTGGAGCGTCAAGCTCTTGCCGTCGAGACAGCCGCTCCTATGGCGGAAGAAATGCCTTTAGTCCTCGCCGTCGAGCCCCAGGCTCCAGCGTGGGCACAGCATACCATCTGATTCCTCCAAACAGGGGAACTTCCTGAGGAGCAGGAAGAAGCGGAAAAAGTAGCTCGTCGCTCTACCATGTACCAGTTCGTCGATGACGTCCTGTACAGAAAGAGGCCGAACAGTGTGAAATTGAAGTGTATCCCTCGAGAGGAAGGACTGGAGCTGTTGGCGGAGATACACGGAGGCATATGTGGATCCCACATTGGGTCAAGGGCCCTTGCCGACAAGGCATTTCGGCAAGGCTTCTTCTGGCCCACCGCCCTCCTGGATGCAACGACACTAGTCACCAGGTGTGAAGCTTGTCAGTTCCATTCAAAGAAGCTTCATCAGCCAGCTCAAGCCCTTCAAACCATTCCTCTCTCCTGGCCCTTCTCGGTCTGGGGGCTCGACATACTGGGCCCTTTCCCCCGCGATGTCGGGGGCTTTGAGTACTTGTACGTTGCATTCGATAAGTTCACAAAGTGGCCGGAAGTGGAGGCAGTGAGGAAGGTTACAGCTCAGTCAGCCGTCAAGTTCTTCAAGGGACTAGTGTACCGTTTTGGCGTACCCAATAGGATTATCACCGACAACGACACACAGTTCACAAGCCGCACCTTCATGCAATATACCCAAGACCTCGGCAGCAAAGTCTGTTTCGCTTCCGTTGCTCACCCGCGAAGCAATGGTCAAGCTGAGAGGGCAAATGCTGAAGAACTGCGAGGCTTAAGGACCAAGACCTTTGACAGGCTGCACAAGAGTGGAAGGCGCTGGATTGATAAGTTGCCGGCGGTTCTTTGGTCGATCAGGACGACGCCAAATCGAGCCACCGGCCAGACACCTTTGCCCTAGTATACGGGCGAAGCAGTTCTCCCCCCGAACTCATATCTGGGTCACCTCGAGTGCTCGATTATGACGAGCTTGAGCAAGAGCAACTGCGGCAAGATGACGCAATGCTCCTTGAGGAAGATCGTCTTCGGGCGGCTGTGAGAGCAGCACGTTACCAGCAAGCCTTGCGCCGCTACCATAGCCGCAAGGTTCATGCCCGAAGCCTTAAGGAAGGTGACCTTGTCCTTCAGCGCGTTCAATCGGCGAAGAATTCCAACAAGTTGACGCCAAAGTGGGAAGGCCCTTATCGGGTAATACGAGTCACCAGGCCCGGCGTAGTCCGCCTGGAGACCGAAGATGTCATTCCGGTGAGTAACTCCTGGAACATTGAGCATCTTCGCAAGTTTTACCCGTGAGGCGCAGCTTGCCGGGCCCCCCGGCAAGCCACCTTTTGTACAAGCATTGCCGGTGATGCATGTAACCCTTTGTACAAAGCCGGTATGAGACCACGAGCATAAATAAATGAAGCGCTGGCGCCCTAAGTTATAGCATGCATGCTAGGTCAAGTCTCGTCCTTGGTTAGGGTTGATAGCGCTTAGCGGCGACTAACCCCTAGCTTATAGGTCGAGTGTGCGTCTCTTTGCCGTTCTTTTATCTTCTTTGGTTCGCAGGACTCACAGATATCCTTGCCGGATCACTTGAGGACGAAAAAGAGAAGAGGGACAGACCGGCATCAGGACGGCAAAGATTCACCCACGGCAAACCAGAGTTGCCGGGGGCTACAGCTTCAGATAAGTTCTTCATCCCTTATCATGCATTCCCTTATGGACTGAGGTATGTGAAACCTCGTTTTTTCCCAAAGCTACTGCGCTCCCCTAAAACTCTAGGCCCTAGGGCTCGTTCCTGGGGGCAGATTTGGTCGTAGTCGCAGCAGCAAAAGGATGAAACAAGGAGCCTGAACCCACCTCATCCCTGCCTCCGCCAAAAGCGTGAGAAAGGTCGAGAGAAGTGGGAAGACGGCAGGGCCTGTTGCCGGGCAAGGAAATGTTTATCTTAGGGATATCAAGGATTTACTCCTTGTCGTGGGTTCTACCCGCAAACAAATGACCCGGCAAGCATCCCTTTTTCACTAAAAACATTCCACTCAGGTATAGACCATGGGGAATGAAAAACATGAATGATGGGATTACAAGTTTTAAATTCAGCCAAGGCCCAAAGGCTTACAAGGTGCCCGTAACCCCTTTCTTGTCCCTCTCCTCAGGAGGCAGGTCAAGGAGGCGAAAAGGGTAGAAGGGGCGCCTAGGCGAGCTACGGGTGGCAGGAGACACCAAGAGAACATCTCGGTGGCCGTCCGAAGGCTGGATGGTGATGGTGGCGCCGGAAGTAGAGCTCGAAGACGAGGCGGCAGGACGTCAGCACGCGTTGAAGGCGTCGGTGCCCGTGTACTCCGATTTGACAGCCTTGCCGCCCGCCCTCTTCCTCTTCCGCAGCCTCCCGACGCCAGCCGCCAAGGAGGCGACCCGAGAAGTTCGTGGAGCGGCGACACGGATGATGGGGTCGCCGGTGCCGCACAGAGCGGCGCCCGACACCTAGTCGGACCCGTCATCCTGCCGCCTGCTACCCTCGTCGTCGCTGCCGCTGTCCTCCTTGCCACTCCCGCCCAAGGAGGAGTCTTCGCTATCAGAAGAGCGCTCCACGCAGCACCTTGCCGGGTCCCGAAGAGCCGAAGACCTTGGCGGAGAGGAGGCCGCCCTCCATCGGCTAGAAATGGAGAGTGAGCCCCTCCGTCAAGCGGTGGATATGAGCGAACGTCTTCCATCCCGGCGAAGATACATCACGTGAGGGGCTGGGAAGTCGACGCGAACTTCAGCGTCGCTGATCCCACACCCCTCATGTGCAGCCGCAATGACTCCGTGGATCAGCTCCATCTTCCACTTGAATGGAGTCGGGAGGCAGGCGGCGGCGACGCGGCGGGCGCAGCTGACTGACGAAGAACTTCGCAAGGTCATCTCCAACATGGCCCTCCATGGGGAGGAACCATCTGGCGGAGGTGAGACCCGCGCGCCGCCCGTCCTCCTCTTCCCGGCGCCTCGGCCTCGCCTGACCTCGCACCTCCCCCTTCCCTCGCGGCTGGCTCGGCACCGCAGGTGCAGGAGAAGGAAGGGAGCGTTGTCGGCGGCGACCCTCGCCGCCACCGTTGAAGGGCCGAGATTCCCTCTCTCCATGGCGGATGGAGGGGGAGCAGAAGCTGGAGGAAGGAGGAGATGGAAGAATGCGGGGCGCCATCCCCCTCCTGCTCTTTATAAAGGAGCGGGGTGGGGCTCGCCACCCGCTCAGCCAATCAAGGCAGCGGAAGGCGAGGAGGCTGGGACCAACCCGCTGCCCCAGCCCATGACGGCCCGGTTTCCGCCTCCACCGTTCGCCACCCCAAGCGCATGAGAACCACATGGCAGGCGTGCGGGACCAAGCGATGGGTGGCGACCTCTCCCCACCCGTGATCTTGGGGAGTGGGCGCCTTGAAGACCATGCCTCGGCCCGTTCGATAAATGGGCGCGCCTCACGCCTCCCTCCGTTTAAGGGAAAGCGCGAACCGCCCCTTTACTACGGCGTGACGCGCATGCGCAGAGCTCAGCCCCACGCATGCCGCCCCGTCACGCCACGCCCCCACGCTGAGCCACGCTTGAGGAGGCATGGGAAGCGCTTGATGCGTGAAGAGACTTACCGCGGTAAAACCGCCCCGCCTGCCAGCGCGATCGTTTTGGGCCTAGCCCAGCAGCGGCTAACGCGCTTACGTGTGGCCCAGGCCGGGGCTCTGTCGGTGTATAAAAAGAGGGGTACACTTTTGTACCCCTATACTCTGCACGCAGGCGGTCTGAGCATGAGCACCACCGCCTTGAGCAAGGCAAGGGAGGTGAGCCAAGGTAAGGCCGAAGCTCGAAAGGAGCAGAACGACGCCAAGACCAAGACCACAAAGAGCAAAGGGGACGAAGCGGACTCCCCCGGCAAGATCCTTGCCGGCAGGCGGTTTTAGCAAACCCGGCAAGACCCTTGCCGTGGCAGCTCGCCCCACAGCTACGGAGCGAATCACCCTTGAGTCCACTGCCCCCATGGGACAAGGATTCGGGAGACATCCCCGTGGTGGCATGCAGATCTTTGTGAAGACATTCAAGATCAGATACACACTATAGAAGATGACGACCCTTGGCAGGATCCCAGCCTAGGAGGACCACAAGGCCCCCGGCAAGAGCCTTGCCGGGGATGACAGCAGGCGCCACGGCAAGACCCTTGCCGGGGCTATGGCGAAGCCCTTGCCAAAGACACCCGTAGGGCCACCATCAGGCCCACGCCAATCAAACCTCCACCACCGTTCGCATGCAGCTGCCGACCGAACCAGTTGGGCAGGCACCTGCATGGCGGCAAGCGGATCTTCGTGGAGACCCACCATTGCGCCATGTCAGCTGCCTGCCTGCCTACATGGCACCGCGGGCACCGTTGGCAAGGGCGGGTGTCGACACGAAAGGGAGCGGTGACGGAGGAGACAGGGCTCTCCCCCGTCCCCGATAAAGCAAGGACACCTAAGAAAGACACATTAAAGGCGCCTTGTCATGTAATGCAAGGGATAAACTCGCATCATTGTACCCTTTCCACCTCCTGTGTGCCACTGTGGCAACCCCTTTCCCTATAAAAGGAGGCCCAAGGCGACCAGGAGGAGGATTCGGCTTTTTGGAGCTCCTCACGCCCCATTGCTAGTTCAAGAACACAGATAACCAAACCACCAAAGCAGGAGTAGGGTTTTATGCATCCTCGCGGCCCGAACCTGGATAAGGAAACCGTGTGCTATCTGTTTGATCCGCTCTTCTCACGACCCCGCGCCCCACGAGCGTAGTAGGGATTCTTGTGATCCCATAGGTGTCGTTCCCACCGATAGAAGGGGACGACGTGGAGCCGCGGAAGACGCGGCAGTGGATGCCCACGCGGAGAGGAGTAGGAGGGTTCACTGGTTCGGCTGTGGTGTGAGGCTGCTGTCGCCGCAGGGCCTGGCTAGCGGTGGAACTAGTAGGGGGCGATGAGGCCTCAATGGCAGCACAGCCGGCCACTTGAGGCAGGAGCAGGCGGTCTCCCCGGTGCTGATTTGGTAATTGGTGCAAGAAGAGCAGCGATTGAAGAAGTAGCAGGACCGTTTGATTCAAATCCAGCGATTCTTGCTGCTAGAATCGTTGTTAACTAAGTTGACAAGCCTGCGTCGCGTCAACGTAGTAGGCCTGAGTCAGCCTCCCAACCGATGCGCCCCAAATGTCAGTGGGAGGAATCATTTTTTCGCGTAATAAGGAGGCAGTTGATTGTGTGCGACCAGGCCAGCGGAGGGAGTAGGGTGGGCCGGGGAAGCCTCCGCGGCATCACAGCGGGCCACAAGAGGAGGGAGCAGGCAGTCCCACCGGCGCTAGTTTAGGCGGCTGGAGCAGGAAGATCAGAGATTGAAGAAGCACGTTGGCCGTTGGATGGACATCCAACAGTCACTGCTGCTAGAATCGTGTGTTCACTGATGAAGCCTTGTGTAAACAAGTCAGCCATTTGCTATTATTTTTATAATTTTTACTCATTTTCTAATTCATATGGAATTTATTGCAGCCCGTTTTCCATTTTTAGAATTGCTGGCCATTTACGGTCGATACCGGTGTCAAAAAATAACTAAATCGTGGGAAATTTTGAAAATTCGCAAATTTTTGCTGGGAGCGAAATATTCTTAATCCAAAATTAATAGCCATAATTTAAAAATAAATTAGTACTATGTCATATTAAATCAATGAAATACATATAAGATATCGGTGAAGAACAAAAACAAAAAAACTAATATCCCATTTGCTATAAATTTTTGGAATTTTCAACCCTTTTGATATTACTTTTAAGAGACATTGACCATACTCTTTGGCCAGGACGGAATGCATCCTCCTCGTCTTGAAAGATTTGCAGCCCGATGGTCGGAGAAAACAAATAGGCCTAGCTTGGGTATTCTTCAAAAAGAAATCTTGGGCTACCTATTTTCCCAAAGAAGCTGGTGCATGAGCATTTAGCTTTATTTATTTATTTATTTACTTATTTATGTTTAGGGGACCATGAGCATGTACCTGGGCCGGATTCATGTGAGAGCCTGCCTTCCAGTTAATTATGGGCTTCTCTATTGGGCCTTCATCAGTGGGCTACATCTTACCAACAAGTGAAAAATGTGTTCCGTAAGAAAAATAGTATGAGCTATGTACGGTACGGGGCACTAAAGGATCGAACCATGCAACGACTTCCAAAACATTGTGTTTGTCATTCTAAGAACACATTTATTCAACCAACAGACGAAATATACTACTGATTGTACATTGAAAACAGCAGCAACAACAAACAGGGCTGGGGGTGCAACAGAAGCAGTAAGCAGGCCAGAAGAGTGAAGACACAGCTCTCTCTTCCAAACCAAACATCAGCCATCATTACAAAAGGGCTACCAAAAAAGAACAAGTGTATGCATCAAACTAAATAAAGATCCTATTACACCAAGTATGCGCATCTAACTAAGCGGCTCGGTTAGGCGTTACTATTTATTAAGCTGTGGAGATTGGTCGGCGGCTTGAACAGATGGGTGCTGACGGGGAAACTCCGGTCAGCAGGTGAAGTCGATACTTGCGACCCTCTCTCCTACTTTGGGCTGCGGTGTGGCGGCACATATCGGTATGGTGCATGCAGAGACGCATGGTATGTTGTGTACACAGTTTTGCTCGATGAACGAAACGCGCTGCCATCATGATCCTTGCCGTCGGTTATCTCCTGGTTAATCGGATAATTCAGTCCGACAAATAGAGAGCATGCACCAAGGCTACTTACCAGCCTCGGCCAAAAATTCCGAAGGCCCGAGAAGCTCGGATCCTGCTCAAAGACCTTGCGATGGCTGTGATTGTATTCGCGAAACAACACATCTGGTATGTGCGACGATCATCAATCTTTCGCCATCATCGATCGATCGAGCCAGAACCACTGCAATCGCCATGCCGCTTTTCTTTGAAATGTTCGGGATTAGGAAGGGTAGGGATACCAGCGCCTACAACATCATATCAAGTTGAGTCAAATAAAAAGGGCTCTTGATTTAGTCAATCTTAAGAACAACATGTTATGAGCATGAATATTTTTCATAAATGTTGTGATAATATAAGCAAGCCATCATGATATCATAGGAAAGTAACATACCTTTGTAACAGCCGTTTGTAGCGATATTTGGAGTAGGCCAGCAATACGTCCAGCCATAGAAGGAGTCGACAACGTAAATGAAGTCCTTGTGTTCAATGGCATCGAGAACCATGGAGGATGTATGATCCTGCGATGGGCGTGCAGATTTATCCACTTACGCGGTGACACTGTCGAGATAAGCGAGACCGCGGTTGACGAACGCAATTAGCCTGAAGTCTTTATAATTCACAGATCTTGTGGGCACTTGGCAGATTACAACCTTGAGCAAATCAAACTTGGTATCATGTTGGCTCATGTAAGATTCCAAGTATTCTGGGCCGCGGTGCCAAAGCAGTGCAGTGTTAATCAAAGGAAGGGGGATCAACCGCCGGGTGTAGACCTCCACGAGCATCCAGCTGCCGCGACCGTCGACGAGCACCATCTAAGACGTGTTCATGCCGACCCAGTACATACCGTTAATGTAGCTGAGGCTGACGGGGATCATATCGCAGTGAAGGGGGTTGATGCTCGCCACCCTACAATCGTTATGCTGCGTGACACGCCGTTTCTGAAGATCAGGCGGCATCAGCAAGCAAGGAGCTAGCTTAAAAAGCTCCGGCCTGAGGGCTTTGAGTAAACGGTACAGCCCTGACGAGCATGCGGCGAGCGGCATGATACTGAGATTGTCCACATGCAAAACAGTGAGCTTGATTACCTCTGTGGGGAGCGAATTCCAGCCACTCTTTCGGCGGACGCTGCTCGGTTCTGCCATTGTTAGTGCTTGGCTTTCGGACGAGGGGTGTAGGCGCCTTAGCTTCCAGCGGGGATGGAAGCCTGGACGAGATTATGTGCGGACAAAGATGGAGAAGAGAATATGTGCTGCGGGAAGTGGACAGGTGATGATGACTATAGCACACCGCTTGACTTACGAGACACATACCAGCAGCGTAGGGTCATATCGATGCCAGACAACTTGCTTGAGTGATCACAGTACTGGTACTCCCTATAGTACCTACTACAGTACTATGCCCTAGCTTGCTAGAGTAGAGTAGTAGAGTAGGACTCTGCTCTACTACTAGCACCGGAGGAGTAGTAGTATATTCTAATCTAAAATAGTTACAAACTTCAATGCCCGAGCGTGGAACGACTACGAACCGTGCTCAAAGACCGTGTCTACGTGGTGTTTGGACTTATATGCAAAAAAAATAGCAAGATGCCCGTGCATTGCACGGCACACCATCATCACCAACTCGGTTTTTTCTCTACTCCTACTCCTATAAAAGACTCAGTTGGTGATGATGGAGGCGAGGAGGCGTGTTCAGCCGGGCGTGCAGCGGACGGAGCAGCACTATTCGATTTGCTATAAAAAAACAAAGAAGAGTAGTAGACATAGAGACATAGGGAGGAGCACGAGGTTGTGGGAGATAAGGATGAACGAGGCAAGGCCTTATCTGTAAATGTGGAGAGAGGTGCGGATATCTTTTGTAAAATTGTCATAGTTGGCTTTCTATCCATCAGATATAGATCGGACGGTCTATATTACAAGATGGCAGGCATACCATCATCACCAACTCGGTTTTCTATAAGAGTAGATATATATAGATATAGACAGATAGAGACTAGGGAGTACTAGTAAGGACACCATCTACTGCTTCGTGTGCTACTCCTGCGCTCCATTCGGCGGCCACAACGTCCCCTACAGCCACTCCCTCCTGCGTTCCATTCGACGGGCGTTGTTGAAATCTGGGGAGCGCACTCGCGACTGCTGGCAGCCACGACTTCACCGACGACGACCTCTTCCCCGACCTCGGCAACCTCTTCCTCAACGACATGGGCGACAACCTCAACGCCAACGGTGCTGCTCCCGTTGCACCGTATGTGTTTCTGTCCTTCCTGTTCAAAATCGTGGTAGAATTCATGTTTCTACTCTGTATCCTACTACTATGCTAGTCCACGTGATTAGTTTCATCTCTGTTATAGCCGTCATGATTTATTTTGTGCTTATTCGCATTAAATCTCGTAGTAACTTGCTCATATATTCAAGCTGGCGCAACGCCCCTACAGCCACTCCGTTTCATGGGCGGCCTGGTCGATGCCTCCAAGGAGCCCTTCGTCCACTGCTATGAGTGCCCGATGCCGTTTTGTGGCTCGCCGGCGGACATGGTGCATCACCTCATGGATGTGTGTAGCGGTCACTACTGGCCCTTGGCGGAGAACATCAAGTACGACACGTGCTACCGGTTCACCATGCCGGAGTCGCTGGAGGATCACCGCCGCCTGCTAGTCTTGGAGGAGGACGGCACCATCTTCCTCTTGATCGTGGGCACCGGCGAGGCCCGCGCAGGCCACCGCCCCGTCTCTGTTACGTGCGTCAAGGGCGTCGCCGCTGATGCTCACACTGACACGAGGCAGATGTACGGGTGCGTGGTCACTGTTACTACCCCTCCGGATTGCGTGGGCGGCGACACCGGCCTCATCGGACGAACTTGGACTCTGGGGAGCCAGGACTATCCCGCCAATGTGGACTTGGAAAACCCATGGCATCCTTTACCCACCGACGCGGTGCACGGGGATTCCAAGGAGGTTCACCTGGACATACGCATTATCAAGTGCACTTAGAAAACATGTAGTGTGTGTGTGGGCACTTATGGCCCGTATCTTTGCCGCTTTTGATTCTCTAAGCTTGTCGTTAAACTTGAGTGGCTTTCGCCGCAGTCCTTCCTTTGAACTGCTCCTCTCAGTGAGCTGATGTAAGACACTTTGGGTTTCATTTGATAATGGAACTGGGGAGGAGCCTCCCTGTTCTTCTAAAAAAAATTACGCATTATCAAGTTAAATGTTGATCATTAGTTTTCGCTCAATGTAATCTGCTGTCTAAGCATGTGGACACTTCCATGCAGGATCTTGCTCTATTGGAGTATCACGCATGAATAAAAGTGTATCCATTTATGGTTTAGTCTAGAATCTTCCATGTATGAATTTTTACTACAGTACTGGTGAAAGACTTACGATGAACCATCTCTTACATCTCCTCTGCCCCCTTGCAAGTCATCCTGATTTAATCCCTCCGTCTAGATGTATAAGGGCATGGTTAATATTACTTAATAGTATAGCCAACTGTTGACTATAAGAAAGTTCCATGTCATCTGTAGCCAACATGTATAACAATCGATACTCAAAAACTAATTCTTAAAGATCATTTCTTGCAAAGCACAATAAGTGTTATTTCTTCACAAGTTTTGGATGCAGGTTGAACAGTTGAACGCTTTTGTTTGCAAAAGATACCTTTTTATCTATTTCAACCGGATGTTTGTGAGCTCTAGAGATGAGATAATATCCAAAGAAACCTATCGATACCCGTTACATGAGATGACCCCACATCCTTTGTCAAAATAAACAACTCCCGATCAATGCATTTCACTCTTGATTGCAGCATACGGGCACCTTACTACTATAGATTAATACGACCAAAAATTGAACTAACATTATATATATTACAATAAATACAGATGCATGTCACCTAAAATTATATCATTCAAAATTATGTTCAAATACGAATCCAATGATATAGTTTTTGTTGACATGCACTAACATTTTGTCAGTTAAATCTTCAGTCAAATTCAATGGGGAACTAATAAACCACGACCGATGTAGTACAAGTGTAGAGGGCGGCGCTGCACGGGAGTCTCACCTCTCACCCCACTCGTGGTGCGGTAGTAAGCCGTCATATCACAAAACCCAACCACTCCCAGTAATAAGTGGCCTAGTAAAATAAACGGACAAGCAACCATCACATCCCTCCGTCTTTTTTCCATTTCATCTCTCTGCATTTACTTTCTCCGGTTCATCTCGCACACTCGATCCCTAGCTACTACTCATAGGGCCAGTTCTTTTGGCGGCTTCCCCAGCTTTTCCCACAAGACTAGTCACAGTGGAGAGTGACAAGAAGGCGCCTCACTCATTTATTTGGGCTACTAAACTACTACTCCGTCCTGGTTTATTCCTCACCATTGTAATTTGTGCTAAATTTTGACCAAAGATTTAACTGATAAAATGTTACTCCCTCCGTCTAGGTGTGTAAGTCATCTTACGAAAACCAAATAATCCCAAAACACTTAGGCGCGGTGCATTAACTTCTACCTCGTTTCTTGTTTCTTGACATATCAACCAACAAGAGATAAAGAGTGTGCATGCTTTTAATGACTTGAGATATCAAACACGACATGCAGTGGTTAGTTCATTGCATGCAATACTATTAATTAGCAAATAAACATTAACGTTTCTAGTTTTCTCCTCCTCCTTGGTCATGGTGCACAGCCTAAGATGACTTACTCACCTAGACGGATGGAGTAGTGCATGTGACATGCACTAACATTTCATTAGTTAAATTTATGATCAAAATTTGACACAGATTACAATGGGGACCAATAAACCGGGGACGGAGGTAATAGTAGTTATGGGATTACTAATCTAGAAGCCTAAAAGAACTGGCCCTGGTACTCCTACTAGTAGTAGTACTCAAGTTGGAATTCAATTGCACGACACAACTTGTTAGGAAACAAATTCGATCTGAGGTGTAGGAAGCGGTTTGGGAATTTGCATGCCTTTCCAACGGTGAGATACTCCGTACAAAAGTCTGACAGAGAAATAACGACAGAGAAGGAAGCTAAAGTAAACAATCAAGCGAGCATTTTGCATTTGTTTTGCATTAAATCGTTTCACAAGCTTGACTAGTGTTGTTTTTTACTTTTACAAAAACGCATCGTAATATTAAAGCGTGCATTTGCACGTACATAAGTAATAGTAGTACTCCCTCCGTCTAGGTGTACAAGTCTTCCCTCCTTGGTCACGGTGCACAACCAAAGATGACTTATTGACACGGACGGAGGGAGTAGTACGATCTGCAAGCATATATCGAGAGAGGCGTGTAGTGCGATAGTATATAGTAAAGTTTGTGCTATATGCGCGTACTTGCATAATGCGTACGAATACACAAGGTTTCCAAACTTTCCCTTTTACATACTTAATTAAGGACGCTAAAAATTCCTGAATGTTCGGGATTTATCATTTGCGTCCCAAAACTAATGAGATCGCCTTACGAAACAAAAATTATACTCCTCCTAAAAGCCACGACGCTCGCAGGAGCACTTGCGGCGCGCCACGAGTGCCCTGGTGCGCGGCCGTTTCCCAGCGCGCCGACACAACGCCTCTTCCTCAGCCTCGCAACTCGCGAGGTGCTGATTGGCGGCTTGCCGGCGGGCAAGCGCGATACACCGGTGTGGTGATCCGGTGCCAACAGGTACTCCGCCTTGCTGGAAGCATGCACCCGGTCCACATACCGCCAAGCATAAATGAGGCGCTTGGGCCCGACTGCCCGCAGGGAGTCGGCACGAGCGTCCTTCGCCACCCTCACGGCCCTCGCACAAGCCTTCTGCCAAAGAGCCAATTGCCTGACTCTCTCGGACGCGACATAGGCCTCCCAGGCAGCTTGTTCCGCGGTGCGCTTCTCTTCCTCGGCCTTCTTCTCCGCCTCTATTTTTGCGCGCTCTGCTGGAGGCAAAGCCTCCCACAAGGCGACATCCATTTCTTTCCAAATCTCCTCAAGGCTGGGGGGGGCTCGGCGGGCGGCGCGGCGTTCTCCTCATAGCGGGGAGCCGACGCATCGTCTGACGAGCGTGCTGGCGAGATTGGGAACGCCGACGCGTCGCGGCGAGGAGCGGAACACCGACGCGTCCTCCTCGACTAGCGGCGGCGAGGAACGGAACGGCGACGCGTCGCGTCACGGCGAGGAGCGGAACGCCGACGCGTCCTCCTCGACTAGTGGCGGCGAGGAACGGAACGGCGACGCGTCGCGTAGCGGCGAGGAGCGGAACACCGACGCGTCCTCCTCGACTAGTGGCGGCGAGCGAAGCGGCGGCGAGCGTGACCGACCGCAGCGGTGCAGCGAGGGGCTCCTAGGGCTTGGGAGGGGCGATGCCATGTTGGTCGATGTGAGAGGGAGGGGGAGGAGATAGCGATGAACGTGAACGTGAGGGGGAGGATATAGCGATGTCATCAGAGGCGCAGTGTTTATAGCGAGCAATGGCACACCTGCGTAAGATATGGACTGAGATGCACTGACTTAACTGCAGGTCCAGTTGGGTCACTGACATGTGGTCCATACACCTGTTGGGCCCATATGTCAGTGACCCAATGCACCTGCAGTTAAGTAACAGCTACGTGGGCATATTTGTTGGAGTAAATTACGGGGGAGCGAAGGGGTGGAAATATTGCTGGTCACAACGGTTTGGACGAGCGTGGGGGGAGGAGAGTCATGCATGCAGATCTTTTCACACGGGGTGGAGTGGTGGGACCGTCGGAGGGAGAAGGAGAGTTTGGCAGGCATATTGTTTCCACACATGGAGAGGAAAAGATTTGGAGACGAACGGGCTTCCTGCAGGTATGGGGAACGGTGCATAATAAGTCATATTGCATGCCGGGCTAGGTATAGTCTCAAGTCATTAAAAACATACACGCCCCACACATGTTCATATTTCAAGGTGCACTAAATTATTGCATGCGATGATTAAGGCTGGCCATAATGGTGGTATCTTAGCTGGTATCATGCACACGGGAATAGTAGCAAACAAGTTGATTGATACGTCTCCAACGTATCTATAATTTTTGATTGCTCCATGCTACTTTATCTATTGTTTTGGACTATAATGGGCTTTATTTTCCACTTTTATATTACTTTTGGGACTAACCTATTAACCGGAGGCCCAGCCTGTAATTGCTGTTTTTTGCCTTTTTGGTGCTTCAAGAAAGCAGAATATCAAACGAAGTCCAAATGGAATGAAACCTTCGAGCGTGATTTTCTCACGAGCGTGATCCAGAGACTTGGAACCTCGCCAAGGAACCAGAGAGGCGGTCACGAGGTGGGGCGCCCCTAGGCGCGCCCGCCTCGTGGGCCCTCAAGCTCCACCGACGTACTCCTTCCTCCTATATATACCTCACGCACCCCAAGCGATCGAACAGGAGCCAAAAACCTAATTCCACCGCCGCAACTTCCTTTATCCACGAGATCCCATCTTGGGGCCTGTTCTGGAGCTCCGCCGGAGGGGGCATCCACCACGGAGGGCTTCTACATCAACACCATAGCCTCTACGATGAAGTGTGAGTAGTTTACTTCAGACCTTCGGGTCCATAGCTAGTAGCTAGATGGCTTCTTCTCTCTTTTTGGATCTCAATACAATGTTCTCCTCCTCTCTCATGGAGATCTATTCGACGTAATCTTCTTTTTGCGGTGTGTTTGTTGAGACCGATGAATTGTGGGTTTATGATCCAGCTTATCTATGAATAATATTTGAATCTTCTCTGAATTCTTTTATGTATGATTGAGTTATCTTTGCAAGTCTCTTCGAATTATCCGTTTGGTTTGGCCAACTAGATTGGTAGTTCTTGCAATGGGAGAAGTGCATGGCTTTGGGTTCAATCTTGCGGTGTCCTTACCCAAAGGATGTAAAGGGTTGCAAGGCACGTATTGTATTTTTGCCATCGAGGATAACAAGATGGGGTATTTATCATATTTCATGAATTTATTCCTCTACATCATGTCATCTTGCTTAAGGCGTTACTCTGTTTTTAACTTAATACTCTAGATGCATGCTGGATAGCGGTCGATGAGTGGACTAATAGTAGTAGATGCAGAATCGTTTCGATCTACTTGTCTCGGACATGATGCCTATATACATGATCATACCTAGATAACCTCATAACTATGCTCAATTCTGTCAATTGTTCAACAGTAATTTGTTCACCCACCGTAGAATATTTATGCACTTGAGAGAAGCCACTAGTGAAACCTATGGCCCCCGGGTCTATTCTCATCATATCAATCTCCATCACTTTTATACTTGCTTTGTTTTTACTTTGCTTTTTACTTTTTACTTTGCATCTTTATACCAAAATACCAAAAATATTATCTCTATCAGATCTCACTCGTAAGTGACCGTGAAGGATTGACAACCCCTAATCACGTTGGTTGCGCAGTAGCTATCGCTTTGTGCAGGTACGAGGGACTTGTGCGTGGCCTCCTCTTGGATTGATACCTTGGTTCTCAAAACTGAGGGAAATACTTACGCCATTGTGCTGCATCATCCTCTCCTCTTCGGGAAAACCAACGCAAGCTCAAGACGTAGCAAGAAGGATTTCTGGCGCCGTTGCCGGGGAGTCTACGCAAAAGTCAACATACCAAGTACCCATCACAATCCCTATCTCTCGCATTACATTATTTGCCATTTGCCTCTCGTTTTCCTCTCCCCCGCTTCACCCTTGCCGCTTTATCCGCCCTCTCTTTTCGTTTTCCTTGATGTCTTACTTGGCTCGTCTGCTCGTTTGGTTGAAATAGTTGAGTATTTATTCCTAAACAAATAAGCCAATATCTATGGATCCTCGTCCGCTTGCCAATCTATTTAAGAAATCCAATTATGATGAACCAATTCCTAGTGATTTGGATGCACTAGATTATCTTTATAAGGTTTTGCCTGAAATCCGTGAAGTGACTCACCATAGATCTTTGAATAAAAAGCATGATTGCAATGATTTTACTATAAATTCTCTTGATGTCAATCATGCAAATAATATGCAAAACCCTAAGCTTGGGGAAGCTAGTTTTGCTATGTCTACTACTTGTTGCAATGATCATGATTGGGGTGATTCTTCTTTTGATCTTGAAAATTTATTTAAGCCTCGTGATGAATATGAGATTGATAATAGTGTTTGCAATAATATTGAAAGTGGGTTTGGAAGATTGTCAACTTTATATCCATATATTTGGATAACATTCAATCTTATGAAATTTTTGATAAAAGTGGGCTTGGAGAAATCATGACTTTAGTTAATGATAATCCCACTATTTTGGAAGAGTGTCAACTTCGCATGCATGTGGATCGTGTTGAGAATATGTTATGTGATAGCTATATTGTTGAATTTTCTTATGATCTTACATGTAATTATTATGAGAGAGGAAAATATGGTTATAGAAATTTTCACGTTACTAATTTACCTCTCGTTATGTTGAGATTGCTATTGTTCCTTTCCGCTTCCTTGCATATGCTAGTTTTTGCTTGCTACGATAATTTGTTTGCCTATAATATGCCTATGCATAGGAAGTATGTTAGACTTAAGTGTGTTTGTCACATGTTTTATGATGCTCTCTTTGTGCCTCAATTCTTGTCTTTCTTGTGAGCATAATTGAAATCTCAATGCCTAGCTAAAAAGGCTTTAAAGAAAAGCGCTTGTTGGGAGACAACCCAATATTTTTCCTTGCTGCTTAGTAATAAATAATCCATCTAGTCTACGTTTAGATGTGGTTTTATCTTTTAATTAGTGTTTGTGCCAAGTTAAACCTATTGGATCTTCTTGGATGATAGTTATTTGATCTTGCTGTAATTTCCAAAAACTTTGCGCTCAGTGACTGAATTGTTACAAATCACCAGAACGTGATAAAATACTGATTCCAATTTCTGATGATCAATAAACAAATTTTCCAGGTCGTCTAATTTTGGTAGAATTTTTTGAGTTCCAGCAGTTTGATTTAGTTACAGAATTCTAAAGACTGATCTGTTTTTGACAGATTCTGTTTTGCGTGTGTTGTTTGCTCATTTTGATGAATCTATGGCTAGTAAAATAGTTTATGATCCATAGAGAAGTTGGAATACAGTAGGTTTAACACCAATACAAATAAATAATGAGTTCATTACAGTACCTTAAAGTAGTCTTTTGTTTTCTTTCTCTAACGGAGCTCACGAGATTTCTATTGAGTTTTGTGTTGTGAAGTTTTCAAGTTTTGGGTGAATTCTTTTGATGGATTATGGAACAAGGAGTGGCAAGAGCCTAAGCTTGGGGATTCCCATGGCACCCCCAAGATAATCCAAGGACACCAAAAAGTCAAAGCTTGGGGATGCCCCGGAAGGCATCCCCTCTTTCGTCCACTTCCATCGGTAATTTACTTGGAGCTATATTTTTATTCACCTCATGATATGTGTTTTGCTTGGAGTGTCTTGTATTATTTGCGTCTTTGCTTGTAAGTTTACTACAATCATCCTTGCTGTACACACCTTTTGAGAGAGCCATACATGAATTGGAATTTTATAGAATACTCTATGTGCTTCACTTATATCTTTTGAGCTTGATAGTTTTGCTCATAGTGCTTCACTTATATCTTTTGAGCGTGATAATTTTTGCTCTAGTGCTTCACTTAGATCTTTTAGAGCACGGTGGTGGATTTGTTTTAAAGAAAATTGATCTCGCATGCTTCACTAAGATTATTTTGAGAGTCGTTAATAGCATGGTAATTTGCTTAATGTTAATATACTTGGTATTCAAGATATGTGAAACTTCCTTTTGAGTGCGTTGAATACTAAGATAAGTTTGATGCTTGATAATTGCTTTGAGATATGAAGATGATGATATTAGAGTCATGCTAGTTGAGTAGTTGTGAATTTAAAGAATACTTGTGTTGAAGTTTGTGATTCCCGTAGCATGCACGTATGGTGAACCGTTATGTGATGAACTCGGAGCATGATTTATTTATTGATTGTCTTCCTTATGAGTGGCGGTCGGGGACGAGCGATGGTATTTTCCTACCAAACTATCCCCCTAGGAGCATGCGCATAATACTTTGCTTTGATAACTTCAAGATTTTTGCAATAAGTATATGAGTTCTTTATGACTAATGTTGAGTCCATGGATTATACGCACTTTTTCCCCATCCTTCCACTATTGCTAGCCTCTCTAATACCGCGCACCCGTCGCCGGTATCATACACCCACCATATACCTTCCTCAAAACAGCCACCATACCTACCTATCATGGCATTTCCATATCCATTCCGAGATATATTGCCATGAAACTTTCCACAATTCCATTTATTATGGCACGCTCCATCATTGTCATATTGCTAGCATGATCATGTAGTTGACATTGTATTTGTGGCAAAGCCACCGTTCATAATTCTTTCATACATGTCACTCATGTTTCATTGCATATCCCGGTACACCGCCTGAGGCATTCATATAGAGTCATATTTTGTTCTAAGTATCGAGTTGTAATTGTTATGTTGTAAGAAAAATAAAAATGTGATGATCATCATTATTAGAGCATTGTCCCAAGTGAGGAAAGGATGATGGAGACTATGATTCCCCCACAAGTCGGGATGAGACTCCGGACGATAAAAAAAGAGGCCATAAAAAAAGAGAAAAAGGCCCAAATAAAAAAATGAGAGAAAAAGAGAGAATGCACAATGCTACTATCCTTTTACCACACTTGTGCTTCAAAGTAGCACCATGATCTTCATGATAGAGAGTCTCTCATTTTATCACTTTCATATACTAGTGGGAATTTTTCATTATAGAACTTGCTTGTATATTCCGATGATGGGCTTTCTCAAATGCCCTAGGTCTTCGTGAGCAAGCGAGTTGGATGCACATCCACTTAGTTTCTTTAGTTGAGCTTTCATATACTTATAGCTCTAGTGCATCCGTTGCATGGCAATCTCTACTCACTCACATTGATATCTATTAATGGGCATATCCATAGCCCGTTGATACGCCTAGTTGATGTGAGACTATCTTCCCTCTTTTTGTCTTCTCCACAATCACCATTCTATTCCACCTATAGTGCTATATCCATGGCTCACGCTCATGTATTGCGTGAAGATTGAAAAAGTTTTGAAAATGTTAAAGTATGAAACAATTGCTTGGCTTGTCATCGGGGTTGTGCATGCCGGAGGGGGCATCCACCACGGAGGGCTTATACATCATCACCATAGCCCCTCCGATGAAGTGTGAGTAGTTTACTTCAAACCTTCGGGTCCATAGTTAGTAGCTAGATGGCTTCTTCTCTCTTTTTGGATCTCAATACAATGTTCTCCCCCTCTCTCGTGGAGATCTATTCGATGTAATCTTCTTTTTGCGGTGTGTTTGTTGAGACCGATGAATTGTGGGTTTATGATCCAGCTTATCTATGAATAATATTTGAATCTTCTCTGAATTCTTTTATGTATGATTGATTTATCTTTGCAAGTATCTTCGAATTATCTGTTTGGTTTGGCCAACTAGATTGGTAGTTCTTGCAATGGGAGAAGTGCATGGCTTTGAGTTCAATCTTGCGGTGTCCTTACCTAGTGACAGAAAGGGTTGCAAGGCACGTATTGTATTGTTGCCATCGAGGATAACAAGATGGGGTATTCATCATATTGCATGAATTTATTCCTCTACATCATGTCAGCTTGCTTAAGGCGTTACTCTGTTTTTAACTTAATACTCTAGATGCATGCTGGATAGCGGTGATTAAGTGGAGTAATAGTAGTAGATGCAGAATCGTTTCGATCTACTTGTCTCGGACGTGATGCCTATATACATGATCATACCTAGATAACCTCATAACAATGCTCAATTCTGTCAATTGCTCAACAGTAATTTGTTCACCCACCGTAGAATATTTATGCTCTTGAGAGAAGCCACTAGTGAAACCTATGGCCCCCGGGTATATTCTCATCATATCAATCTCCATCACTTTTATACTTGCTTTGTTTTTACTTTGCTTTTTACTTTTTACTTTGCATCTTTATACCAAAAATACCAAAAATATTATCTCTATCAGAACTCACTCTCGTAAGTGACCGTGAAGGGATTGACAACCCCTAATCGCGTTGGTTGCGAGTAGCTATCGTTTTGTGCAGGTACGAGGGACTTGTGCGTGGCCTCCTACTGGATTGATACCTTGGTTCTCAAAAAGCGAGGGAAATACTTACGCTATTGTGCTGCATCATCCTCTCCTCTTCGGGGAAAACCAACGCAAGCTCAAGACGTAGCACTGATGTGGCAAAGAATTAAAGAAGAGAGGGGGCTTAGAGTAACTAGTGTTCATGCATGCATTGGTAAACACATTTTTTTGTGAAGAACGACATCACTAGTTGAGTACTTTTGCAGACTTCAAAAACTATTCCACTGTTGTCGGTGTTCTGGGAACGGGGGTACCCAGACTTGCCTACCTGTGGCCTGCGGCGTGGCTCAAGGGGTGGCCCAGTACGGCCCATCTTCATCAACACAAGCTCAAGACCCTCACGAGGGGCCAAGCCTCGCGGGGCGGACGACAGGAAGCTTCCTCAGGCACGGCCTCATCAGGCTGGCTCGCGAGGAGGCGGAGAGATCAAGGCGGGTTACCTCACGAGGTGCCCATGACGCAAGCCATGATGACCAAGGGCGCCAGGCGGGCGCCAGCCCGCGCAGTGTCCTCATTTCCTCTTTGGTGCAAAGGAGGAAAGCGCAGGCGAGAGTATCAAGCAAAGGCAACCATTTCGGTGCAACAAGACCAAGACCAACACAACGGCAGGAAGGAGGTCATCGTGGAGCCCAAGCCGGCGTCATCGTCAGAGCCTTTGGCAGGCGAGGACCGACTTTAGTCAGGGTAAGTGTACTAGATGTTCCCCTTCAAAATGGCCAATTGTTGGCGCCCTTCCCGCTCAATATTTGGGAAGAGGCCCAGGGTCTCTGCCTATAAATAGGACTAGCCACCCACAGGGTAGAGGCATCTCGAATCTTGAATCTTGGATAGAGAGAGAGAGAGAAGCGACGAACTCCCCCTAGCAGTTCGTCGCACCGGCCAAGGACAGACCCTCGCGAGGTTGTTCTTCCTTGTACTGTTCATCATCAGCCCCTGAGGCAATCCACCACACCACACACTGGAGTAGGGTATTACACCACAATGGTGGCCCGAACCAGTATAAACTTTGTGTCCCTTGTGTTGCTCTTTGCGTAGTTTAGATCCTTGCGAGGCAACGAGGGGTAGGTAGGTTGGAGGTGAGATCTCCGCGTGCACCCCAGAGTTCGAACCTAGAGGGTCCGCTGAACCCGAACCGACATTTGGCGCCGGTAGGTGCACCGGAATCCGCCTTCCGCCGCCCCTCGCATCCATGTCAGACGCTCGTCGGGCCCGCGCCGAGCGCCGGGCCGCCCTCGCTACTCGCGTCGCCCAGACGGCCCCAGTCGGCAGTCGCCCCTGCCGCTCCCCGTCACCTGCCGTCAATGTCGCACCGGCTCGGCGGGGAACGAGCAGCAGGCGTCGTCCCAGCATCCATCCGTGAGGCGAGACAGCCGCACCGCTATTCCTTCGCTCGCCCCAGCTGGTTCTTCGTCCCGTGCGCTCCGCGCGCCCATGGAGGCTCGAGCCGCGCTCATCGCGGCAAACGAGCTCCTGCGCTACCGCCCCGTTGACGACGTCTATGAGGAGTGGCTCGACCGCGTCGCCGAGCTCGTCCGCGCCGCGGGGGGCTCCCCCGCGCTGTCCTTCTTCCTGCACCGCGCCCCGCCTTGCGCGGGCGATGAAGCTCTATGGGCGCCTCAGCCGCCTCCCCCTCAAGAAGGCGCCTTGGCCCCAAGACGCGTGGCCCTTGGGCGAAACCCACTCCGTCCGGCACCAGCGTAGCAAGAGCAGAGCTGCCAGGAGGTCCCTCGCCCCCAAGAAGCTGCCCGAGTGCTCCTCGCACCGGCTCACACGATCAGCGCCTGCTCCAAAGACGCTAAGACCCGCGCTGCTCCCAGCGGCAGAGCGCGAGGACCCGCAAGATCAAGCTCTCTGTCACCAAAGGCCTCCCGTGGCCACTGCAGGCTGCCGCGCCTTCACCACCGAGCTACGCAGCGTCGCATGGCCCGACAAGTTCAAGCCAGACCTGCCTCCTCGCTACGACGGCATGGTCGACCCTGCGGAGTTCCTCCAGCTCTACGAGCTGGGCATCGAAGCCACCAACGGGGATGAGAAGGTCATGGTGAACTGGTTTCCCATGGCTCTCAAGGACGATGCCCGCACCTGGCTCCTGAACCTGGCTCCTGGCACGATCTCCTCCTGGGACGAGATGCGCACCCGCTTCATCGCCAACTTCCAAGGCACTCGCGACCGGCCTCCTGCCGTGAGCGACATGCACCGCATCAAGCAGCAGCCAGGAGAGACCCAGCAGAAGTACATACAGCGCTTCAACAACGCGCGCCTCAAGATTCCCAAGGTGACCGAGGAGGCCATCATCTCAGCCTTCTCCGACGGTGTGCGTGACGTCAAGATGAAGGAGTAGCTGGCGATGCATGAAGACCTGTGCACATCCCTGGAGCTGTTCAACTTGGCGACCAAGTGCGCCAGTGCCGAGGAAGGACGCCTTTCCCTCCTCGAGCTGCCCGCTGCCGACCAAGAAGAGAAGAAGCCCAAGGTCAAGGACGTGAAGCGCAAGGGGGTTGTCGTGCTCGCGGCAGAACCAGACACCAAGCGAGGCAGGGATCAGCCCGAGTCTTCCAAGGGCTGCCGGTACTGCGTGTACCACGACCTCCACACCCACAACACCAACGAATGCCAAGAGCTCAGAGCCGTGCGAGAAGGGCGAATCGGCCGACGCCCCGACCGCAATGATCGAGGCTACGGCCGAGGAGGAGGAAGAAGCGCAGGATGTTGGGAAGACCGTGGCCCTCGCCAAGGGTGGCGTGACCGACCTCGCGAGGACCGCTGGCAGGATCAGCCTCGCGAGGGAGGTTGGAGGAACCCGACTCGTGAGGGAGGCTGGAGGGATCAGCCTCGCGAGGATCGCCCGCAAGGCAACGCAGGCCTCCCTCCTTTGCCACCACAGCCAAGGAGAAATGAAGACCATCATCGGGGACGAGGGGCTGGGGCTTCAGAGCCGCGCGCAATCGCCTGCATCCTGGGCGGAGCTCAAGCCCCAGCCTCTCGGCGCATCTTCAAGCAGTTCACCCGTGAAGTGAATGCAGTCCTCCCCAGGCTCGAAGCCACGCACCCTCTCAGGTGGTCAGCGTGCGCCATCATGTTCAGCTCAGCGGATCAGCTCAAGTGCGCAGCCACAGCCGGAGTCCTCCCGATGCTTTGTTCCCCAATCATCAGCAACGTGCAAGTCACCAGGACCTTCATCGATGGCGGGGCAGGGCTCAATGTCCTGTCCGTCGAGACGTTCAACAATCTCCAAGTGTCATACAATCAACTTTAGCCAACCAAGCCTTACTCCGGAGTCACTGATGGCTCCACAGTTCCGATAGGGCAGGTCCGCCTCCCTGTCACCTTCGGGGCGCGCGACAACTACCGCACCAAGCTCATTGACTTCGACGTCGCCCACATTCGCCTACCGTACAATGCCATCCTCGGGTACCCAGCTCTGGCCAAATTCATGGCCGTGACTCATCACGGATACATTGTCCTCAAGATGCCAGGAAGTGGTGGAGTCATCAGGTGCCTTGTGAAGAGAGAGACGCAGTGTGTTCCCTGGAGCGTGCTTTTCAAGCCGCGTCACTTAAAGACCCAGATCACAGGAGCGGGAGGCTCCCCGAGGCTGCTCCCAAGAAGAAGAAGACATCGCTGGCCCGACCCCTCGGAGGCAGGCCCCTCGTGGTCCGCGCCTGCTCTGGGGGCACCTCCTTCGTCAGATAGGAAGGCGCGCCCGGCGCCCTCCTCGAGCAAGGCTCGGGGGCTCTCTCCTAGAGGGCCACCAACTTTGCTAAGGTCACGAGGGAGGCGCTTGGGCACCACTTGGAGGCGTGTTTCAAAGCATGTTTCCCTCAGGAAGGAGCGAGGCAAGGAGGGCCAAACCCTCAGGAGTTCGTCAGCAAGGTCATTCAAGAGCTGCAGGAGTCAAGAGTCATGAGTGGCAGCCGCCACTTACCCGCCGTAGCTCCCCATCCAGGCGAGGATGGTGGGCTGCGCGTCTGCATCGACATACAAGGGCTCAACCGAGCCGCCTCTCAGGAGCGCCTCTGGCCCTCACGCGTGGGGCGCTGTGAAGGTCCACCCCACAGCTACGTTCACATGCCTTACGGCTTGCCGAACGCGGCTGCCACACGCCAGCGCCTCCTGAGGAGCATCCTGGAGGCTCAAGTGGCCAGGCGTTCCGCGGTCCTGGCGGAGATGGAGATGGTCCGCGAGGAACCACCGGCGCCTCCGGAGCCTCCCGAGGCTCCTGGGCCTGGGGGCTTGTCGGTGTCAAAACCGGCGGATCTCGGGTAGGGGGTCCCGAACTGTGCGTCTAGGCGGATGGTAACAGGAGACAAGGGACATGATGTTTTTACCCAGGTTCGGGCCCTCTCGATGGAGGTAATACCCTACTCCTGCTTGATTAATATTGATGATATGGGTAGTACAAGAGTAGATCTACCACGACATGAGAGAGGCTAAACCCTAGAAGCTAGCCTATGGTATGATTGTTGTTCGTCCTACGGACTAAAACCCTCTGGTTTATATAGACACCAGATAGGTTAGGGTTACATGTAGTCGCCATAATGGTAGGAGATCTACATATCCAGATCGCCAAGCTTGCCTTCCACGCCAAGGAAAGTCCCATCCGGAAACGGGACGGAGTCTTCAATCATGTATCTTCATAGTCTAGGAGTCCGGCCAAAGATGATAGTTCGGCTATCCGGACACCCCCTAGTCCAGGACTCCCTCAGGGCTCGTGAGGATCGGCTTCCGCAGGCACGGCGTCCGCTACTTCAGCATCCCCTCATCTTCAACATTATCAGGTGACATCCTTCGAGTTCCATTTTCAGCTGGGAGCGCCCCCTAGGGCTGCATCATTCCCAGGCCGCGTGGGTCCGTCCCTGCGGCATGTATCCCTTTTGATTCATGTTCCTAGTTTACATTATTGGGGCGCCTTCGGCTGCATCATCCCAAGCCACTCGGGCCGCAGACCAGTGGCATGTATCCTCTTGCGCTTATTCGGGTTGTGCGCTTGACCCATCATGATTGTTATTTGGTGCCTATCCACGGCACCCTTCTTCCTTCATGTCGGCCGCTTGCACGTTAAAGGGGGGTACCGAGCATCGCGACCATGGGCTCCCACCGCTCTCCAGCCCTCACCCTCTGGCCTTGTCCACGGCATCGAGACCTGGCATACCAGCGACGGCTGAGCCCCGCTCGAGGGCCGGGACCCGAGGACATAGAGCGTCGACATCTAACCAAATTTGCAGGAACACATCACAAGTTAAGGCCCAGTGCCAGGCGCAACCAGCCTTGAGGTAGGGCCCTGTGAGTCCCGCACTGGCTCACGGGTGCCCAGATACACCTCGTCAGGCCCTACCGTGCCCGCCACGTGTCGTATGGGCTGACACGCCAGGGGCTCCTCCCGGAGGGGAGCCCCCTCCCACGCACCAGTGGAAGCACCATGCTCCGCGCTGGCTGACGACACTACCGAGGAGCGGCTATGCTCGTACACATACGGAAGTGCTATGCTCCGCGCTGGTGACAAACAACTGAGGGTGGCCCCCGACCGCATCAACCTCAGGGAGCCCAGAGCTCAATGTCTGGCCTCATCGTAACGCCTCCCCTCGGGAGTGCCGCGAGGGGCTGGGCACGGGCTACGATGGGTCACGCCTGACACGACGTCACCCAGCCAGCCCCTCGGCCTGGTTCGTCTGACGCTCTCCCAAGCGGAGCCAAGGTACGAAGGCAGTTTGAACGCCAAGGGGACTCCTGAGCATCGCGACCCAGAGCCTAACTGGTCACGTAGCCCTCACCCTTAGTTCCGAAGGCTAACGGCGGTTGAGGTATGCGGGGCAGGCTCGCCGACGAGAATGGTAAATTCAGCCATACATCTCACCTCCCTACTTGATGTTAAATGCGTTAAGGGGACTCTGAGCATCGCGACTCAGAGCCTAACTTGTCACGTAGCCCCTCACTCCTTGGTCCCGCCCTGGTTTCGGTCGGGCTAACGGCGGCTGAGGTATGCTTGTGGGCCGGCTCGCCGACGAGAACATAAGCAAGTAGGAAGGAAAAGCGCAAATCTCAAGGAATTCAAAATCAAATATTACAGTCCATAACTGTTTTCACAACGCCAAACGCAAGTTTAGATGCCTCCATGAGGCATGATGCATGTTGCAGGAGTTGAAGGCAGGATAGGAGCCACGAAGGAGTCACTTGTCGGCAGCACCGTCGCTGGCGGCGGAGCTGCGCTGGGCGGGTTCGCCTCGTGAAGCCTCAGGATCGGCAGCGCCTCGCTTCGGCTTGGTGCTGAAGGCCCGGAACTTCGCCAGCAGAGCCTCCGCTCGACCCTTCACGGCCTCAGCAGCGACAACGGCAAGCTCGCCGCTCACGATCTCCAACAGGCTGTCAAGGTCGACGTTGGGGTCGCGAAGGTAGACGTGGGTGAAGACGCGTGTCAGTGCTGCAGAAGACAGGACACGCGCCTCGGCCTCAGCCGTGGGGCCAAGGCCAAGGGTGACATCTTCAAGGGCGCGGACCAGGAAGGGAAGCAGCTTGGCGGGGCCATCCTCAGCGCCGGCCAGCGGGCTTTCCAGGCCGCTGTCGTAAAGCGACCTCAGCAAGGTGCGAGCCTTCACCTCCAGCTTCGCGAAGGCCACGCGGTCCTCGGCCAGGACCCGTGCCTTGCCGTCCAGCTCGATCCTCTTCGCCTCCAACTCCTGCTCCAGCACACCCAAGCGGCCATGGCGCTCGTCAAGCTTGGCATCCCGGTCCTTGGCGGCCGCCTCACGAGCCTTCATGTCTTCCTCCTTATCTTGGCGGACGCGGGCCTCCTTGGCAAGCTGGTCGCGCAGGCCCTGCAGCTCGCTCTCCAGCGCCTTGCAGCGACCTCGGACATCGGCTACCTCCCCCAAGGCGGCGTCGCGAGCGGCCTTTGCCCCAAGGACGGCCTGCTTCTCCTAGTCGCAAGCCGTCGCGGCCTGAACCAGCGCTGCTCGAATTGAAGCATCAGAGCGAACCCAGTCGGAGGCCAGCTCTAGGCGTCCGGCCACCAAGCGAGGGTCGGCGCCCAGAAGATCCTTCCACAGCCGGTCCAGTTCAGCAGCAGCACGATCCAGGATAGTAGAAGGAGTCGGAGAAACGGCAGTTGGCGGAGTAGGAGGAGAGGACGGCAACATAATCACAGCACCATGAGACGGGACCTTCTGCGCCCCGACGACTGCGGCGGTGGCATCAGGCAAGGATACCTCGGGAGTCGCTTGGGCCATGGGGGCTGAGCTCACCCCACCTAGCCCCGCCAGGCCTCTCGAGGATGACCGGGCAGGCGAAGCCCGCGTCTTGCCATCCCCTTCTCTCGCGGATGGAAGCGCTGCCCTGGACGAAGCCTCAGGAGCCCCCTTCAGCTTCTTCGCCGCAGGCGCCAGCCTAGCCAAGGAATACGGATATCAAGCCTCAACAACAAAGCAAAAAGCAAAACGAGAATCAAGCACTTACTGGTCATCGCTCGCAGGCTCGAGCAACCTCCGGCCGAACTTGAAGCCCGAGAGCCGGCTGCTGGGATCAACCTCAAGAGGCTCGGGAGCAGGAGGCTCTTTTGCAGGTCGCCTCGGAACCGGGGCAGACCCGCGGGGAACCAGCCCCGTCCTGTCCTTCTTCGATCGGGCGAAGCTCGCCACCTTGCTCATCGCCATCCTCATCGCCATCCGCAAGAGGCGGAGAGCGGGACCTGCGCCGGGAGGGCGCCTCGACTCCCGTCGGTCGCCTCGAGTCGGGCCCTCTTCTCGCTCCTCTTCTTCCTCCTCTTTGCTGGAGTTGCCGGAGGACACGCTCACTGTCGCCAGGCCGCGGGTCCTCGGGAACCTCCGCGGGCACAGCCTATCCCGCTGAAAGCGGGCATGGAGTCCACCACCTGCTCCCAATCATCTCGAAGGAACAGGGTACAGGAGCCCTCCAGCCTCGCCACGCCTCCCCGACCAAAGATTGGAGGACCGCGCCGGATCTTCGTCACCCAAGACTACGGGGCTCGGGCGAGGCCTCCACAGCGGAAGCGAGTATTGCCGAAGCGGGGCCACCCGGTGCTCCAGGAACTCCCTCTGGAGCGACGCCCCGGTCAGCTTCGCCGTCGCCATGTTGCCCGGTCACAGTCGCGCCCATCTTCTCCAAAGATCGGCTTCACGCGGGGATCCACGAGTTCCGAGCGAGACCAAGCGACGATGGGCGTGGGCTGCTCCGTGGGCAGAATCAGCCGAGGATGGATGCGCCCAGCGTCCACCATGACCCACTTGCTCCTGAAGCCTTCAATCCTCTTCCCGGGCTTCGAGATGGCGTTGGAGCTGCCGTACGCGACGAAGCTCACGCACGCGGTGATGGGGCCGAGGGAGGCCCGGAGGTAGAAGTAGTGGCGCAGCAAGGCTACTGAGGGTTGCACCCTGACATGAGCCTCACAATAGTAGGCGAAGATCGCCAGGAGAAGAACAGAGTTGGGGTGGAGGTGCAGAGCTAGCAGTTTGTAATGGCGGAGGACAGAAAAGAAGAACTCAGAAAAGGGAGGCACCAGACCGGCGGCAATGGCTCTCACGAAGAGAGGATAGAAGGTGCTTCCTTGGTCCTCAGGAAGGGCAGAGCCAGCCTTGAGCACCGCTGCCCCGTCGTTGCCTTGCCCCGCCATCATCCGGCACGCCCGGGCAAGGCTCTTCTCCGACACGTTCCGAGAGTCCAAAGTGGGCGAGTACCAAGCTCCGGCCGGGGTCTGGCGAGGCGCCATATCTTGCTAGGGCACGCGGTCGGAGTAGATCTGGGGATTTCGGAAGCAGGAAGGATAGGCGCAAGAAAGGGGATCTGGGCAATGACTGGAGAAGGCAAAGGAGGTAAAGCCTAAAACGGGCACCGCTCTCTTGTCGGTTCGTGCAATTGCCAAGGCGTCGCGGGGAAGCAGAGACGCACGTCCAATAAACCGCCACTGGCTCCCAAGGCTGCAGGCTGTTAGGGCTCATGGCGCCAGACTTGCCCCTTCGCTTTCTGCTAAGCCAAGTCCAGCGCGCTTTGGGCCCCTGGGCTATCACATGCGTTCGGGAACGCTGGTACCCAGACTTGCTCTGCTCACCGCGTGGCTCAAAGGGTGGCCCAGCGCGGCCCATCTTCATGAACACAAGCTCAAGACCCTCGCGAGGGGCCAAGCCTCGCGGGGCGGATGACAGGAAGCTTCCTCAGGCACGGCCTCGCCAGGCTGGCTCGCGAGGAGGCGGAGAGATCAAGGCGGGGTACCTCACGAGGTGCCCATGACGCAAGCCATGACGACCAAGGGCGCCGGGGGGGCCGCCAGCCAAGAATGTCCTCATTTCCTCTTTGGTGCAAAGGAGGCAAGCGCAGCGAGAGTATCAAGCAAAGGCAACCATTTCGGTGCAACAAGACCAAGACCAACACAACGGCAGGAAGGAGGTCATCGTGGATCCCAAGTCGGCGTCATCGTCAGAGCCTTTGGTAGGCGAGGCCCGACTTTAGTCAGGATAAGTGTACTAGATGGTCCCCTTCAAAATGGCCAATTGTTGGCGCCCTTCCCGCTCAATATTTGGGAAGAGGCCCAGGGTCTCTACCTATAAATAGGAATAGCCACCCACAGGGTAGAGGCATCTCGAATCTTGAATCTTGGATCGAGAGAGAGAGAGAGAGAGAGAGAGAGAGAGAGAGAGAGAGAGAGAAGCAACAAACTCCCCCTAGCAGTTTGTCGCACCAGCCAAGGACAGACCCTCGCGAGGCTGTTCTTCCTTGTACTGTTCATCATCAGCCCCTGAGGCAATCCACCACACCACACACTGGAGTAGGGTATTACACCACAATGGTGGCCTGAACCAGTATAAACCTTGTGTCCCTTGTGTTGATCTTTGCGTAGTTTAGATCCTTGCGAGGCGACGAGGGGTAGGTAGGTTGGAGGTGAGATCTCCGCGTGCACCCTAGAGTTCGAACCTAGAGGGTCCGCCGGAACCCGAAATCCGACAACCGCCTCTACTATCTTGCTAAGGCTGGTCATAGTGGGGAGTAACTTAGACTAGTGTCATGCATATGACACTAGTCTAAGTTACTACCTTTATAATGCAAAGTAACATAATAGTAGTATTATAGATGGCTTCATTTATTAGCTCATAGACTCATCTTGTCTTGGAAAGCGGTATGTTACAGTAACATATTATGTTACCACCTCTCATTAATTACTCGCCACATAAGCAGAATTTTCTCAAAGTGCGCTATGTTACTAGCTAAGTTACTCCCACTATGGCTAGCCTAAGAGTAGGTGAAATTTTTGAATCGAGCCCTTTAAGAGCATGGTTAATAGTATAGCCAGCTGCTGGCTATAAGCCAGTGCCATGTCATCTACAGCCCATCTTATAGTCGATATGTACAATAGTAGATGAAAAAAGTGTACTACTTTTTTATTATGTGGCCCACATTTCATTCTCACAAAGTGCCTAGGAGCACGTGCTAGAGCTGGCTCTTCAAGAAGAGCCCGCTTACCTTCTCTCTCCTCTTCTCTTTCCTCCAACTAAGCTGAAATATACTAGTTTATTTCTTATAGCCTCTGACTCTTCTCTATTGTACTTGCTCTAAACTCTTTGGAGTAGAAGGGAGGTAGTGGTACTCTAATAGCTAACCTTGTTGTGATGACAAGATAGGACATGGCACGCACCGGACGGAGGAACTAGTCTGCATTGTTGATATGACCACGCATAATTTAACTATAGTAGTCGATATTGTTATAGCAACGACAATTGAGGAAAAGCTAGTTGCCAAAACTTGTATCCATGAGGACCAGCTACAGAGGTTGTGTTTGTATCAGTACAAAGAAAAAAATAAAGACATGTTTGGGGACAAGACATACACGTACATATATTTTGGATGCCTTGGTCTGGATGTTATAGCTGCACGTACATGCAATCATGCATGCTGGGGTAATTACTCTAATGGACGTCCTTGTATAACGTTAGAGAAAGAAAAGGAGACCTACGATGATTCAAGGACTCAAGCAGACTCTGATTTAACTGGTTCGGTCCATCAGATAAAAAATAAAGATCTATTTATTTTTCACACAAAGAGAAGACACGTGAAGATGCCTCGAGGACTTTTGACGTGTTTGATTTTCTTTCCTTATGCTCTGTTGGCTGGGGGCCACCCTTGTAAGAGATCAAAGTTGCAGGATAATTAATTAGGTAAATTTTAATTAGTTTGGATAGAGGACAGAGATAGTCCGGTTAGATTGGTTTTCCTTAGTCAGTTTGCATAGGTTAGTGTCGCCTATAAAAAGGTCAGGCTTCGGCCATGTAAAAGGAGGTTATCTTGTATGAAATAGAAACGATGTGTTTTTTAGGGTAGACACCCGTATCAAGTTTTGGAGGGATCTTTAGAAAACCTCTGTGTTGCGATTTCTCTTCGTGGAAATTGTTTTGCGCGTGAGTACCTTCGTCGAGATTGGTTTTCTCGTGCTGGGCCACAAGGTTCAAACCCTCTACTTCGTGTACATCGCGTGCGCGGGCGAGAGGTTGCTGCTATTGGTGGTGGAGTGTCGTGAAAGATCGGGCCGCAACAACAGATCAGATCTCGCCATCGAGGTTCGGTCCTTATCAGGTGGTAATCAGAGCGAGGTTGTTCACGACACTGCAGAGTAGATGACTGGATTATCATGGAAGCTAAGCTACGGATTTCAATTGGAGGAGGAAGGTCGATGGGATGGGCTTTTTCATACTCGTGTTGTGGTACAGGAGAGATCATGTGCCATGACAATCGACCACATGAGTTTGATCAATGCTGCAAGCATCGAGATGGTGGAGAAGCTAGATCTATCGATGACACCACGAACATAACCATACTTGTTCTGTTGGGGTCATGAATTGCTCACTGTCACGCATCAAACCAAGGTACCGTTTTTGTTGGGTAATTATTTTTGTGAGGTTTTGTGCGACGTGATTCCGGAACCGATGATTTCATGTCACTTGTTGTTGGGCGAGCCATGGTACAAAAGGCACGATGTTGTGTATGATTTTCCCACACACACATATACTGTCAAGAAGGGTAAATTGTGCAGCCTCGTGCCCATGGATGAGGAGCGTTTCATTGCTTGGAGGAAAGACCATCAGAAAAGGATAAAAGAAGCGGAAGATGCAAAAAAGAACATGGTTGAAGCTATTGAAATTTCGGTGGTCACCATTCAGTCTATAGATGGAAATATTGCTGAAAAGGATGACCCAAAACCGAGGACGGTTTTGATTCAAGGAGGAGAGGATGATATGACCACGCATAATTTAACTACAGTAATCGATATTGTTACAGCAATGACAATTGAGGAAAAGCTAGTTGCCAAAACTTGTATCCATGAGGACCAGCTAAAGAGGTTGTGTTTGTATCAGTACAAAGAAAAATATAAAGACATGTTTGGGGACAAGACATACACGTATATATATTTTGGATGCCTTGGTGCGGATGTTATAGCTGCACGCACATGCAATCATGCATGCTGGGGTAATTACTCTAATGGATGTCCGTATCACGTTAGAGAAAGAAAAGGAGACCTACGATGATTCAAGGACTCAAGCAGACTCTGATTTAACTGGTTTGGTCCATCAGATAAAAAAATAAAGATCTATTTATTTTTCTACCACACAAAGAGAAGACACGTGAAGATGCCTCGAGGACTTTTGACGTGTTTGATTTTCTTTCCTTATGCTCATATTGGGGCCACCCTTGAAGAGATCAAAGTTGCCGGATAATTAATTAGGTAAATTTTAATTAGTTTGGATAGAGGACAGAGAGAGTCCGGTTAGATTGGTTTTCCTTAGTCGGTTTGCATAGGTTAGTGTCGCCTATAAAAAGGTCAGGCTTCGGCCATGTAAAAGGAGGTTATCTTATATGAAATAGAAACTATGTGTTTTTCAGGGTAGACACCCGTATCAAGTTTTGGAGGGATCTTTAGAAAACCTCTGTGTTGCAATTTCTCTTCGTGGAAATTGTTTTGCGCGTGAGTACCTTCGTCGAGATTGGTTTTCTCGTGCTGGGCCGCAAGGTTCAAACCCTCTACTTCGTGTACATCGCGTGCGCAGGTGAGAGGTTGCTGCTATTGGTGGTGGAGTGTCGTGAAAGATCGGGCCGCCACAACAGATCGGATCTCGCCATCGAGGTTCAGTCCTTATCAATTGTGCATTTAAGTTTTGTCTGAAGTCAATGTACCTCTACTTTCACCAGACTTATAGAAAAATGTATCAACATTCACAATGTCAAATCAATATTTTTACACTCATTATAAAACGTAGTTCTTATACTCATTATAATCAGTATTGTAGATATTGATACTTTTAGTATAAATTTGGTCGTGGGATTTCATTGATGCCTGTCAAAGCGTGGAGGAAGCGGAGCTTAGGGCTTGCATTGTCGGTCCCTACATAGGTATTTCTCTTCATAATCCTGTAATTTTAGAGACAGATTGCACTTTTGTGGCAGCGTCTCTTGCATCGGGGGACTATGACAGGTCTGCTTTGTGTGACCTGAAGATGAAAGTGTTTTCCACAGCCGGTCCAGTTCAGCAGCAGCACGATCCAGGATAGTAGAAGGAGTCGGAGAAACGGCAGTTGGCGGAGTAGGAGGAGAGGACGGCAACATAATCACAGCACCATGAGACGGGACCTTCTGCGCCCCGACGACTGCGGCGGTGGCATCAGGCAAGGATACCTCGGGAGTCGCTTGGGCCATGGGGGCTGAGCTCACCCCACCTAGCCCCGCCAGCCTCTCGAGGATGACCGGCAGGCGGCCAGCCTTGCCATCCCCTTCTCTCTGGATGGAAGCGCTGCCTCGACGAAGCCTCGGAGCCCCTTCAGCTTTCGCGCAGCGCCAGCCTAGCCAAGGAATACGGATATCAAGCCTCAACAACAAAGCAAAAAGCAAAACGAGAATCAAGCACTTACTGGTCATCGCTCGCAGGCTCGAGCAACCTCCGGCCGAACTTGAAGCCCGAGAGCCGGCTGCTGGGATCAACCTCAAGAGGCTCGGGAGCAGGAGGCTCTTTTGCAGGTCGCCTCGGAACCGGGGCAGACCCGCGGGGAACCAGCCCCGTCCTGTCCTTCTTCGGGATCGGGGGCGAGCTCTCGCCACCTTGCTCATCGCCATCCTCATCGTCATCCGGCAAGAGGCGGAGAGCGCGGGACCTGCGCCGGGGGGGCGCTCGACTCCCGTCGGCCGCCTCGAGTCGGGCCCTCTTCTCGCCTCTTCTTCCTCCTCTTTGCTGGAGTTGCCGGAGGACACGCTCACTGCCGCCAGGCCGCCGGGTCCTCGAACCTCCAAGGGCACAGGCCTATCCCGCTGAAAGCGGGCATGGAGTCCACCACCTGCTCCCAATCATCTCAAGGAACAGGGCAGGAGCGCCTCCAGCCTCGCCACGCCTCCCCGACCAAAGATTGGAGGACCGCGCCGGATCTTCGCCACCCAAGACTACGGGCTCGGGCGAGGCCTCCACATGAAGCGAGTATTGCCAAGCGGGCCACCCGTGCTCCAGAACTCCTCCGAGCGACGCCCCGGTCAGCTTCGCCGTCGCCATGTTGCCCGGTCACAGGTCCGCGTCCATCTTCTCCAGCACTGGCTTCACGCGGGGATCCACGAGTTCCGCGCGAGACCAAGCGACGATGGGCGTGGGCTGCTCCGTGGGCAGAATCAGCCGAGGATGGATGCGCCCAGCGTCCACCATGACCCACTTGCTCCTGAAGCCTTCAATCCTCTTCCCGGGCTTCGAGATGGCGTTGGAGCTGCCGTACGCGACGAAGCTCACGCACGCGGTGATGGGGCCGCGGGAGGCCCGGAGGTAGAAGTAGTGGCGCAGCAAGGCTACTGAGGGTTGCACCCTGACATGAGCCTCACAATAGTAGGCGAAGATCGCCAGGAGAAGAACAGAGTTGGGGTGGAGGTGCAGAGCTAGCAGTTTGTAATGGCGGAGGACAGAAAAGAAGAACTCAGAAAAGGGAGGCACCAGACCGGCGGCAATGGCTCTCACGAAGAGAGGATAGAAGGTGCTTCCTTGGTCCTCAGGAAGGGCAGAGCCAGCCTTGAGCACCGCTGCCCCGTCGTTGCCTTGCCCCGCCATCATCCGGCACGCCCGGGCAAGGCTCTTCTCCGACACGTTCCGAGAGTCCAAAGTGGGCGAGTACCAAGCTCCGGCCGGGGTCTGGCGAGGCGCCATATCTTGCTAGGGCACGCGGTCGGAGTAGATCTGGGGATTTCGGAAGCAGGAAGGATAGGCGCAAGAAAGGGGATCTGGGCAATGACTGGAGAAGGCAAAGGAGGTAAAGCCTAAAACGGGCACCGCTCTCTTGTCGGTTCGTGCAATTGCCAAGGCGTCGCGGGGAAGCAGAGACGCACGTCCAATAAACCGCCACTGGCTCCCAAGGCTGCAGGCTGTTAGGGCCCGCGGCGCTTCGCACTTGCCCCTTCGCTTCTCTGCTAAGCCAAGTCCAGGCGCGCCTTGGGCCCTGGGGCTACTGTTGGCGTTCTGGGAACGCGGGTACCCAGACTTGCCTGTCTACCGCGTGGCTCAAAGGGTGGCCCAGCGCGGCCCATCTTCATGAACACAAGCTCAAGACCCTCGCGAGGGGCCAAGCCTCGCGGGGCGGATGACAGGAAGCTTCCTCAGGCACGGCCTCGCCAGGCTGGCTCGCGAGGAGGCGGAGAGATCAAGGCGGGGTACCTCACGAGGTGCCCATGACGCAAGCCATGACGACCAAGGGCGCCAGGCGGGCGCCAGCCCGCGCAGTGTCCTCATTTCCTCTTTGGTGCAAAGGAGGCAAGCGCAGGCGAGAGTATCAAGCAAAGGCAACCATTTCGGTGCAACAAGACCAAGACCAACACAACGGCAGGAAGGAGGTCATCGTGGATCCCAAGTCGGCGTCATCGTCAGAGCCTTTGGTAGGCGAGGCCCGACTTTAGTCAGGATAAGTGTACTAGATGGTCCCCTTCAAAATGGCCAATTGTTGGCGCCCTTCCCGCTCAATATTTGGGAAGAGGCCTGTGGTCTCTACCTATAAATAGGAATAGCCACCCACAGGTAGAGGCATCTCGAATCTTGAATCTTGGATCGAGAGAGAGAGAGAGAGAGAGAGAGAGAGAGAGAGAGAGAGAGAGAAGCAACAAACTCCCCTAGCAGTTTGTCGCACCAGCCAAGGATGCACTGCGAGGCTGTTCTTCCTTGTACTGCTCATCATCAGCCCCCGAGGCAATCCACCACACCACACACCGGAGTAGGGTATTACACCACAATGGTGGCCTGAACCAAAGATAAACCTTGTGTCCCTTGTGTTGATCTTTATGTAGTTTAGATCTCATGAGGCGACGAGGGGTAGGTAGGTTGGAGGTGAGATCTCCGCGTGCACCCTAGAGTTCGAACCTAGAGGGTCCGCCGGAACCCGAAATCCGACAACCGCCTCTACTATCTTGCTAAGGCTGGTCATAGTGGGGAGTAACTTAGACTAGTGTCATGCATATGACACTAGTCTAAGTTACTACCTTTATAATGCAAAGTAACATAATAGTAGTATTATAGATGGCTTCATTTATTAGCTCATAGACTCATCTTGTCTTGGAAAGCGGTATGTTACAGTAACATATTATGTTACCACCTCTCATTAATTACTCGCCACATAAGCAGAATTTTCTCAAAGTGCGCTATGTTACTAGCTAAGTTACTCCCACTATGGCTAGCCTAAGAGTAGGTGAAATTTTTGAATCGAGCCCTTTAAGAGCATGGTTAATAGTATAGCCAGCTGCTGGCTATAAGCCAGTGCCATGTCATCTACAGCCCATCTTATAGTCGATATGTACAATAGTAGATGAAAAAAGTGTACTACTTTTTTATTATGTGGCCCACATTTCATTCTCACAAAGTGCCTAGGAGCACGTGCTAGAGCTGGCTCTTCAAGAAGAGCCCGCTTACCTTCTCTCTCCTCTTCTCTTTCCTCCAACTAAGCTGAAATATACTAGTTTATTTCTTATAGCCTGCTGACTCTTCTCTATTGTACTTGCTCTAAACTACTGGAGTAGAAGGGAGGTAGTGGTACTCTAATAGCTAACCTTGTTGTGATGACAAGATAGGACATGGCACGCACCTGGACGGAGGAACTAGTCTGCATTGTTGATATGACCACGCATAATTTAACTATAGTAGTCGATATTGTTATAGCAACGACAATTGAGGAAAAGCTAGTTGCCAAAACTTGTATCCATGAGGACCAGCTACAGAGGTTGTGTTTGTATCAGTACAAAGAAAAAAATAAAGACATGTTTGGGGACAAGACATACACGTACATATATTTTGGATGCCTTGGTCTGGATGTTATAGCTGCACGTACATGCAATCATGCATGCTGGGGTAATTACTCTAATGGACGTCCTTGTATAACGTTAGAGAAAGAAAAGGAGACCTACGATGATTCAAGGACTCAAGCAGACTCTGATTTAACTGGTTCGGTCCATCAGATAAAAAATAAAGATCTATTTATTTTTCACACAAAGAGAAGACACGTGAAGATGCCTCGAGGACTTTTGACGTGTTTGATTTTCTTTCCTTATGCTCTGTTGGCTGGGGGCCACCCTTGTAAGAGATCAAAGTTGCAGGATAATTAATTAGGTAAATTTTAATTAGTTTGGATAGAGGACAGAGATAGTCCGGTTAGATTGGTTTTCCTTAGTCAGTTTGCATAGGTTAGTGTCGCCTATAAAAAGGTCAGGCTTCGGCCATGTAAAAGGAGGTTATCTTGTATGAAATAGAAACGATGTGTTTTTTAGGGTAGACACCCGTATCAAGTTTTGGAGGGATCTTTAGAAAACCTCTGTGTTGCGATTTCTCTTCGTGGAAATTGTTTTGCGCGTGAGTACCTTCGTCGAGATTGGTTTTCTCGTGCTGGGCCACAAGGTTCAAACCCTCTACTTCAGGTACACGCGGCGTCTGTGGCGTAGAGGTTGCTGCTATTGGTGGTGGAGTGTCGTGAAAGATCGGGCCGCAACAACAGATCAGATCTCGCCATCGAGGTTCGGTCCTTATCGTGGTAATCGAGCGAGGTTGTTCACGACAATCGCAGAGTAGATGACTGGATTATCATGGAAGCTAAGCTACGGATTTCAATTGGAGGAGGAAGGTCGATGGGATGGGCTTTTTCATACTCGTGTTGTGGTACAGGAGAGATCATGTGCCATGACAATCGACCACATGAGTTTGATCAATGCTGCAAGCATCGAGATGGTGGAGAAGCTAGATCTATCGATGACACCACGAACATAACCATACTTGTTCTGTTGGGGTCATGAATTGCTCACTGTCACGCATCAAACCAAGGTACCGTTTTTGTTGGGTAATTATTTTTGTGAGGTTTTGTGCGACGTGATTCCGGAACCGATGATTTCATGTCACTTGTTGTTGGGCGAGCCATGGTACAAAAGGCACGATGTTGTGTATGATTTTCCCACACACACATATACTGTCAAGAAGGGTAAATTGTGCAGCCTCGTGCCCATGGATGAGGAGCGTTTCATTGCTTGGAGGAAAGACCATCAGAAAAGGATAAAAGAAGCGGAAGATGCAAAAAAGAACATGGTTGAAGCTATTGAAATTTCGGTGGTCACCATTCAGTCTATAGATGGAAATATTGCTGAAAAGGATGACCCAAAACCGAGGACGGTTTTGATTCAAGGAGGAGAGGATGATATGACCACGCATAATTTAACTACAGTAATCGATATTGTTACAGCAATGACAATTGAGGAAAAGCTAGTTGCCAAAACTTGTATCCATGAGGACCAGCTAAAGAGGTTGTGTTTGTATCAGTACAAAGAAAAATATAAAGACATGTTTGGGGACAAGACATACACGTACATATATTTTGGATGCCTTGGTCTGGATGTTATAGCTGCACGTACATGCAATCATGCATGCTGGGGTAATTACTCTAATGGATGTCCGTGTATCACGTTAGAGAAAGAAAAGGAGACCTACGATGATTCAAGGACTCAAGCAGACTCTGATTTAACTGGTTTGGTCCATCAGATAAAAAAATAAAGATCTATTTATTTTTCTACCACACAAAGAGAAGACACGTGAAGATGCCTCGAGGACTTTTGACGTGTTTGATTTTCTTTCCTTATGCTCTGTTGGCTGGGGGCCACCCTTGGAAGAGATCAAAGTTGCCGGATAATTAATTAGGTAAATTTTAATTAGTTTGGATAGAGGACAGAGAGAGTCCGGTTAGATTGGTTTTCCTTAGTCGGTTTGCATAGGTTAGTGTCGCCTATAAAAAGGTCAGGCTTCGGCCATGTAAAAGGAGGTTATCTTATATGAAATAGAAACTATGTGTTTTTCAGGGTAGACACCCGTATCAAGTTTTGGAGGGATCTTTAGAAAACCTCTGTGTTGCAATTTCTCTTCGTGGAAATTGTTTTATGCTGTGAGTACCTTCACGAGATTGGTTTTCTCGTGTCACCGCAAGGTTCAAACCCTCTACTTCGTGTACATCGCGTGCGCAGGTGAGAGGTTGCTGCTATTGGTGGTGGAGTGTCGTGAAAGATCGGGCCGCCACAACAGATCGGATCTCGCCATCGAGGTTCAGTCCTTATCAATTGTGCATTTAAGTTTTGTCTGAAGTCAATGTACCTCTACTTTCACCAGACTTATAGAAAAATGTATCAACATTCACAATGTCAAATCAATATTTTTACACTCATTATAAAACGTAGTTCTTATACTCATTATAATCAGTATTGTAGATATTGATACTTTTAGTATAAATTTGGTCGTGGGATTTCATTGATGCCTGTCAAAGCGTGGAGGAAGCGGAGCTTAGGGCTTGCATTGTCGGTCCCTACATAGGTATTTCTCTTCATAATCCTGTAATTTTAGAGACAGATTGCACTTTTGTGGCAGCGTCTCTTGCATCGGGGGACTATGACAGGTCTGCTTTGTGTGACCTGAAGATGAAAGTGTTGAGCATCTCGAAGTTGTTAATCGCTAAGTATAGCTTTGAAAACAGATTAGATGGTATTCTTGTAAATAACGTACCGCCCTGTGTGGTGAATATTGTATCGAATGAGTGTACTGGTGTGGCTGGTTAACTAATATAAGGTGGTGTTCAAAAAAAGTATAAATTTGGTCAAACACTTTGCAAACGGTTGACGGGAGTAAAAAGGACCAAAGGGAGTATCATGCATGCGGAGTAGGCAAAAAAAATTGCTCATTTATAGCCGGTCGAAGTCTCAAAGGGCCCGACCGCGAGGGAGGCGAAGGTCGGGAGGCGCGGTTGACGGAATTAAGTGAAGTTACATCCACGCGCCAAAGATGGCGTGTAACAGCAGAAGCTATACCGTCAGCCTACGATATGGGTCTAGTAGACATGACATCTAGTGGGTCCCGATAGTTCTCGAGAACTCTTTGGGGCTTGCAGCCGCTTATCCACCGGCAAGCCAGCAACCCCACGCTGCTCAGACGCCTCTACTCGTCCCGTCTTATACTACCTTACAACAGTTCGCTTCCCTCCGTCTCCGCCCTTTCACATTAGTTCGCTCCCGCTTTTATGGGTACAACAGTTCAAATTTTCCTAACCTCCTCCAAAATCCATGGCCTCCCAAATCTCCATGGTCGCTGCCGAGTACTGTGTTAGAGCCATCACCGCGATCAGTTCATTGTCATCTACACACATGGATCCGCTGACGGTGAAAGCATGGCTTGCTCGCTTCCTACGCATGTTCAACAGTTCAACCGATGAGTGGGTCGCTGGGCTAGATGTTGAGTACACCACAGTCCTGGGACGAGAGAAGGATCTAAAGGATTTAAGAGAGGAAGAAGCCCGCCATGATCCAGGTTTGCGACATAACGCTTTTCTTGGTCTACCACATGTGCCATGCCGACGTTGAGTGCCAAAATTTTAAGAACTTCCTCAAGGACAAAAGAGTGAAATTCACATCAGAGGCTTTAAGAACGACATGGGATGTCCTGCGTCGGATAGGTCTCGTTGTAGGCCAGCCCTTCGATCTCCAGAAGGCAAGCCTGGTGTCCTCCTCTCAACCTTCAATGCTGACCCTGGCAGCAGCCATGATTGATCCTTCGTACGCTAAACTGAAGAAACCTCATTTCATCATGCATGGGAGTCGAAGACATTAGATGAAGATCACATCCTGTACGCAGCAATGGATGCCTACCTTTGTTTAAATATCTACAAGGGTTGGATGAAGAAGCAGAGCCCACCGTTCAAGCAAAGAAGGCCGCGACGAGGAAGAGGAAGAGGGATGAGGACGAAGTCGAGGACGTGGACTCGGACTCGAGTAGGTGGCGTGTCGCCGCCATGCTGGTTCTACCGCAGTGTCAAGCGGACTAGTTGCTTAGTTTATTTTCAAGGGTGTGTTGTGCCGAGGCCCCAACATAACTATGTTTAGTATGTTCTTTCTCGTTATTTGAACTCTTTAGTACGCATGTAGTACTAGTACTATGTCTTACTACTGTTCTTCTTGCAGTTGGTACTATCGTCAGATCTTCGTGTTCCCACTGTACTTAATACGCTCGCATTAGTAGTATAATTTGGGTCACCGATTTGTGAAAGAAGTTCGACGAGCGAAGGAAGAAGATGGCGTAAGAGGTGGAAGAAGCCCTTCTAGCCATCCATGTTGCATCAAACGGCTCACATGAGTCGATCGACCCAAATTGCTCCATCGATTGCAGGATCCACGTGGCATTCAAGGTCTCAAGGTAGATTCGCGTCCGCACCCAGCTTGCGGGCTCGACGCGCTGCGATCGCTTCCGCCGCGACAGCCACCATGCGCGCCTCCATGCGGGCGGAGACAACAATGACACGCTTAGTTCCTCCTCGCCGGCGGCTGGAGCACGACTGCCCTCCTCTTTGTATGCTGCGTGCATAGACGCTGCCCACCATGTCGGTGTACTAGAGTAGGGTACCCTAGCACCTCAACTCGTGCACGGGCAGTTGCAGCACCTCGCGCGGCAGGGCTGGCCTGGTGACCATCAAGATCTTCCGCTGCCCTTTGGAGCCATTCGAGAACAAAGTATCAAGGCCCCGCAAGAGGAGCTTGCCGGAAGACCACTCAAGGCACGGCGGAACAAGGCCCCGCAAGAGGAGCTTGCGGGAAGGCTTGGTGAGCGCCGAGCCAAAAAGCCGACAAGGGTTCTGCTGCAAGGCGCTTGCCGCAGAGGGCAACTCTCTTCATCTCCGCTCCAGCTCATCCGCCAACATGTCGCCGCGGGCTTTCCCAGAACGCTGCGGTCGATGGGCTGTGCAGCCAGCGGGAGCAGCGATAAGCGGCGCCGACAAGCTACCATCGTGGCAAACGGAGGCGCACTTGACGGTCCCTCGTTACACTGTTCAGCGATCGAGACGGGCATTTATGACTCTTGTCCCTTGCCGCCGAGTTAGGTATAGATCATCAGACACCGTATAAAGCGTGTACCAACCTCTGTTTTTACTATCTTACCTTGTCTACTTGCCACTGTGGTGACCCCTTGTGCCTATAAAAGGAGGCCCAAGTGCAACGAGAAAGGGTTCGGTTCGCCCGCTTAGTTCATTCAATCATACAAGACCACACTCAGGGCTAGGTTTTGTAGCTCCTGCTGCTCCCTAGCAAGAACACAATATAATCCACAAAGCAGCAGAGGAGTATTATCTCCGGAGAGCTCCGTTGGGTAAATTTGCTCGTGTGCATCGCCGATCCGCTTTGTGCATCCTCCGCCCCACTCAACCACAAGGGACCAGGTCCCATAGGTGATCGCGGGACACGATCATACTTCCCCGACATCTTTGGCGCGCTGTAGGGGCGCCGAGGCTGTGTGAACCCGATCCGCGCTCACACGAGCAGTTTCTTCATCAACACTTCGCACAACATGCCACCGAAGAAGAAGGCTTCGGCGGCAGCGGAGCCGTCTGCGTCAAACCCACTCACCACCGGAGCCGACGAGTGGTGGAGAAGACGCCGGCGGAGGAACGGGCGCTGCCGAAAGAGCCCACGGCGCTACCAGATCCAAGGACAAGACGGCGCAAGCTTCGCGCCCGAGTCCGCACCGCTGCCCTTCTCAAGAGGCGCTGAAAGACAGCGCCATGCTGCTCGCAGCACCATACGTCCGATAGAGCAAGGCTAAGCCGAGGATCCGGGACCCCGAGACCCGATGCACGCCAAAGATGCCGGTACCCAGCGAGTACGGTCGCTGGACGGACGCTGCTCCTCCTAACTTGGTTAGAGTCCGAGCACGCCTCGTTCTTCGCCCGCACGGCATTGCCACCACCACACCAGCAAGTTTTGGCAAGAGCTCAGCTATTTTAGACTACCTCCAACGGCCGACAAGATCGACGTAATGGAGGGCTACCATCCGTAGCCTCATCGCTTTGCTAACGGCGACGCCCCGCGGCAACCAAGCGCCCGCAGCCGTGGCAAGGCGACAAGGCACGAGCCGATGGCGACGAGACTTGCGGGGTGCAGCTACCAGACACTCCCTTCCCGAAGGTTAAGATCGCCGACTCGCCGGATCCACCTCGACGCGACTCCACAAAGATCGCCGGATCCGCGAGCTCGCCGCGACCAGCGCCAAGTTCTTCGAGAACGGCAAGAAGAAGACGCCGAACCCGTGACGAAGCGCCAAGAGAAGCGCAAGGCCAATCCGACCAGCGCGCCGGGCCCACTGTCGATATGCATGCGCCAGGGGAACCAGCGACTTGTCAGACGCGTAGGTTGCCTGCGCTCACTCGTGAGCTGCGGCAAGTCCAAAGGGTCTGACAAGAAAAACTTCAAGCCGACAAAGCCGAGAAGTATGATGGCAGGACACACCCATCGGAGTTCTCAAGATTCGCACCATCGCAGCAGGCTGCGGGGACGAGACGACAAGATCTCGCCAACTATTTCCTCCGTACTCAAGCCAAACGCGTGTCTTGGCTCATGCACTTGCCGGACAGCTCTATTTCTTCTTGGTGGATTTGTGCCACCAGTTTGTCGGCGCTTCACAAAGCGGCCACAAGCCTCATGGCCAAGAGAGTGACCTTCACCTGCCGCCTGTAAGGAAGGAGAGTGCTCGCAAATTCATCCGTAGATTCAGCCGTGTGCATTACAACATCCCAGATGTCCACCCCGCCAAGGTGATCGTGCATTTCATCGTAATGTGCGAAACCGCAGGATGAGGGAGGAGATGGCGATGTGCAAAGTGAAAGACGCCACGAGCTCTACGCCTCGGCCGACAAGTGTGCACGCTACGAAGAAGGAAGAAGACTCCTGTGAGAAAATGTGGGAGCAGAGTCCGACAAGGAGGAGACCGCCTGCAAGGAAGAGCCAAGGCGTAAACAATGTAAAGAAGAAAACCAAGAAATACTAGTTGTCGAGCAGTCCGCAAGGATGGTGCCGCCAACAAAGCCAAGGCTGGTGGCTCGCAAGGAGGTCGCCACGACAACGACCGCCAAGTTGTGGCGGCCGATAAGCCCGACAGCTCCAACAAGCAAGATCAGAAGATCCACCGCACTAAGGGCCACGATCTCCAGAGCTGCAAGAAAGTCGAGCAGCTTGTTGAGCTACAGAGGGCTGAATACGAGCGCGTAGACAAGGAGAAGGCCTGTGAAGGTGCAGTGCAGCTAGTAAGAAGAGACCCGCCGGGAGGACGCCTGCAAGGCCAAGCAGCGGCAAGGGGACAGACCTCCCGCGGCCGCGACAAGGACGAAGACGAAGATGACGATGAAGATATGGAAGATGATGAAGCTGATGAGCAGGAGTTTCGAAGGCAACGGAGGTCCTTTGCGCTGACGGTGGTGCGCTCTCGCATACCTCGCGACCGCCAACTCAAGCAATGGATGCGGAGGTTAATGCAGCGTAATCCATCCATAGAGTCGCGCAAACCTCCGGCGGTCCAGACGCCCATCATCTTTGACATTGAGGATCACCCCGATCGCATCATCGCGGTCGGGTGCTTGCCGATGTTGGTATCACCAACTATTCGCAACCTCAAGGTCACAAAGATGTTGGTTGACGGCGGGCCGGCTGAACCTGATCTCCTCTCGCAAAGGCTCCGTAAGCTTCAAATCCTCGACAATGAGCTCAAGAGACCGGTACTTTCCAAGGAATCAACCCAGAAGGAGCAAGCCCAAAGGGAAGATCACGTTGTCGGTAACATTTGGCGTTGAGCTAAACTTCGAACTGAGAAGGTCACGCTCGACATTGCCGATTTCCCATTGCCCTACAATGGCATACTTGGTCAGCCCAGCGCCAAGTTCATGGCAGCTTCTCATTACGCCTACAATTTACTCAAGATGCCCGCCCGATAAGCGCCATTTCTGTCCATGGCGACAAGAAGGATGCGCTTATCTACGCCGACAAGATTTACCGGGATGCAGCAGCTACGACAGATATCAAACCACTTGCCGCCAAGCTCCCTGGGGAAAAAGAAGACCACCAAGTCCGCAAGAGTTCGATGCCCACTCCGCAAGCGCACTCTTCGAGTGCTGCGCCACCGCCGAGGACGCACCATCGAGCTCCACCGCAAGTGCAAGAAGATGATGGCAGCTCCGCCAAGACCAAGAAGGTGCCCGCTAAGGAGGACGACACCGGTGGTACCTTCACCATCGCCATGCTTGACCCTAAATAGGAAGGCGAGCTCGTTGCTTTCTCATGGGCGAATGTCGATGTGTTTGCATGGCAACCATCCGACATCCCCGTGTTCCTAGGAAAGTAATTGAGCACCACCTAGCTGTCTGTCCTCACGCCGCCCGCCAAGCAAAAAGTTAGGAAACAGCAAAGGAGCGCCAAGAATTCATAGCGTAAGAAATAAAGAAGTTGGAAGCAGCAGGCCTTGTCGAGGAGTCCTCCATCCCACGTGGTTGGCCAATCCGTAGTTGTACGCAAGGCAAATGGGAAATGGAGACTTTGTATTGACTTCACAGATGTTAATAAAGCTTGTCCCAAAGACCCATTTCCCTTGCCACGATTGACCAGATTGTTGACTCCACGGCTGGATGTGATTTTTTTCATTTCTTGATGCATATTCAGATATCATCAAATTTTCATGGCACAGAGGATGAAGAGAAAACCGCATTCATTACACCATGTGGCACGTACTGCTTCATACGGATGCCTTTCGGTTTGAAGAATGCTGGTTCAACCTTTGCAAGAGTAGTCCATGATGTTTTTGAGCCACAAATACACGTAAATGTAGAAGCCTACATGGATGACATAGTGGTCAAGAGCAAGGACAAAGCAACTCGTTCAGGATTTGATGAGACATTTGCAAATCTGCAAGATCAACCTCAAGCTTAACCCCGAGAAGTGCGTGTTTGGAGTCCCTTCCGCAAGCTTCTCGGTTTCTTTTGTGTCTCAGCAATGGGAATTGAAGCCAATCCCGACAAGATCAAGGCCATCGAGCAGATTGAAGCACCAAAGCACGCCAAGGATGTAAGAAGGCTTGCCGCTATGTGGCTTGCTCAAGAGGTTTATCTCTAAGTCTGCTGAGCTACTCGCCATTTTTCAAGATTTTGAAAAAGGCAGGTCCAATGAAATGGACTCTGCGGAGGTTGCGCTGCAGACTTGAAGAGATACCTGTCCTCCACTCAATACTTGTCGCACCTAGGCCACAAGAGAAGTTGCTGCTGTATATAGCGCCACCAATCAAGTGGTTAGTGCTGCGTTAGTAGCGGAGAGGGAGGCGGATGATGAGCCGCAACCGAGGCAGGTGCATCCAGCGACAAGGTGAGGCTTCGCCACAAGCTCTCGTCCCAACAAGGACGGATCTTTGCAGAATTGCGACAAGATACGTAAAAGGATGGTGCAGCGCCTACCATTTTGTCGGGCCTCTTCGCAGGGGCTAGGTCGAGGTACTGTGTGCGAAGTTGCTTTATGCCTCCTCATGGCCTCGAGAAAGCTGCGCCATTACTTCCAAGCACACGAGATAACAGTTGTCACCGCTTCATGAAGAGGATTTTGCAAAATCCGTACAACAGCAGAATTGTCGAGTGGGCATCGAACTGCAAGCTTTGGTCTCAAGTTTGAAAGCACTTCAAGTATCCAAAGCAGAGCATTGGCAGAATTCATAGCAGAGTGGACGCCAACGCAAGATGAAGAAACTCCGAGACGAGCATCCCCGCCAAGGAGGCAAATAAAGAGTGGCTGATGTACTTTGATGGTGCCTTTTCGCTGCAAGGCGCTGGTGTCGGCGTGTTGCTTATCGCACCCACCGTAGAGCACCTCAAGTACATAGTCCAGATGCACTTTCCCAAGGAACAAGCAACTAACAATACCGCAGAGTATGAAGGTTTGCTTGCCGGTCTCGTGGATTGCGGTAGACCTTGGGATCAAGAAGCTCATTGTCGGGGACTCGCAACTTGTCGTCCGCCAAGTAAATAAAGATTATCGAGTCCGCTGATGGAAGCCACGCCGATGAAGTGAGAAAGCTAGAAGAGCACTTTGAAGGTTCGCAAATGGAACACGCTCCAAGAGCTCGTAATGATATAGCTGATGGCTCTCCAAATGTGCCGCACTTAAGTTACCCGTGGAACCAGGAATTTTTGTGCTCAAGCTCGACTCAGCCAACCATAACACCATCAACAGGACAGAGCAAGAAGAGAAAATTGGTTTCCGCGACTACTTTCCGCAGAGCTCCCCGGAGCCGCCGCCAAGAAGATCCCTAAAATCAACGAATATCATCGAGGAGCAGTTCGTCTGACAAACCCCGTGGTTTGTTTCGTTGAAGCAGACGCCCCGACAAGCTTTGTTCGCAAGCTTGCCGGGATCATCAAGCTCCGCGGAACCACGTGTTCTTGCCGTGGAAGCTAATGTTCCCGCGGTGGTAGATGAGCATTTAGTCCTTGTTGTCAAGCCACGTGCTCCAAAGATGGGCGCAATAAATCGCCCATTTCCTTCAGACAGAGAACTTCCCAAGAGCAAGAAGAAGCGGAAAAGTAGCCCGGCAATAAGTATGTATCAGTTTGTTGACAACATCCTATACGTAAGAAGACTCAACGGAGTGAAATTGAAGTGTATTTGTCGGAAGATGGATGAAGCTATTGGCGAGATACATGGAGGCATATGTGGTCACCACATTGGCAAGAAGAGCACTTGCCGCAAAGCTTTCCGCAAGGTTTCTTCCGCCGAAGCCTCCGTGATGCAATCGCACAAGTAACCAAGTGTGAAGCGGTCGGCCCATTACAAACAGATACACCAACCAGCTCAAGCTCTCCAGACGATCCCTTTATCCTCGCCCTTTTCGGTCCGAGGTTCGACATCTCGCCCCTTCCCCGAGCTGTCGGGGCTTTGAGTACTTATACGTCGCGAATCGACAAGTTCACAAAGTGGCCGGAAGTGGAACCAGGAGGAAGGTGACAAGACAACAAGCATCAAGTTCTTCAGATCAATTGTTTGCCGCTTTGGGATTCCTAACAGGATCATCACCGATAATGGCACACAATTCACGAGTCGCACCTTCATGCAAGACATCCAAGATCTTACGCCAAAGTCTGCTTTGCTTTCGCTGCTCACCCGAGAAGCAACGGTCAAGCAGAGAGGGCAAATGCAAGTGCTGCGGGACTCAAGACCAGAACTTTCGGCTGTGCCGCGCAAGTGCGAAGAAATCGGATAGAGGAGCTGCCGGTGGTTCTTTGGTCGATCAGACGACGCCAAATCGAGCCACCGCCGACACCTTTCGCCTAGTCTATGGAGCAGAGGCAGTTCTCCCACGGAACTCAGATACGGTTCACCTCGAGTGCTCGCTATGATGAGCTTGAGCAAGAGCAGCCGCGATAAGATGATGCGCTGCTCCTCGAGGAGGATTGTCTTCAGCTGCAGACGAGCTGCTCGTTATCAAAGAAGCTTTGCGCCGCTACCATAGCCGCAGTTAATGCCGAAGCTTCGAGGAAGGCGACTTTGTTCTTCGTGCGCTCAATCCGCCAAGAATTCCAACAAGTTGACGCCAAGTGGGAAGGCCCTTATCGGGTGAAACGAAGTCACTAGGCCCGCGCTGTCCGCTTTGAGACTCAAGATGGCATTCCGTGAGCAATTCCTGAATATAGAGCATCTTCGCAAGTTTTACCTATATATGCGCGGTTGCTGTAACCTGCTCCGCAACCACCCTTTTGTACAAGTCTTGCCGTTGTTGCATGTAATCCTTTGTACAAAGCCGGGCGCAGACTTCGCTGCATCAAGAAGCCTATGTGTTGCGCACAACTTGTCAATACATGCTTTCATAATCTTATATGCATGTGTTCTCTAAAATTTTGTGCAGCATCCACACCCGTAAGCTTATAACGAGCCACTAGGCTCCATAACTTTATTTTCTTCTTTCTTCTCAAACAAGAAGAAGGTTCATCCACCCACAAGTTAACCGGGGAAGGAGAAGATAATGGTGGGCCACCAAGCGCCGCCGAGGAACTGTCGCTTTGTCGGGAAATGGGCAACAGAGAAGCTAAGTTGCTAAGTTTAAACAATCAGTTTTAAATTTTAAGTTATCTTCCTCGAACGATAGTACTTTGTATGGAAAACCTGTGCACGGAGGAACCGATCATGATTAGCTTGCGCCTTACTTTGTTTCGAGTCCGCCAACAACTTAAGTGTGCTGCAACTAGTTGCATAAGGTTGCTTGTCGGAGGCGGCATCGCCAAAGAAGTTGGTCAAGTTCCGACTCAAGCCAAGGCAAAAGTGTTCGACCGACAAGTTCCCTAAAAGCGAGGGCACTAACATACAGGGAAGGAATCAAGTAAAGGAAATAACATTGCATTCGATTGCCTAAGATAGTGTATATTACATAATAACTTGTCGCAGATCTAATAAATTTTTCGCCTAAACATGATCTACAAATGACAAGAGAAAGATAAGCTTGGCGGCCTAGTCCACGCGGTCACCATCGAGCCTCTTGACTCCGCCACCCTGTCCACAATGGTGCGATAAGGGCCTTGAGCGCTCAACATCAGCAGATGGAGGCAGGGACTTGAGGACTTTGGTGAAGTCAACGCCTGGGTTGCGGAAGGCCACTTTCATCAGCACCTTCTGGAGAGCCCCGGCACAAACTTGGCGCGACTCCTCCGCCAGCTTGCTTTGGGATCTCCTCCCGAGTCACTGGAGACCCACAAGACGCCTTGAAGAACAGGCTGAGCTTGACGCTGGGTTGAGGTTCTCATCGGTGGAGTACCCAAGATCCACCATCCCCAGCTCCATCAACTCGCTATGGATGGCAGCGGCGGTGTCCACAAGACCTTCCGTCCAAAGGCATTATGCTATCTCTCGAGATTATTCGGGCGGTCACAAGATTCGACAGCAGTTCCTCGTTGGCCTTGATCTTCTCCAAGAGGCCCGCTTCCCGCTTCTTTGGCGCCTTCCAACGCCTCCGCCAAGGTGGCTGCCAGCCCAGATCCGCTTGAGTCCTTGGCGGCGCCGATCTCCTTGATCTTCTCAATGAGACGACCCGCAACTCACCAAGAGTGTAGGTGTCCTTCTCGCGCCATGCTTTAGCACGGTGACCTCTTCGCCGCTTTTTCCGAGGGTGGACTCCAGCTGAGCCACCTCGCCTCCAATTCCTTCTTGGCGGCCTCGCAACCGCAGCAGCAGCCCTTGCCTCCTCGGCGGCCCGCTAATCGATTGCTTCACAAGACGGCGAGATCTTCCTCATAGCTGTCCAGGTTGATCTTCCGCGCCAGCCACCTTCTGCGCTGGAGAGCTTTCACCGCAAGCCTCTCGCTGCTCCTCGACCTCGCCTTCTCCAAGATGAAAGCCGTGGCGCCTCAGCAAGCTGCTCCCGCACCTCCGCTATCTCCCGGAGAGTTTTTTGTTGGCGCCGGAGCTCTTCCGCTTTCTCCAAGTCAGCTCCCCCCGCGACAAGCGCCGCCCCTAGACTCCAGCTTGGCTTGTCGGGCGCTGTAGAGCGACAACAACCTCCTTAGCAGCTGCTCCTCCTCAGCTCACCGCTGCCGCTGCTTCGAGCATTGACCAGCGACACCGGGCGGAGGCAAGCAGTTCCGCTGAAGGTCTCCCCTTCGCCGGTGCCCTGGAGCTTGATGCCCATGGGAGCTTGATAAAGACACCTCGCCGCCTTCGATAGGTGCCGGCTGGGGCTCTTCGAGTCCGGTGCGCATCGGTGGCGGAGGAACGGGCGGTCGGTGCAGCGCCTGGCGCTCCAAGGCCTCAGGGCCAAGGCGATCGCCGGATTCTCCCTCAGCCTCAAGGCCAAAGAGCCTTGGCGGCCTCCTCGGGCGGGCCCATCGGCGCCGCCTCCTCCTCCATGTTGGCGGCGCCGACATTGTCGCCATGAGCGCCCTCGCCGGGCAGCCTCGGGCCCATCGGATCTCCGCAGATGGATCTGATGGTCGAAAAAGAAAGAACAAGTCAAGCAAATGTTCGAAAGAGAAGAATGTAAGAAAAGAGAATCCAAGGGAGGTTTTCAAACAAGAAAATTACCTGCAACGGGATCTGTTTCCGGGTCTCCACAACCGAGGGTCGCCGGCGCTGGCCCTTGTCGGGAAGCTCCCTTGTCGGAGAGGCCTCCTTGCCGGAGAGCGCCCTTGGCGGAGAGTTCTCCTTGGCGACGAGTTGAAGCAAGCAGAACTCGAGGACCTCCGTGCTTCCTCGATGAGGCTGCTCGCTCCTACATAATTCAACAAACCAGATATCGCTGACGGAGAAGCACCCAAGCACACCTAACCATGAGAAGTAAACCAAACACTTACGCTGGGGCTGTGCTGGGGCTGCTCTGTTGAAGGGTTGCCGGTACGGCAAGGAGTCCCAGACGTGCCCCTGTCGCCATTGTGGGAATCATCTCGAGACGACAACCACTGGGTCTTGGCCTCTTCGACGCCCTCCGAGCTAGAAGGCCCCAAGAAGGAGAAGGTTCAGAGTGAAGCCAGCCGATATAAAATAAAGCAATAAATTGAGGATTACAAGTAGCAGCGACAAGATCTTACTCTTCCTCTTCTTCCTCGGAGCTGAGGGCTGAGAGATCAAATTCCGCCCGGCGCGATTTAATTGGAGGAGAAGATTCCTCGGACGCTTGATGGATGCAGGGGCCGCGACTCGTAAGACCCCGCCCTCGCCATGGCGGCATGGGCGCCTCGCTGCAACAAAGGCTTGCCGCGTAGAGCGCTGGCGGGCGGCGAGGCGGTTGTTGGTCGCTCGCCGCCCGCCACTTCTCCGGTCTTATGGAGGCATCTCTTGGCGGGCCGCTGGCTCCTCCGCGGCAAGCTGCTTGACGGCGGAGGGGAAGCGCTCGCTGGTTTCTTCCGGATTGACGCGGCTCGGCCTGCTCCTCCTCACCGCGAAGCTCTTCTCGGTCGGGCGAGACTTGTCGCTCAGCTGTTTCCGCCTCGACGGTAAAACTAAATACGGCGGCGGCGGCAGCTTCGCCGCCTCCTCCAACCTTAGGGCGAGCGCGCCATCTCCTGATCGGTGGTGTCGCGGTGAGCCGCTCGCTCGCCGGGCGCTGGATCGGCACTTCCGCCAAGTTGTCGAAGAACTGCTGCACGACGCCGTCGGCGGGCTCCTCGCCAAGTTGAACGATTCCATGGGAATCGCACAACGGCATCATCGCTAATGCTGTCAAGCGACGAGTTGTTGCACAAGGCACGACTCCCTCGCAACATGCACCACTGGGTGATCCGCATCGCTTGAACAGCTCCCGCAGATGCCGCCCAGCTCCAAGACAAGAAAATTCCAGTTCAGACCCGGCGCAGCCTCATAATGTCCACCGCATTTTGAATTCCCAAGCAGGCCTCCTCCTCTCCGCAAGGGCGCTTAATGCGGCGCGGCGAAGTCCACGCCAACAGCTCCTACGGTAAGCCCCGCTTGCCGGAGACGCAAAATCCTAGTCACGGCAATCTTCAACTTGTCGCCCTTCGGGCGCCAAGTTGCTCCAATCATTGCCGCACACTATGGGAGTTTGGCGCAGGCGGTGAAAGGCTGTGGCTCCTCCTCTAAGATCCAACACCAGCCAGCTCTCCACTCCTCCCACTTGCTACGCAGCCTCCGTCAAGATATGCTTCTTTCTTGCCGATCCCGGAGACCCATGCAATCCCTCCCAAGCGGCTCTCTCTCTCTACGCTGGGCATGAAGTAATGGCGAAGAGTGCTACATTTGGGTGGACCCCGACAAAGTTCTCGCAGAGGTGTGGAAACAGTGGTGAGGACGGCTGGGGGTGAAATCAAGGAGGCGGAGGCCATATGTGTTCATGACATCGCAAAAGAATTAGAAAAGGGCTGACAGAGCCCGCAGTGGAAGAAAAGCGCCAAGAAAGGGTACCATGGAAACTTTCTCGGATGTGGCGGCGGAGATGACTCGCGCTGGATGCGCCTGGTCTCCGCCGACTGTAAAAGATAGTACAGCCCCGCAGCTCCTTCCCGCCAAGCAGAGGATCAAGAGGGCCTCCTTCCTTCCGCAGCGCCATGAACCGCTGCGCCGGCCGATTTCACACCTTTTCCCTTGTCGGCCTTCGAGCCATGGGGAGAGGTGGTGGAGGAGGTCGACGGCGCTGGTGGCACCGTGACAATGGAGGGGCGGAGCGCCGCCTCTTTGGGCTCGAGAAGAAAGGGGAAGCGCGGGGTTTCTGATGTGACAAGAATGGCAAGTGGGCGCCCCCCCTGCACTTCTCGCTTATAAAGAGGGAGAGGGGCGGCATTCCGATTTTTCCATTAAAGAAAGCCCCACGATCTCCCCACGATGCCACGCCCTGTGCGTGACGCTCGTGGGAGGCGGTGGGTCCAGGCAGTAATGGCGAATCTGCACTGCTGCGTCTGCAGTAATCGCTTTTGGGCCCGCCCAATAGAGCTTGGCGCTGCAGGTGGCCCAGGCCCGGGCTCATGTCGGTGTACTAGAGTAGGGGTACCCTAGCACCCCGAACTCGCACGGCAGTTGCAGCACCTCGCGGCAGGCTGGCCTGGTGACCATCAAGATCTTCGCGCTCCTTTGGAGCCATTCGAGAACAAAGTAATCAAGGCCCCGCAAGAGGAGCTTGCCGGAAGACCACTCAAGGCACGGAAGGAAACAAGGCCCCGCAAGAGGAGCTTGCCGGAAGGCTTGGTGAGCGCCGAGCCCCAAGCGCCGACAAGGGTTCGCCGCTGCAGCAACTCTCTTCATCTCCGCCCAGCTCATCCGCCAACGTGTCGCCGCCGGGCTTTCCCAGAACGCTGCGGTCGATGGGCTGTGCAGCCAGCGGGAGCAGCGATAAGAGGCGCCGACAAGCTACCATCATGGCAAACCGAGGCGCACTTGACGGTCCCTGTTACCATCGCTCAGCGATCGAGACGGGCATTTATGACTCTTGTCCCTTGCCGTCGAGTTAGGTATAGATCATCTGACACTGTATAAAGCGTGTACCAACCTCTGTTTTTACTATCTTACCCTTGTCTACTTGCCACTGTGGTGACCCCTTGTGCCTATAAAAGGAGGCCCAAGTGCAACGAGAAAGGGTTCGGTTCGGCCCGCTTAGTTCATTCGACTCATACAAGACCACACTCAAAGCTAGGTTTTGTAGCTCCTGCTGCTCCTAGCAAGAACACAATATAATCCACAAAGCAGCAGAGGAGTATTATCTCTCCGGAGAGCCCGGTTGGGTAAATTTGCTCGTGCATCGCTCGATCCGCTCTTTGTGCATCCTCCGCCCCTCCGAACCACAAGGGACCAGGTCCCATAGGTGATCGCGGGACACGATCATACTTCCCAGACACACCAGCTGCTCGCGTGCTTGGCAGCGCGGCGGCATCGCGAGGAGGGACTGCAGACGACGTGAGCGGGCGAGCCTTCGGCTTCATGGCACAGGGATGGCGGTGACACGGCGGTGATGGGCGAAAAATTGTTGGCTGGAGCAGGCGGGCACCGGCATGCGCAACGGCGGCGGCGGCATATTGATGAGTGCGCGTGTGGGAGCTTACTTTAGTTTTATATAAGGTTGGTCAAACTTAAAAGAAAACCGTACTATTACACGTAAACATTAGACTTAGGCAGCGCTTTTATTAGTTAGTACCACAGCCACGACACGGAATCATGTGCAAGCGCGTGAACTGCGGCCACATGGTCGATCGAACGGTAAGGCCACCGTGTCGCACTCAAGGACATCCAACGAACCTTTTGTGTGTGTGAAAAAATCCTCGAATATTACTCAACTTTTTTTCCCGGAAAGTTCTTGACGCTGCAATATTTCCATATATTTGAATTTAGCTCCAGTTCGTGTTTATTTGGATTTGGACGTTTTAGGTGCGCCTAGTTTTTTAATACTGATTTTGTGTGTGTGACTGAGAGAGAGAACGTGTATGTGTCCATATGTGTGTTGTGGCGGAAGGGCAATGTGGAGACGGTGTGCGTGTGATACAGACATAGAGAGGTGTGAATGTGCAAATGATCATGCATGAGTGAGACATAGACAGATATGCTGATACGTTGTGTATACATGAGAGAACGGTCTTCTAGTTTACTTGTGTGTGTGTGTAAGAGAGAGAGAGGAGCATTCGTAACACAACAACCATCTCTCTTGATTCATCCGTCCCTCGCATGGTCGCATGCAACACATGCATCAACGCGCACATTTTGACACCCTCACCCGGCCCCTGCCCACCTCAAGGCCCGCACAATCTCTTTGTGAATACCCATTTCTCTCCATAGGTTTGTTTTCTCTCAATATCTCTCTCTCTCTCTCACACACACACACACATAGACACACGCAGCACAACACACACACACACACTCCCCCGAGCACACAATTCATCCCCATCCAAGGTTATACGGCGACCACTCTCGCTTGTGCTTCTTTGCACCCCAACATGCACAACACCTCAATATTCAAAGAGGGCATCGAGCAGATCAAGACGGCGACCACACCGCTAGAGAATGCGAGGTCATTTGGAAGGTGGTGATGTGGACGACGGCCGACTCCTCCCCACCCCTCCCCTCTCTCTCTCTCTCTCTCTCTCTCTCTCTCTCTCTCTCTGCACAAAATTACCAATCCTCTCTCCCCGCACAAAATTGTCAATCCTCAACCCACGAGATCCTTCCCCCTCAGTCCATGTTTTTCCAGCTCTCTCATCAAACATGTTGTCTCTTATCCTTCCACGATACAGAATCTGGATGCACACGCATCTCACGATATTACATGTCTCCATCTTTCTCTGCACTCTAACTTCTTCCTCTCCTTTCTCTCTCTCTCTCTCTCTCTCTCTGTCTCGTTAGGTTTGTCTCCTACTCTCTCGTCCACATACATACAATCTTTCCCACCCTATCTGCTCCATCTTCAAAAGCTCTCTCTGCATGTTTCATTCACACATTGGGATATGTCAAAATGTTGCTTCTATAATGGCCCTGTTTGGATCATGGGGTTAGAGCTAGTTTGGGTTAGTTGGGGGCTCAAATAACCCAAAAGTATCCACACAGGGAGGGTTAGAGTGGGTTAGTTCCATCTAACCCAACTATCCCGGTGGAGAGGTGCTTATTTGGGTTAGAGTGGGTTAGAAAATAACTCTAACTCTAACTATGTTAGAGTATCCAAACAGGGCCAATGGCTGATATAGAGTTATGGTTGTTTTTGTTGCATCCTACAAAGTAATAACTATGAAATGCATTTAGATTCTCATTTGACTGGGATTATGTGAGTTTGAGCATGTTGTGAAGTACTATAGACCTTGTATACATCTTGGGATTCGACAATGATTGTAACTATTGAATTGTATAGACCATTACTTCGAAGTCAATAGCCTAATATATTTATTTCACAATTTCAACAAATGATTAGTTCACTACAAACTAAGAAAACAAATGTGTAATCCTCCGCTTTTATTTAAGTCCGCAGATTAGCATTGGTCAAAGTCAAGTTTTGTAAACTCTCGTAAAGCTTATAACAAAAATATTAACATATACAATAACAAATAAATACCATTAGATTCATTATTGAATGTACTTTCACATCATACATATTTGTTATGGTAAATGTTTATATTTTTCTATAAACTTGGTCAACTTTAGGAAGTTTGACTTTGGTCAAACCTAATATGCAGAGTTTACTACTACTACTCGCTAGTTGCTTAGCCGAATCACTCAACACGCCACACGGGAGTCCGGTGTCACAAAATTTTGAGGTCGGCGGAAAATCTCCGTGACCCAGATTCGAGGTGGGAAGTTGCCATCATAGCCTTGAGAATAGGCCTCACGGATGACGCTCAGAGGGGCTGTTTTCGTAACTTCAGTTCACCTACCCAGCCAACCCCACCCCGCACCCAGAGTAGTACACCTGAATACTCCCATTTTCTATCCCCACCGCAAAATAGACTTCTCCACGGCACCGCAGCCTTCGTGCTCCTCCCTTTACATCGGCGCACTCGCCCACCGCAGAAAGATCTCGCCTCATCGACGACTCAGACGCCAGACTGGAGCAGGTCCACCGTCGTCGTCATACACGGAGCCTCTTCCCCGGCATCGTCTTCCACGACCTCGGATCTGCTTCCCGGAAGCCGACGCCAAGCGCAGAAGTACCACCGTCGTGGACAATGAACTGACTCCCGTTGTCGACCATGACTCACAGAGGCTGCCGCGACTATCATTCTCCTCCTCGATTGGTAATGTGTGTACTGAATCACTTAGCAGTACATGTGCAGTTCCAATTTTGTTCATACCTACCCTTCAAATTTCCTGGGTGCTATTGTTCCCGTAAAAGTAATTGGTTATAGCCTCCATTGTCGCACAGAATATCAGCTTGTAATTGTGCGTCGCTCCTATATTGCGCTGTGCTTGGGTAGGTTTTTCATCTACAACCAGTAGTGTGGCAAATGATGGAAAGGTTTTTAGAACTAGCAAGATGCCCATGCGTTACACGCATCAAGATGCATTTGTATTAGTAGTTTATCTTGTGGGAGAAAAGGATGAACGAGGGAAGGCCTTATTTGCAAATCTGGAGAGGGGTATGGGTATCTTTTTGCAAAATTCCCATTTGTTTCCTTCCTATCTGTCAGATATAAATCGGACGGCCTATATTGCAAGAAAAAAAGTATAGAGAAAAAAAAGTAGACAGTAAAGGAAGTAGAGATAAATATTAAATATTAAATATTAAATAAATATAACAGTAGAGAAGAGAGTAGAGATAGCAGAGACGTAGGGAAAGGATCGCACGCGCGCAGGAAAAAGAGGCCGGGCGTGCGCTAGTTTTGGCGCGCGGCGTCCGGCGCGCTTTATAAAATCCAACGCCCTCCCACCGCTCTGTGCCTTGTCACCACTCTCTCCCCGCTCATTTTCGCCTCGCCGCCGCCGCGCCACCATGCCGCAGCATCGCCGGGAAACTTGGAGATACTGCGGCGTCCGCGCGCGCCCCTCCGGCGGCTTCTCCACCGAGATCCGGTTCCGCGGGATGCGCCTCGGCCTCGGCAATTTAGACACCGCCAACGAGGCCGCCGCGCGTACGACGCGGCGGCGTGGCGACTCCAGTGCCCTCATAGAACACTGAACTTCCGCAACGTGCCGACGTGGGAGCAGGCGCAGGAGCTCGCGCCTCTGCCGCGGCTTAGCACCAAGGAAGATCGTCGCGACAACCGGAGGCGGGAGCACCGTCTCGGCATCACCGAGATGGACGAGAAAGCCATCGCGCTGTGGCGTCAACACTTCCCGCAGGACATCATCAACGAGCGCGAGTTCTACGTGCAAAGGAGGGCGGAGAGGGATAAGAGGAGGGCAGAGCGAGCCACCTATCGCGAGGACAAGCGTAGGTGAAAAGCGGACGCTCAATTCAACATGAGGCTAGGAGCAGCGTCGCCCTGGGAATCCGACGACGATCGGTATCACCGAGGAGGAGTCGGACGATGAGGAGTAGTTGAATTATCTTTTTTTTATCTATCTATGCTGAGAAGTATCCTCTACTCTATCTATTTCTCGATCTCAGCACTGTAAACGCTTTTTTAAAGCGCCCGCACGTTGCAATTCTGTTGGAGATGCTCTAACATGGCAGACGAGTGCTTTAATGTTGCCCACAAGATGCGCGAGTATTACTAGTAGTATATTTTTATTTCCATGTTGAGATTTTAAAACCACGAGTACGAACATGCAGCGGAGCAATGAAGACCAAACACGGGATACTCGGGACATCGTCAAGGAGCGTGGCAAGTTAAAGAGGAGCTGCACCGAACCTCTAAAACGATCTTTGGTAAGTAACACCCTTTCAATTACTTTCGTGTAGCCTCGTGTTCTTCGATGTGTATATGTTGTAGTTTCTGTTTCTCTTAAGCGTGGTGTTCTTAGATGTGTAATAAGAAGAGTCTTAATCGTCCTAATGCTTCGTTTTTAGCTTGATGTAGGAAGTGGGTGTTCTCACCTTGTAGTCTGTTTTTATTATTTTTTTCCTTTTGAATTCACTTCTCAGAGTTCTGTTTATCTGGCTTCTACTAAATGGATCTAGGTTGCTCTGAGTATTGATCTAAAAAAGAAGTAACTTCATGTCAGGATGCAGTTCCTACGAGGAGGGAAGTATGGTCAACCTCGAGATCATGTTTCCAAAATGAGGCTGGATTACACACAAGGTTCCAGTTCCCTAATGATGCTGGATTAGACACAAGGTGAAAATTCCCAGATGATGCTGGATTACACACAAGCCACGTGGAGTCGTCAGCTATTTCGTGTCCTCGTGGCATTAGTAAAGGCTGAAAGAAAGCGTGCAGCAGCCCTTGAGAATGTAGCTGAGTTCCTGGAGAAGCGAAAAGAGCAATCAGATGCTCTCTTCACCCAAGCCAAAGAAGAGATGGAAGAAGCCAGAAATAACCTAGCAGAGGCAGAGCAGGCTAGGCGTCTCCTGCTATCTAAAATTGTTGTCAATACAAAATTTCCTTCATAATAGCTAGGTTCAAATGTTTATCTACTCAGCATGCATGTTGTGATGTCCGTGCATCTGCTGATGTGGCACAAAATGTTTTTTTTGGGTCATGTAATAACAGCAATTACTTTCCAAACAATAATAGACGAAGCATTGGACATGGTATAGTTCACGCGCAAGCCCGACATTCCAAGTTCAACTTCCACATCAAACTCATGTTCACAGATATCTGCACATTTCATACATAATGTCCACAACCATGACTCATTTCAAAGCCAAAAAAAATGTGAGGAGAGTTATAAATAAAGAAAAACCTCTACTAGTTCCTGCTACCAGTGCGAGCAGAACAAGTCAAGACCATGCGTAAATTAATTATATTTTAGTCATTTTTTGTGTTCTAAAATGCCTGCCGGCTCGCGGAAGGACGTGACGTGTTGCCGGCACACGCGCGGATTCAATGAAGGCAGGCGGGGCAATCTTAAGATGGTTGCACGCGGCGAGGAGGCGTGCTCAGCCGGGCTGCAGCGAGTCGTGCCCTCTTGGCGGGGCGCGGTTCAATGCCTGCGCTATGAGAGGTCGCGTCTGTGTCAGAGCAATCACTCCCTCCAGTCCTTTTTTGTTTGGGTATAACAAAATCTCGTTTTCCGTTCACATTTTACAAGTAAAATTCGTGGATAAACTTTGACCCAAAGTACGATGGGGACTAGTAAACCAGAATGGAGGTAGTAGGTTTTTTTAATCAAAGAAGGGTTTCCCCTTCCGATTTTCATTACTGAAAACCAGCATCTAAATCTAAACCATAGTATTTGCCCTAAAACTACCAGGTTCAACATCTCGCAACATAAACCCATACAACCTCCATCGCAAAAAAAACCATACAACAATACGCCAAGGAGGTACGTAGTACTATGAATTCCACTTTCGCTCCATACCAATCGTTCTGAAAACTACTTACTACTTATAACGCGCCATTGAAAATCGGAACTCTTAACCCCGCTAGAAAAATGATATTTTAAATGTGGCTACTCGATTTGTGGCAACTGGCGAGCCACCGCGCTCCAAGTCGTTCACCTGTGGTCCCGACCATCAACTCCTACGGATCAAATTATCACACGAGCTGACTATTCCTACAAAGGTGCTCCACCACGTACCCGGTACCCGCGAATGCAGCAATCGTGCACCTAGGGTTTTAGGGTTTATTTGTTAACGTCGCCTTTACATAACACTCATGTGTGCGAGACACTGAGAGGCCGACTGCGTGCGTGCGCCTCTTCTCTTCATATATGTACTCCACCGTTTGTCTGGTGTCCAAAAAATTATAATAACTACTAGCAATGTGCCAATGCGTTGCCACACGATCAAAGTAGATTATTACATATTCACCGATTTGATAGAAAAAAGTCTAGTTTTGAAATACGTATATCACTAAAAATATGTTATGTTTCACTCAAAATATATTCCTTTGGCGTTTTTGATGAGATAAGGGAGGAATGTTGTTGGTTTCAAGATTCGAGAAGTGGTATATGTCTAATTTCTACTCTTACTAGCAAGATGCCCGTGCGTTGCATGGAACATCAAGATCTTGTGGGAGAAAAGGATGAACGAGGGAAGGCCTTATCTGCAAATGTGGTGAAGAGTGCGGGTAAATTGCCATATTTTCCTTCCTATCCGTCAGATATAAATTGGACGACCTACATTGCAGGATGGCAGGCCCACCATCATCACCAACTCTATTTTTATCCCTACTCTTATAAAAAGCATTGTCGTTGATGATCGTGTGCCTGCCATCCTGCAATATAGGCCGTCCGATCTATATCGACGGATAGGAAGGAAACTATGGCAATTTTGCAAAAGATACCCACACCCTCTCCACATTTGCAAATAAGGCCTTCCTCGCTCATCCTTTTCCCCACAAGATAAACTACTCATACAAATGCATCTTGATGTTCAGATAACGCATGGGCATCTTGCTAGTTGTTGCAAAAAGCCCATGTGTGTGAGAGAGAGGAGAGTGGAGGAGGACGGAGTGCATGTGTGACAAAGACACAAGGAGTGTGTGTGTGCGATAGGTATCAACTTAAAATGAGGTTATAGTGCGTGTGTGCACAATCGGGAGGGCGTGTCTTGAGAAGGGAATAAAAATCTATATAGATACAAGGAGCAGGAGAGAGACATGTATGCGATGGTGGAAGCACGAGTGTGCGGGTGTATAAACCTATCTAGAGGCTAGCTAGTCGATAAATGTTTGTGAGAGAATTACGAGTCGGGGTGCAAAAGGGAGAGTTTTGTGTGTGTGAGAGAGAGACGGTAGTCGGGAAGGGGAGTGGAATCAGGAGTTGTGTGTGTGTGTATGTCTGTGTGAGAGAGAGAGGAGATGGTAGTCGGGGTTGTCTGATCGGTAAACAAATGAATAATGTCAGTCTGGGATGGAGACGAAAAGGAGACCGCAACAAATGTTGTATCTATAGGAGAGAGAGAGAGAGAGAGAGAGAGAGAGTAATTTTAGCGGTATGAGTCATATGTAGAGACATATAGGGTGTGTGAGAGAATCCCATAGAGAGAAAGACAAGTGAAAAGCAGTGGAGACTGTGTGTGTGGCGGTGAAAAGAAAGCTTAGGTACCGAGTGATACCAGAGAATAGTAGAGACATGAGAGATAATGAAAACCGTGTAATGTATAATGATAGGGAGAGTGTGACACTTCTCAAGGGAGACGTCGAGAGACCATGTTTGCGAGGATAGGAGAAACATGAAGTGAGCGTGCGGGTGAGCTGGAGAAAAGAGAGTGATAGCTACCTGAAGGAGCATGCATGCGAGAGAGATGGGCGTGAAAGGAGTGAACAAAAAAGGGATTCAAATATTTTAATTCGAGATGATGTGTCACAGCCCCAGATCAGCCCTAGAGCTTGCTTGTAACTAGTAGCATTGCATCCATGCATCATGTTTAATTTCCATGAAATTTGAAATGGGGATGATCAAGCCCTAGCACCAAAAACAATTCAATTAGGTTCAACTAAGAAATATTTTTCAAAGAACCAAATGGACTTCAAAAATGTTCCTCATATCAGGAAAAATGCTTTAAAACATAACCAGGGGTGATGCACATTTTTCCATGACATTTGGACTTTTGAATTAATTCATATGGTATTTGCATTTGGGCGTTTAAATACTATAAAATATTTTAAATGCTCAAATAATCTTAAACTTAAATGCTTGCTGTTGGAAATATTCCAAACAGTAATATTGACCAGTTTAATGATTTTTGAAATGCCCGGCATTTTGTTAAAGCCAAACATATTTACGAAAATAGAAAACAAAAATAAAGAAAAGAGAGAGAAGGATTACCGGCTTACTGCGCAGCCCACTGCCCAGCCTTCTCTTCCCCCCCCTCCTCTGGCTGGCCCAGTTGGCCCAGCCCACCACATAAACCCCCTCACCCGTCGTCTACCTCTGCCTACTGGCAGAGGCGTGTCGCCCGCACGCACGCCCGTGCGCCACCTCCTGCTTCGCGGTGGCAGCCTCCCCGACCTCCTTGCGACGCCACGACGACGCCCCGTGCCCCCTCGCTCCTCTCCCTCACTCGCTGCTCCTTCTCTTCCCCCCTGGCCCTCTTTCCCCGAGCTCACCGAACGGAGCTGCCGCCACCGACGAGCTCCACCGCAGCCACCGTCCATTCCATGCCTCCCCGATGGGTCCAGGAGAACCGCCATGGCCTTCTGCGTCATCCACACCAACCCACTCGACCGCTGGGTGCCACATCGCCGCCGCCCAGGCGTCTTCCCCATCTCCGCCGCCCGAGACCCCGCGGCGCCCTTCGGTGCCTCCGCGTCTCCCGAGCCCGCTGACCCTCAATCGACCACAGAAGCCCCCAGTCGCTTCCCCTCCTCCCGACTCGTTCCCCCCTAGCCACCGATTCCATCAGCCAAGCCGTCGCGGCGTGGTTAGAGCCCCGGTGGCTCAAGCCAACCCCACCTCTGGGCTCACTTAGCAGCACCGCATGAACCATAGCGCCCTCCGCTTCCCTCTAGTGCTGCCCGCTCAGAGCCCGAGCTCGCCTGAGCTCCGCCGCCGCCAAACACACCACCGGCGCCGATTCCGACCACCCGACCACGGCCAACCCCACCAAGAGCTCGGCTCCTCCCAGCTCCTCCTAGATGCTCTCCATGGGCCATTTGGTCGTCGGAACAACAAAATGCACTTTCGCAATGCGTGGCCGTTCCGCGATTCCGGCGGCTAAACGCCGGCAGCCGACGTGGACTTTGATTAGCCGGGTGGGCCCGGTTGACTCTCTGAGTCAATAGCGGTGGGGCCCGCCACTTAATAACTAGGTTTAGTTTTAATTAAAATCTAATTAAGTTAATTACTCTGACACGTGGGACCCGCAGGTCAGGTTTGACCCTGGCCGCCCGTTGACCCGCTGACGTCACATCGACGTCGTCGGTGTGATAATAACCCTTTTCGGATTTAATATAATTCAGGAAATTCCAGAAAATACTCTAAACTTCTAAAAATCATATAAATTCAACCGTAACTCGGATGGAAATAATTTATATATGAAAAATGATCAGAAAAATATGAAGAATCTGTTTATGCCATGATCATGCATGTTTGAACAAGTTAACCTCACTGAATAGGATGAATCATGATTAGGGTAATTTATGGAATAGCATTTGGAGTTGGAGTTCAACCTTGTTTGAATTCCACTTCAACTAACTTGGATTATTATTGCATTAGGTGAATTCAGTACCTTAATATGACATGTCATTCATGTGAATGTGCATTGCATTGATTGTGTTCTCTCTTGTTTGCGGTAATTGTCCCTCTCGGTGAGCGATGTATCGCGATGAGTTCGATGACACCGATGAAGAACTATATTATCTTCAGAAGTGCCAGGCAAGCAAAACCCCCTTGTTCATTCCGATATAATCCCACTCTCTCGCTCCTTCTCTATTTTACTGCATTAGGACAACAACGACTCATGTGTTACTTGCTGCGGTAGCTGAACCCCTTGATCCTTTGCATGACCTGTCATTCCACAGTAATTAGATGAAACCCACTAGCATGAGTAGGAGTTGTTTGAGCCCTGTTGTGCCTACTCATTCATGCTTGTTTGTCATGCCTGCTACTGCTTAGAGTTGAGTCGGGTCTGATTCATCGGGAATGAATTGGAAAGTGGTGAACATGTCCTACCGTGTGTGAACTAAGTGTGTGAACACGATTTGGTAAAGGTAGCGGTGAGAGGCCATGTAGGAGTACATGGTGGGTTGTCTCATTGAAACCGTCCTCGAGGAACTGAGTTCGTGTTTGTGATCCATGAACAGTTACTACCACACATTGGGTTCCGTAACTCGACCCTCTCGACTTATTAATCAACTTGATCTCTGTCCGGGAGTTGCAACTAGTTTCGGTGTTTGTAGGTAGTGTTAGTAGTCTACCAAGTGGCACCCGTGCAGGTGGGCTTGGGACAGACTAGGCCTGATGTACGGTGTACCAAGTGGCACCGGTTGGTGGGCTTGGGAACCCTGCTCACATCGTTTGGGGCCGTGAGCGACACCCGGCGGAACTCCTTGCGGATGGAACCGAATAGGCGATAAACCGGACGAGAGACTTGTGTGGTTAGTCGGTCGTGGCCGACTCCCTCGCCCGGCTTCCGCTTGAAGGTTGCCGAGGTACATGGCGTGTCTGAGGCGATAAGTGGCGAGGCGTGTGTGAAGAAGTACACCCCTGCAGGGTTATCATTATCTATTCGAATAGCCGGATTCCTCGGATATGGAAACTTGGACCCCTTGCATAGTTCATAGACAAGTGAAAGTGGATACTCTAAAATACGCAAGATAAGCGTGAGTGCTATGGATGGCGTTTCTCGTAGGTAGACGGGAGCGGATCCATAGTGGTGTATTGATATGGTGAATATGTGGACTCGTGCGCCACCTCAAAAGAGTTACTTGCAATGTAGTTCGGGATAGCCACCGAGTCAAAGCTGGCTTGCTGCAGTCAAACTCCACCACCCCCTTTGATAATGATGCATATGTAGTTAGTTCTGATGTAAGTCTTGCTGAGTACAATTGTACTCACGTTTGCTTATTTTATGTTTTGCAGAGAGACGTCAGTCTCGCTAGTAGTTCCGCTTGGACTTCGACGTTTAGCTTGTTACCTCAGCTACGATCTTGTGCCCTCGGCAGGATCTGGTAGATAGTCAGGCTTCTCAGCCTTTTTCATTTATAGTTGTCTGCACCTGGACATGTTTAGCTTCCGCTTGTGCTTTGACTTGTATGTTTCGAGTGTTGGGTCATGAGACCCATGTTTGTAATATCTCGCTCCTCGGAGCCTAATGAATAATATTTGAGTCGTAGAGTTATGTTGTGATGCCATGTTGTATCTACGCATATTGAGCATAATGTGTGTATGTTTGAAATGCTTGGTATGTGTGGGATCCGACAAACTAGTTGTTTATCCTTGGCAGCCTCTCATATGGGGAAATGTAGTCTCGTGCCTCTACGGCGATAGTAGTCCGCTACAGCCCGGTTCACCGAGTCCCGCTAGCCCAAGACTACTGCTTGGACACTTGATGGCGGCATGTGTTTCACTCCGTTCCTATGTCTGTCCCTTCGGGAAATGTCACGCGTGTTATTCGAGTCTGCCTAGCCTGCTACAGCCGGGATACCGAGTCCTGTTAGCCCAGTGCTACAGCCCGAATATATCGTTGATGACCGACATGCTCGATGTGATTCATGTATGCCTGTCCCCATGGGTTAGCGCCGCTTTGGGTTCACGACTAGCCATGTCGGCCCGGTTCTTTGTCATATGGATGCTAGCGACACTATCATATCGTGAGCCAAAAGACGCAAAGCGGTCCGGGCCATGGTAAGGCGACACCGTGGGAATACCGTGCGTGAGGCCGCAAAGTGATATGATGTGTTACATGCTAGATCGGTGTGACTTAGGATCGGGTCCGACAGTGTTGGTATCGAGCCCGATTGCTGAGGATTACCAAGCCAAACTGGTCAAAGTTGAGTCTAGAAATGCTTTAGTTATGTAGGGAATTGATTGTGGAAGGAGCGTAAGGCTCTTTTTACTCCTTATACCTCATGGCCTTCGATCTGAGTCATCCTCTTCTCTTCTACGGGTTTAAGAACTAGGCTTCTCATCTATCTATTAGGATGACGTGTTACTAATCCATAGACCTTTAAGATTGTTGGATTTAATCCCGATTCAGTTCCTACTATTTCGAATGATAACTGTTGATCTCGAATCTTGTTATGATGTTGTTGAGTGGTTATGCCACCATTTTTGCAGGATGTCTCAAATCATTTTGAGCATTTACAGCCGTTATGCTGTCCGAGTCATCCAGGTCTCTAAATAGTCCGATGCATTTGCAAATCCTTTCTTCCGTTCCGATGTCCTTTTGGTCGAGATAAGCACACTAACTTAGGTGCGTTGAGGTAATTTATTGCCTCGACATATATGTTGGAACTATTATTATGACCTTAGGTGTTTAGGAAGTCACCTAGCAATTTAGCAATGCTTTTGTATCCCAAGTGTGATGATTCGGCCATCATTTTGAAAGCATCCCGTGATGCCATTTAGTAGTAGGTATTCTACTCTGAGTTTCTGAACCCGAGATTCATACTACTTCATGTTGTTAGTATTTGCTAGTGCCTTTAGGATATTAGTAACCTTGCGATAGTCCTCGAGGTCCGTGGTATTTCCTTCTTCCAAATACTACGAACCGCTTATGGCGAAGTTCTTTTGAGCCAAAACATCACAATAAGAGTGCTCTTGAGGAGTACTCCATTCATAATTGTGAATCTGCCAATTCTACCTTTCTGCATGGGTTATCCGGAAGAAATGTTGAGCTTGCTCGACATACTAATCTGTGCATCCACAACTCAGAAAATTATATGTTCCTTTGAGTTGTTCTCTTAGATGCCTTCTGACCTTCATCTATCAATTGATAGCCAAGGGTATGTGTGCATTTGTGTTCATCGATGCATTTTATCCTTGTGGTCCGTCAAGCCATTCTATTCCGGAATGACTAGGAGAAACAAACTCCGGTACCTCATCCATTTCTAGGATTGGGTCAAAGTAGTTGTATCCCGCAGATCAAAATGCCAATTCAGCTTTTGATTATGTTCTACCCTGAAGTATTGCCATCTTATGTCAAGAATGTCATGGGAATTGCACAACCTCCTAGGAATTCTTGATGCAGTGATACTTCTCACCATCATTGTTCATTTCTCGGTTCCGTGTTGATGCAACCGGGAAGCCGACAAGTGAATTGTGATGTGTGAAATCAATACCCCGAGCAACTTGTTGCTTGGTAGTGAATGGACAATATTCTCATTCTTAGCGTGTTGGTTATTAAACCATCATCCTAAGATTGATCGTGCTACCTAGTCCTTATTTCTGGTGCACATTTTGATTGATGAGTTAGGATCTTGTCTAGTCCTCACTCATTTGATCATATCGTCTTGCCCTGTAAAGCAAGATTGCTCTCGAGCTTAGTAGCATACCGGTGGTTCATGACTTTCCAAATATCTTCTTGGAAGTGTTATCGGTTGTTTCTGACCGTTATGTTGAGCTCGTGATCAAGTTGGTTTCTTGTGAACCACCCTTCTCCAAGAATCTGTGTTGGATACCCCGAGCTAGTTGGTTAAGCTAGACAACAACTTGGAGAGTTGGAAGATAAAAGCTTGCCTAACCTAGTTCGATCCAAAGGGATATTCTTGTGTAGTGTGTGTTGAAGAAGGATGATATCTTCATCGATTGGTCCTCGTGATCAGTTGTTGGATCTATTGTCCTACCAATTCTTTGACTTGAGTATGGGCCATTGTCAAGTCAAATCAGAACCAACGATATTCGTAATGTTGTCTTACTCGTGGTTGATCCCTCGAGCATACACCATTACATCTTTGGTCGACCAATACTATCACGTGTTCACATGATGGTGGAAGTCCAAAGTGATATGGAAATTCGATGAGTTGTTGTTGAGCCCATCGGTAGCATTTTGTCTCCCCATGAGTCATGTTGAGCATCAACCTAGTATTGGAAACTTGTGTAAGCAATTCTTCGTGTTTCGTTCATGAAGCATATGTTTGGATGAAAGTAGTGACTTCCTCTAATTCATGTGCATCTGGTGTAAGTTACCGCCATGAATTTGAGAAAGGTTTGTTTTGTTCCTTTGGAATCATCCCAAGTCGGTCATGCACGCATGCGAAGTATTCTATGGTCATGATAGGTGATCATCTTCATTCCATATGGATTCCATAGCACACCAAGCCACCGATTGAATTGTTCAAGGAGAAGGAGTTCCTTCATAACAACTAGTCATGACTTATGATAGGACTTCGTTATCCTCGATGATGGGTCCCAACCTGAACTCGGTAGTGTTTTATTATAAGACTACTATGTGGTCATGCTTGCTTTGGACAATGTGTTCATGGGTTTGTAGCAGAACCAGCTCATGTTTTGGAGCTTGCTATCGTAGTTCATATCCCGAGAATCTCGCAACATTTTCCGTCGATTTGTGTTGCAAACTTTCATCCTTTCTTCTAGACATCGATGAGTCTGGATATCCTAACACCAACCAGATCTGAATCTCAGGCAGATATGATGGTTGGAACATTCGAACAGTTGCATTTCATTCCCAGCTTGCACCGTCCTTGTGCCATTTCACTATGGGCTGCCTTCTTAGTAATTTCTGTTCAAGATCATCCTCAAAAGTGGACTTACCATGGGTCCCCTCCACCTTCGATGATAAGCAAAAATCATCCATTGAGTTGTCTTCAACAAGGTAGTCCACATCATCCATTCTAGTCCGGGTGTACCATTCCTTTGCATTCCACCACATGATCGCCATGATTGCCTTTAGGCTGGTATAAAGAGTTCCAATGATCTATGGATCAAAAGTAATTCTTTTGCCACTTAAGGGAATAGTTCTTGCGTCACCTTTCTCGAGGTGTCCCGTTACGGGATCATGATAAATATTTCCTCGCCACCTTGACACCATCCACCATCTCCCTAAGCGTGGAATTGTTGCCACCAATCAAACCCGTTGTTGTTCTTCCATCCTCTCGATGTGTTTAGTGTCTCAACTCGAGATGTGTCACCGTCTCAGTCCGTGAGTCGATCATGTTTATTTGATCTTCGTGAAGATCGAATCATGTAGGGTTTCCCCTTCTTTCGTTGTCGTGTCGGGTGAAGGTCTCGAAAGCAAAGGCGTCAAGACCAAGATGATGGAGTGAATCAACATCTTGAGAAGGCAATTGGATCATGAAGATTGTGATAGTTTGTGACTTCCCTTTTCCTCTTACCTCACGTCTTGAATCTCGGGCGAGATTCTTGTTTAGTGGGGTGAGTATCTGACCCAGATCAGCCCTAGAGCTTGCTTGTAACTAGTAGCATTGCATCCATGCATCATGTTTAATTTCCATGAAATTTGAAATGGGGATGATCAAGCCCTAGCACCAAAAACAATTCAATTAGGTTCAACTAAGAAATATTTTCAAAGAACCAAATGGACTTCAAAATGTTCCTCATATCGGAAAAATGCTTTAAAACATAACCAGGGGTGATGCACATTTTCCATGACATTTGGACTTTTGAATTAATTCATATGGTATTTGCATTTGGGCGTTTAAATACTATAAAATATTTTAAATGCTCAAATAATCTTAAACTTAAATGCTTCTGTTGGAAATATTCCAAACAGTAATATTGACCAGTTTAATGATTTTTGGAAATGCCACAGCATTTTGTTAAAGCCAAACATATTTACGTAAAATAGAAAACAGAAATAAAGAAAGAGAGAGAGAAGGATTACGGCTTACTGCGCAGCCCACCCAGCCCAGCCTCTCTTCCCCCCCCCTCCTCTGGCTGGCCCAGTTGGCCCAGCCCACCACCGCACCCCCCCCCTCACCCGTCGTCTACCTCGCCTCTTTGGCGGGCGTGTCGCCCAAGACGACGCCCGCGGCGCCACCTCCTGCTCATGGTGGCAGCCTCCCGACCTCCTTGCGACGCCACGACGAAGCCCGTGCCCCTCGCTCCTCTCCCTCACTCGCTGCTCCTCTCTTCCCCCGGCCCTCTTTCCCGAGCTCACCGAACGGAGCTGCCGCCACCGACGAGCTCCACCGCAGCCACCGTCCATTCCATGCCTCCCGATGGCCCAGAGAACCGCCATGGCCTTCTGAATCATCCACACCAACCCACTCGACCGCTGGTGCCCTGCATCGCCGCCCACGCCGTCTTCCCCATCTCCGGCCGCCGAGATCCCCGGCGCGAATTCGCCGCCTCCGGCGTCTCCCGAGCCTGGGCCCTCAATCGACCACGGTAAGCCTTGAGTCGTTCCCCTCCTCCCGACTCGTTCCCCCCCTAGCCACCGATTCCACCAGCGGCGAAGCCCGCCGCCGCCGTGCCTCGTCGCCATGGCGTGGTTAGAGCCCCAGTGGCTCAAGCCAACCCCACCTCGCTTAGGCTCACCGCATGCACCGAGACCTCCCGCGCTGCCCGCTTCCCTCTAGTGCTCTAGCAGGCCGAGCCCGAGCCGCCGAGCTCCGCCGCCGCCAAACACGCCGCCATCGATCGATTCCGACCACCCGACCACGGCTAACCCCACCAAGAGCTTGGCTCCTCGGGGCTCCTCCTAGATGCTCTCCGCGGGCCATTTGGTCGTCGGAACAACAAAATGCACTGCGCCGCCGCCGTCGGGCTCGCCGGCGACTTCGCCGCAGCCGGTGGGACTTTGACCTCGGGTGGACCCGGTTGACTCCCTGAGTCATGGCGGTGTGGGCCCGCCACTTAATAACTAGGTTTAGTTTTAATTAAAATCTAATTAAGTTAATTACTCGACACGTGGGACCCGCAGGTCAAGTTTGACCTGGACAGCGCCCGTTGACTTCGCTGACGTCACATCGACGTCGTCGACGCAATAATACCCTTTTCTCGGATTTAATATAATTCAGGAAATTCGTAAAATACTCTAAACTTCTAAAAATCATATAAATTCAACCGTAACTCGGATGGAAATAATTTATATATGAAAATGATCAGAAAAATATGAAGAATCTGTTTATGCCATGATCATGCATGTTTGAACAAGTTAACCTCACTGAATAGGATGAATCATGATTAGGGTAATTTATGGAATAGCATTTGGAGTTGGAGTTCAACCTTGTTTGAATTCCACTTCAACTAACTTGGATTATTATTGCATTAGGTGAATTCAGTACCTTAATATGACATGTCATTCATGTGAATGTGCATTGCATTGATTGTGTTCTCTCTTGTTTGCCGGTAATTGTCCCCTCTCGGTAGACGACGTACCGACGATGAGTTCGATGACACCGATGAAGAACTATATTATCTTCAGAAGTGCCAGGCAAGCAAAACCCCCTTGTTCATTCCGATATAATCCCACTCTCTCGCTCCTGCTCTATTTTACTGCATTAGGACAACAACGACTCATGTGTTACTTGCTGCGGTAGCTGAACCCCTTGATCCTTTGCATGACCTGTCATTCCACAGTAATTAGATGAAACCCACTAGCATGAGTAGGAGTTGTTTGAGCCCTGTTGTGCCTACTCATTCATGCTTGTTTGTCATGCCTGCTCTTGCTTAGAGTTGAGTCGGTCTGATTCATCGGGAATGAATTGGAAAGTGGTGAACATGTCCTACGTGTGTGAACTAAGTGTGTGAACACGATTTGGTAAAGGTAGCGGTGAGAGGCCATGTAGGAGTACATGGTGGGTTGTCTCATTGAAACCGTCCTCGTGAACTGAGTTACGTGTTTGTGATCCATGAACAGTTACTACCACACATTGGGTTCCGTAACTCGACCCTCTCGACTTATTAATCAACTTGATCTCTGTCCGGGAGTTGCAACTAGTTTCGGTGTTTGTAGGTAGTGTTAGTAGTCTACCAAGTGGCACCCGTGCAGGTGGGCTTGGGGACAGACTAGGCCTGATGCACGGTGTACCAAGTGGCACCGGTTGGTGGGCTTGGGAACCCTGCTCACATCGTTTGGGGCCGTGGCGACACCCGGCGGAACTCCTTGCGGATGGAACCCGAATAGGCGATAAACCTGGACGAGAGACTTGTGTGGTTAGTCAGGTCGTGGCCGACTCCTCGCCCGGCTTCCGCTTGAAGGTTGCCGAGGTACATGGCGTGTCTGAGGCGATAAGTGGCGAGAGCGTGTGTGAAGAAGTACACCCTGCAGGGTTATCATTATCTATTGAATAGCCGGATTCCTCGGATATGGAAACTTGGACCCTTGCATAGTTCATAGACAAGTGAAAGTGGATACTCTAAAATCGCAAGATAAGCGTGAGTGCTATGGATGGCGTTTCTCGTAGGTAGCGGGAGCGGATCCATAGTGGTGTATTGATATGGTGAATATGTGGACTCGTGCGCCACCTCAAAAGAGTTACTTGCAATCGTAGTTCGGGATAGCCACCGAGTCAAAGCTGGCTTGCTGCGGTCAAACTCCACCACCCCTTTTGATAATGATGCATATGTAGTTAGTTTCGATGTAAGTCTTGCTGAGTACAATTGTACTCACGTTTGCTTATTTTATGTTTTGCGAGAGACGTCGGTCTCGCTAGTAGTTCCGCTTGGACTTGACGTTTAGCTTGTTACCTCAGCTACGATCTTGTGCCCTCGGCAGATCTGGTAGATAGTCGGGCTTCTCAGCCTTTTTCATTTATAGTTGTCTGTACTGGACATGTTTAGCTTCCGCTTGTGCTTTGACTTGTATGCTCGAGTGTTGGGTCATGAGACCCATGTTTGTAATATCTCGCTCCTCGGAGCCTAATGAATAATATTTGAGTCGAGAGTTATGTTGTGATGCCATGTTGTATCTACGCATATTGAGCATAATGTGTGTATGTTTGAAATGCTTGGTATGTGTGGGATCCGACAAACTAGTTGTTTATCCTTGGCAGCCTCTCATATGGGGAAATGTAGTCTCGTGCCTACGGCGATAGTAGTCCGCTACAGCCCGGTTCACGGAGTCCTGCTAGCCCAGACTACTGCTTGGACACTTGATGGCGGCATGTGTTTCTCCGTGCCTTATGTATACGTCCCTTCGGGAAATGTCACGCGTGTTATTCGAGTCCTGCCTAGCCTGCTACAGCCGGGATACCGGAGTCTGTTAGCCCAATGCTACAGCCCGAATATATCGTTGATGACCGACATGCTCGATGTGATTCATGTATGCCTGTCCCCATGGGTTAGCGCCGCTTTGGGTTCACGACTAGCCATGTCGGCCCGGGTTCTTCGTCATATGGATGCTAGCGACACTATCATATACATGAGCCAAAAGACGCAAACGGTCCCGGGCCATGGTAAGGCGACACCCGTGGGAATACCGTGCGTGAGGCCGCAAAGTGATATGATGTGTTACATGCTAGATCGGTGTGACTTAGGATCGGGGTCCTGACATGATGATACATGTAATCCATACTCGAACCAAAATTGATCTATCAAACATGCATACTCATATGAATTCACGCACATCTATGTTATTTAATATGTAGGTATTACTGATCCATACATTTTAGTAGAACATAATTTGGTTAAAAAATTTCGAATTCAACCATAAGATTTCGAGATCGTTGTATTTGTAAATCATATTATACATATAAAGGAGCAGAATTCTTTGTTGTGCCTTTGAAAGTATATATAAAAATGATGTATATAGAATGTAATTCCAATTGAAAATGGATCCCCTTCAAAAAATAGAATACAAGCGGGATTGAATTGAGTTGGCACCGTAAACGTGCACTCTGCAAAATTTGAGCGAAGCGGGAAAAGTGGCGAGAATCACCAAAACCAAAATCTCGAGATGGAAATCACTACCGCCTATCCTCGCCACGCAAAGCCTATCTGCTGGATTTCTATAGGTTTCGATAGGGGTAGGTTTGTAGTTTCACCCAAACGTGACGTAACCGCCTCTCACCCGGATGCATACGGTGGGCGCCAAAACACAAGTGTGTCCTCGGCGAAATCGACTCCTCCCGATTCATATTCATACGGTGGGTGCCAAAAACAAACTCTCGTCGGCAAATATTCGTGTATGAGATTACCGTCCTATCCCCAACCGACTAATGTTGCTGTGATGTAGTAGAAATTTGAAGCAGGGGCTAAGTTTGTAAATTTCCTCGCATTTGAGACAAAGCGCTCTGAATACATGGTTCCCCCTTCCTCTCTACCTTCCTTTTCCCCATTCGTACTCCGTGGGCGCCAAAACACCCTCTCCACCCCAGCCTCCTCCGTCCGCCCGTGCCACCCCATCCACCCCATCCACCGCCGTCCTCCTCCACCATGCCGGAGCTGATACCCCGACGCCGCCGTTCATGACAAGAGATCGATCTCTCTCATCCACGCCTTTGGACTGGGATCCTTGCATCCCGTCCTCTCGCTTCATCACCGCCGTCGTCCACCTTGCCGGCGCCGCTCCTACGACCGTCTCATCCGTCGTGCCCTGCCGCCACCGTCTACCCTCCTAGATCTGCTTCCACGCCGCTGACAGCCATCGCTACCGCAGCATCGTCAAATTCTCAGCACATGCGTACACGACGCCGCACCAGAGGCGGTACTCTTTCGTATCTGCTCAACTTATTTATCGCAGCAAGAAAATAGATCGCCACTGCTTTACTCTGATTAATTGTCTTGGTTCCGAAGTTGCCTTTGTCTGGTTTGCACCTTCAGATCCGCCATGGCACGCTCAACACTATACTCCCAATGCTTATGGTATTCCCCTTTTATATTCCACACTAGTTATATCACAGTAGACTAAATTTCAAAATTGGGTCAATCGATTTTTCAGAGCTCGCCGGAGTTCGCCGGTGCGGTCGAAGGGGCTCGGGTGGTTGTGGGGCCTCACGAACGAAGAAAACTTGACGGGTGGGGTTAGAGGCGGGGTGGGGGTGGGGATGGTGGAGGAACATAGGCGGTGGGGCGGTGGTCGGTCGGCGGTCCGTGTGGTGTTCAGTATAGGAAGAATCAGAGGCGAGGAAGAAGAAGGATTAGGAGGCGAGGATCTTCATCCAACCGCTTTGAAATGGTCGAGACAGCTGGGAGTTGCATTCTTAATGCGCTCTAGTTCATCATATGTGGACACTATGCAACCAACATTTTATTATCCAAAATCTGCTTGCTCTTCTTTACCATGTTCCTCTTCCGTTCTTCTTTAATATGTACTCTCTCCGTTCCTAAATACAAGTCTTTGTATAGATTCCACCATGGACTACATACGGAGCAAAATGAGTGAATTTACACTCTAAAATGTATCTGGATACATATGTATGTGATCCATAGTGGAAATCTCTACCAAGACTTATATCTTGGAATGGAGGGAGTATGCTAGTAGTACAGTATGTTCCTTGTACTGAAGATGAGCAGGGACATTTGCAGTGTAGAGGTCTATACGGTCGGTTGTGATGGACACTTTGAGCCTCTTTGATTCATAGGATCTTGTAAACATAGGAATAGGATTTGTAGTGGCCTGCCCACTTGAATCCTATAAGAATAGCAAGGAAATGCGGGGAGCTGTGTCGCCTTTGAGAGTTACACTGATATTAACAGTACCGCACCTTCACTTGAAGAGAGCTGGTATCCGAAGCCTTTCTAGCCATACCGGCAATACTAGCACATATATTCCAGCAAGTTCCACTTTGCTGATTTTACTCTGATGCTTGAGGTTTTCCCATTATATCTACACTATGATCTGTGTAACTGCTTTGTGTCACACTAGCAGCAGTCCACTCTTGAAGCTAAACACTGCAATGACTTACAAAATTGGCACCAAGGCATTGAGTGCCATTCTAGATGCAATGAAACTCATACGCTCCCCACCTGTTGATTCTTGTTCAGAATATGATCCTAATGACTATTCTAACCTCGAGGACTCAAAGGCAGATGGCCTGCCCTGTTCACCCATCAAGGTGCCTGTTCTAATTTGGCAATGTTTTATTGATTGCGGGTATCTTGCATATGTTGTCTTGCATTTCTTCTACTTTGTTGCACCGCCATCTGCTTAGTTTACTCATCATATATGTCGAGATGCCATGCCCATCCATTATCAATGCACATTCCATCTGTCATCATACCATGTTTTTCCACTCCAATGTTGTTCTTGTGCATCAGACATCAAAAAGGAAGAGGGTGATTGCCGAACTTGAAGGAGCACCAGCAAAGTCCTTGAAAAACGTGGTGGTGCCGGAGAAATCAGACAGCACCCCACTTATATTGGCTGTACAACCAGTGACACAAAACGTAGGACCGAATCCAGCAGACTGTACCCACTTATAATGACAGGTAGTTGTTCATGTACCATCACCCTGTAGCTTATTTTCCTTTGCCATCCATTTTCTACACATCAGATCTATATTTACTCTTACCATAAGGTTGGTACTGAAGAAGTTTAGCTGTGCATTGCTCTTGGATGTACCTTTTGCTCAGACGCTGCACTTACATTTATAGCTACTTGGTTATTTAGCATCACTCTTCATCTTATCTTAAATATTCTCCATTTTTTCGTATATAATCACATCTATATTTACTCTTAACAAAATGTAGAATAAAGGCAATGCTTTTGAAGAAGATTCTGTGGTAAACTTCTTGAATTGCCCCCCCCCCATATCAGCATGGACAAGGCCTTTATAGAGCCTGTCTTCATCAATAATGTAAGTTTGTCCATCTCAAGCCTTCAAACTTTATTGTATATATTTGGTTAGGCATGACTGCAACAGCTGCTTATTTTTGGTGTTTGCATCAAATTGCTTATTTAAAGTTTATTATGTAGTTCATAAACAAAAGTTCGTCCTTTCTCAATTTAAGTTTTCAGTTGTACAACCAAGTTCCTTCTTCATACCATGTAAATTAAACTATCTGAGCAAGTGATCTTCTTTTGCCATTGCATGTATGCTTCTATTCTTCATCCGTAATCTAGTGGTGTGGTGAACCTACCCACTATAGCACAATGTCATATTCTGCAATGTCTTAACTATGAACAATGTCATATCATTCTACTATTATTTAAACCGTCTCTTTATTTGCCAATCTGAAATGGTATAAATTGACAAAGACACTAACCATTGATACTTATGAGTTCTTGATCGTAATCCAAAGTGTTGTCGTGAAGCTGCCAACTCCTTCACAATGTCATTTCCTGCCATGTCTTGACCTGAACAATACCATATTGTTTTAATGCAATTCTAAACTGTGTCACTTTATTAAATCAAGAAGAAATGTGATGAATTGTCAAACCTTGATATTTTTACATGCAAAACCTGTCATCGGTCTACTTGTTTATCTTTTGAGTGAGGAAGATATAAGTGTTGAACAAGCTAGATCTCATCATCTTGCTCATTTGCTTGCGCTGCAGCTCCCAAAGAGGCTAACCTTTCTTGTACTCTATTGAATTGCTATCGGTTTTGTATATTATTTTGTCGGCATGTTTATTTGCACTGGTGGCGATCTTTGATGCCCAGTCTGCTTGTGCTTTATTATCATAGTGGCGAACTTTGATGCCCAGTGGATGTAATATGCCGTAATTTCTTTATTATATAGTCTAGGTTTTTTCTTATTCACGATGATGCAGTTATTTTACTGTATGTATATCCTGTCTTCGCAGTAAACCGGCCAAACTGTAAAATTACGGTACATAATCGGGCCGTCATGCAATCACGATGTAGGTTGGGCCTCAAACGTGTCGAACAGCTCACGGGCCGGCAGCAGCCCGAAATGAACCCCGACCCATGATTGTGCGAATCAAATCACGGGCTTTTAACAGGCCAAAATTGTCTCGGTCCTTGTTTAGCCCAATCAGATATCGGCTGCGAGCAGGCCGGATGCAAATCGGGTCGTAGTTAGGCCCAACTATATGACGGGCTTTTAACAGCCGAAATTAATATAGGGCCGAAATGTTAAACAGACCCTTAACATGCCAAAACTAATATCAGGCCAAATTACTAAGTGGGGCTTTAGCAAGTGGGCCCAAAAGCATAGTGTCTAGTTGTCGGGCCGAATTTGATATGGGCCATAATTGAGCCCAAAGCCTCTTAAAGGGCCGGACCTGATCTGGGCCGTAATTTGGCCCAGAACATGGTAGGCTTATAACGGGTCGGATCTCATATGGGCCACTTTTAGGCTTAACGTGGCGAGCCATTAATGGACCAGATCAGATATGGGCCGGCATTTGGCCCAAAACATGGCAGCCAGTTAATGGACCGGCCTACTAGGGTCCTCAAAATCTTGTGGGCCTACAGCTGGGCCGGCCCATTAATGTTGGCGAAATCTCGTGGACCTTTAGCTGGGCCGGCCCATTATGATTCGCAAGAATCTTGTGGGCCTTTACCTAGGCCGCCCATTATGGCACACAAAAATCTTGTGGGCCTTTAGTGGGCTTGACCCGTTATGGCCCGCAAAATCTTGTGGGCCTTTACTGGCCGCCCATTATGGCCCGCAAAATCTCATGGGCCTTTAGCTGGCCGCCCATTATGGTCCACAAAATCTTGTGGGCCTTTAGTCGGGCCGCCCATTATGGTCCATAAAACTTGTGGGCCTTTAATTGGGCCGCCCAATTAAACTTGTTGGGCCGTGCCACGTGTCGACGTATCATAGGCGCTTCTACATCCAATGAGTGGATGACATCGTCCCGGCGGTGAGCCGACCGTGTTTCCTCCGACCAATGATGATTTTACGTGGAAAATCCCCATTGGTCGGGGCTGTTAACGGGTTATCGGATCCAAAACCCGACCCGATAGCTTAACGGCGTTCCGTTACGGTGGATGCCACGTGTCGGTCACCCTTGACGAAAGCACTTCGCGGACGCGCGATTTATCGTCATGGAAGTGGACACTTCGTGATGATAATTTTCATAATGTCATGGAACACTTCTACGACAAACATGGTATGACTATCTTGATTACATCATAAATTTGTCATGGATGTACATGCATGACAAAAATGCGACATACTGTGACAAACACGTATCATCACGGAAGTGTATTTTTTTGTAGTGCTTATTCATACAGTCGTGATCGGATTCATGCCACCCCCCGTCCAAGCCGGAGTTATAGTAGGCATATGGATGAACCAGCCATGTCAAGCAATGCGGAAACCGGAGCGCCAGCACGCCACAACCCGACGAAGTGGGGTGCCGTGATGCTCAGGAGGTGGTGGACCGAGCTCGTGCACGCAGGGAGGCCGAGTTAGCAGCGCAGTATGAAGCTCGTCAGCCCACTCCGGTTCGTCCAACCACGTTGAGAGAGCCAGGAGTTACCTCTATCTCTTTGGGGGTGCCGTGTCTCGTCCCAGCATTACGCAACGTACGCCTACCCAAAGATTTCAAGGGCCCGCGCAAGGTGCCAAATTACACCGCCGATTTGCCTCCAGAGACATGGGTTGAAAGCTATGAGATGGCCATGGAGATGTTAGATGTGGATGATGCAGCTTGTGCGAAGTACTTCACCATGATGCTAGAAGGGACGGCTCGTACTTGGTTAAAGAGTCTACCAGCTAACTCTATCAGATCATGGGCCGAGTTGAGAGCCCGGTTTGTCCAGAATTTTCAGGATACATGCAAGCATCCCATGTCGATTGTGGACTTAGCCGCCTGTGTACAGGAGGAAGGAGAATCAACAACCCAGTGGGTGCGCCAGGTCTCGGAAATTTTGCATTCATCGGACCGCATCAACGCTGACACCGCAGTTCTAACTTTGGAAGGCAATTGCCGGTTTAAGCCTCTGAGGTTGAAGTTGGGACGGATGAAACACCATTGTACTGACATGGGAACCCTCATGGCCTCTTTAGTAAAGTATGCTGACTCTGATAGTACCAAGGGTCCTGAGTCGGATGATGATAAGATAGGGAAGGGAAAGAAGAGCGGCAACGCCAAGGGGTAGCACCACAACCCAGCGGGTCACGGAAACAGTGGTAAGCGTAAAGCGGACAATTCTGATTTTGTGGTTAAAACCAGCATGCAGGGTAATAGGCAGCGCCGTAAGGGTAAACCGCCCCAGCGCGGTGGAGGAATGAATCTGGAACGCTTGTTAAACCAGCCCTGCCCAAAGCATGGGACAAAGGAGGCTCCAGCCACACACCTCTGGAAGGATTGCCACATCATGAGGGAATTCAAAAACTCTGATCTTTTCCGGTATGATCAGGGTCCACCTGGAGGTTCCGGTCCAGGATTTCACGGGCCAGCTTACGGTGGTGGCGGTTCAAGCTCAGGATTTCAGAGTAATCAAGGCAATCAGAACAACCAAGGTGGTAACAATCAGCAAGGTAATCGGAGTCGGCGGTCGCCAAAGTTATCGAGTAACCCAAGCGGTTAAGCGGTGGGATGTATCATGTTTTCACAACTAGCTTGTGCAAGCGCGATCAGAAGCTCCACAAAAGGGCGGTAAACTCCGTTGAACCGGCAGTGCCCCGTTACCTACGCTGGTCTGAGCAGCCTATTGTCTGGAGCAGGGAGGATCATCCGCCTCGGGTTGACAACCCGGGCCACCTAGCTTTGGTGGTTGCCCCGCAGGTTGGAGGTTATAAATTCACCAAGGTGCTCATGGACGGAGGGAGCAGTATCAATATCTTGTACTATGAAACCTTTCGGCGTATGGGGTTGACAGATAAGAACCTTAGACCGTCAAACACCATTTTTCACGGTGTGGTGCCTGGTAAATCGGCCTACCCAGTTGGTAAGATAGCTCTGGAGGTGGTTTTTGGAGATGATCATGATTCAAGATCCGAAACGCTAACCTTTGAGGTGGTCAAGATCAGGAGTCCGTACCATGCTTTGTTTGGACGGCCGGTTTATGCTAAATTCATGGCAAGGCCGTGTTATGTTTATCTGCAGCTCAAAATGACGGGTCATAAAGGGACCATCACGGTTCATGGTAGCCGCAAGATTGCTCTGGAGTGTGAGGAAGGTGATGCGGCATATGCTGAATCGGTTTGTGCAACGGAAGAGTTGAAGTTTTATAAGGACAATGTTGATCTGGCGGACATGACCTCTCTGAAGAAGCCCACTACGGAGCATGATCCGGCTTTGAAGTTTAAATCGGCTGATGAGACTAAGTTGGTTGATTTTGTTCCTGGCGATTCATCCAAGCAGTTCAGCATCAGCGTCAATTTGGATACAAAATAGGAAAGCGCGCTCATCGAGTTTGTCTGTGAGAACTGGGACATCTTTGCATGGAAACCTTCTGACATGCCAGGTGTACTGAGGGAACTCGTTGAGCACACTCTTAATGTTGATCCGAAGTTCAAACCGGTCAGACAGTTTCTTCGCCGCTTTAATGAGGAGTGGCGTAAGGCCATTGGGGAAGAAGTAGCCCGGCTACTAGCAGCAGGGTTCATTGAAGAAGTGTTTCACCCAGAGTGGTTGGCTAATCTAGTGCTGGTACTTAAGAAAAACGGCACTTGGCGTATGTGTGTGGATTACACAGATTTGAACAAGGCTTGCCCAACTAATCCCTTTGCCCTCCCTCGTATTGATCAAATCATTGATGCAACGGCGGGTTGTGAGCGTTTGAGTTTCTTGGATGCTTATTCTGGTTATCATCATATCAAAATGGTAGTTAAGGACCAGGAGAAGACAACCTTCATCACTCCCTTTAGAGCCTTCTGTTATGTATCTATGCCCTTTGGGCTCAAGAGTGCCCAGGCAACTTATCAACGTTGCGTGTAGAATTGTCTTCATACTCATATTGGGCGCAATGTTCATGCCTATGTGGACGATATTGTGGTCAAGTCCAGGAAGGCAGAGACACTCATATCTGATTTGCAGGAAACCTTTAATAATCTGAGAGTTTGTAAAATGATGCTCAATCCAGCTAAATGTGTCTTTGGTGTACCGGCTGGCAAGCTCTTGGGTTTTCTGGTGTCCAACCGGGGCATTGAGGCTAATCCGGAAAAAATCAAAGTTATCACGTCCCTGGCTAAACCGGCATGTATCAATGATGTTCAGCGTTTAGCGGGTCGTATTGCGGCTTTGAGCCAGTTTATCAACAGGTTGGGAGAGAAGGTGATCCCTTTGTATCAGATGTTGAAGAAGACAGACAGTTTTGTCTGGAGCGATGCTGCTGATGCAGTGTTTGAAGATTTGAAGAAGCAGTTGGCTGAACCGCCGGTTCTTGCTGCTCCAGTTGATACGGAGCCACTGCTGTTATATGTGGCTACTAATGCCCGAGCTGCCAGTGTAGCTATTGTGGTGGAGCGAAAGGAGGCTGGGAAGGAATACCCAGTTCAAAGGCCGGTTTATTATATCTGCGAAGTGCTCATTGAGTCAAAGCAAAGATATCCGCATTGGCAGAAGCTGGTGTATGGGGTTTTTATGGCAAGTCGGAAGCTTAAACAGTACTTTCAAGGTCATCCCATCACAGTGGTCAGTTCTACTCCTTTGGCGGATATAATCCAGAACAGGGAGGCAACTGGCCGGATTGCTAAGTGGGCCATTGAGCTTGGACCACACAGTTTGAAGTATATGCCTCGAACAGCAATCAAATCCCATGCCCTTGTGGATTTCATCAATGATTGGACAGATTTGCAAATACCGGAGGACAAACCGGACAGTACATACTGGACTATTCACTTTGATGGATCCAGGCAATTGGAGGGCTCGAGGGCTGGAGTTGTCCTTACTTCCCCTCGAGGTGATAAAATTCATTATGTTCTTCGCTTAATGTTCCCTTGTACTAACAATGCTGCTGAGTATGAAACTTACTCCATGGTCTTCGGGTGGCTAAGGAGATGAACTTAAGCCGAGTACGATGCTTTGGAGACTCAGATCTGGTAGCCCAACAAGTTTCAGGTACTTGGGATTCCGAGGATCCGCTCATGGAGGCTTACCGACGCGAGGTGGATATTGTTGCTGGCCACTTTAAGGGTTATCAAGTGGAGCACATTGATCGGCGCAAAAACGAGGCAGCTGATGCTTTAAGCCGGTGGGATCTCAGCGTAAACCGGTACCACTCAATACCTTTCTGGATGTCTTGCACAACCCGTCTGTTCAACTGCCTACAGAGGAGGACCTCGCTATTCCTGATCCGGAGGCACAGTTGGTAGCTGCTTTACATATCATTCCGGATTGGACGGTTCTATACTTGGCGTATCTAAACCGGGGCGAGTTGCCAGAAGATGAAGTATTGGCCAGGCAGATAGTCCGGCGATCTAAGTCCATGGTTGTTCACAACGGCGAGTTACACCATTGCAGTGTTTCTAGTGCGTTCCAACGCTGTGTTTCCCCTGAAGAAGGCCGTGAGATTCTACGAGAGATCCACGAAGGGGACTGTGGTCATCACGCCGGTTCAAAGTCCTTGGTTGCTAAGGCATTTCTTCATGGCTTTTATTGGTTGACCGCTCATGCTGATGCTGAGGATCTGGTCAGAAGATGTGATGGCTGTCAGAAGTTCTCACGGCGTGCTCATGTACCGGCTCAAGAGTTGAGGATGATTCCAATTACTTGGCCGTTTGTGACCTGGGCGCTGGATATGGTTGGGCCTTTCAAGAGGTCCAAATACAAGAAGACCCACCTTTTTGTGGCTGTTGACAAGTTTACAAAGTGGGTAGAGGCAGAGCCAGTTAGCAAGTGTGATGCGGCCATAGTGGTTCAATTCATCAAAAAGGTGAGTTTCCGGTTTGGCTTTCCACATAGCATTATCACTGACAATGGTACCAATCTGTCAAAGGGTGCCATGAAGGAGTTCTGTCAACGTGAGGACATACGGCTTGATGTATCATCAGTGGCTCACCCACAGTCCAATGGTCAATCAGAGAGGGCCAATCAAGAAATTTTGAGAGACATCAAACCCCGGCTTATGGTTCCTTTGCAGCGGACGCCGGGTTGTTGGGTTGAGGAGCTACCTTCGGTATTATGGAGCATCAACACCACACCCAACAGATCGACATGATACACGACGTTCTTCATGGTTTATGGAGCGGAGGCGGTTCTTCCTAGTGACATCCGTCATGATTCACCTCGTGTAGCGGCATATGTTGAAGCTGGCAACGAGAAGGCCCGGCAAGAAGCTCTCGACCTGTTAGATGAGGAGCGTGACATAGCGGCCGCCCGTTCGGCGATTTATCAGCAAGATCTGCATCGCTATCATAGCCGCCGGGTTAGAACCAGAACCTTTCAAGAAGAAGATTTGGTGCTTCGGCTCATCCAGGATCAGACGGATATGCACAAGTTATCCCCACCTTGGGAAAGAGCTTTTGTGGTCACCAAGAATCTACACAACGGGTCATACTACCTGATCGATGTTCGAGAGTGCAAAGACTCACGTAAATCGGAGGAGGAGACCAACCGGCCGTGGAATATTGCTCATCTTCAACCTTACTATACTTGAGCTATAGGCTCTGCTTATGTACATATTTTGACAATGTATATATTATGATCAATATAATAAACCGGCATCCTTGCTACAAGCAGGGCCTCTGCCGTTCTTCCTATATTTGTTGGTTACAAGGGGGCTTCTGCATCCAAAGCGATGTCCTATTTTGTCCATTAAACCGGCTATCATGGCACAACACAGCTTGGGAGCTTCACACCCAAGGGGCCAAAAAGAGTATTGTTGCTAAAAGCGCAACTCAAACATAGGCACCCATTGAGCATAGCTCACAAAGTTACTTGGGGGCTCTTTGTGTAAAGTAACAAAGAGTTTGAAATAGGGATGAAAACGGCGCAGAAACGGACGGAACTGGTTGCTACCATATTTGTTTTCATATTTTTTTGCAGAAGCAGAAACGAATACAGAAACCCCGGAAACGAATACGGAAATAGATACTATCGGAAACAAACATGAAGCGAATACAGAGCGGATATGGAAACAAAATTGTGTGTTGACCGGAACTTAAACCCCCTTGATCATAGAGAAATACAGACAAAAAACAAACAAATTGATGGAATTCTTAACATGGCTACAAATTAATATGGTTGTGTCGGCAACATAGGGTAGTATTGTAGTAGTACATGACAATTCCGTATATAGTCTAGCTGAGTATGTGTGTGGTAGTAAAAGTTGGTACTCAAATGATACATTCTGCTCATTCTACTCATTGTGTCATTGTGTGTTGTTTGGTAGTTGGCTACAAAGTAGCCATGAGGCTATACTAGAAACAGAAATTCCATATTAACGGAAACAGAAAGTTCCGTTTCCACGTGTGTTCCACCGGAAAACACCATTCTGCTTTTGTTTCCGTTTTCGCATAAAAAATTCCATTTCCATTTCCATTTTGCAAATTTCTATTTCCGTTTTCATATTTCCTCTCTGTTTCCATTTTTTCTCCGGAAAAGCGGAAACTTTCCACTCCATTTTCATCCCTAGTTTGAAAGGACCCTTGTAACTGGGTATCGACCCACGGCTTGGAAGCCTGGTGTATTCACCTAAAACCCCGGGTTAACCTGCCTTCATCAAGTAAGACACTCCTATCCAGGTAATCCTGGCATGACCCGCCGAACGTTTGACAAGTTACTCTCATACAGACCCTGAACTTGTCAAAGTTAAAACGACGATTGGTTAGTTGGAGGTCCATCTTAAAAGGCTTTGTTAAATGGTTTAACTCAGTGGCCTGGCAGGCCACGAAAAGCCTCGCATTTGGGCCTGGCAGCCCTCGAAAAGCCTTGACTACAAGTTTTTATTTGATTTTGTTTTTGCAAGTTTTATCTCTGTTGATAAAGTTTTAAGATAAACCGGTGTCTCTTGGCCCGGCCAGACTATATGTCTTCACCTCAACCCGGTGTTTCTTAACCCGGTGTGGTTTACAGTTATCAGTTGTTAAGCCAACAATTAATGATGAACTGTCATCTTTCCGGTCTGGCATTGACTATATGTCGCCAGGATGATCATCCGGTGTTTATCATAACCCGACATGACTTATTACATACCAAAATAATGCGGTGGGCGTTCTCAAATATTCAAAGTTTGGGTTATCACCCTTACTAAGCAAGTTGGTCAACCAACAAAAGTGATTTAATATCGTAGGTATGATATATTTCATATTTCAGTATTTTATAACATTGGTTATAAAGATTCTGGCTCTACATTGAGTATCATAACCCGTCCGGCGGTAAACCGCCAGGAGATGTTTAAGTGTTTAACATGCAGAAGGCAGGATTTTTTACGAAATACCAAGGCAAATCAAACATGTATAGCACCAATCATGCCGGATTAACAAAATCAGGTAGCAGTGCACGATGGCAGAAGATCAAAGTATTTCAACTAGCCTATTACACGGCGCTTTTGATGCCCAAAATAATAATTGATTGTTTCTCACAACACTATCTGTGACAATTAAACCGGTTGGCGGATTATGACTCAGCATCAGGCGGACGCGATGTTGAAGGATCATCACGTGTCGGTTCAGCCTCCTCCTCCTCACCCAGTGGCTGGAAGTCAAGGGTGGTCCAATCAATCCTGGTTAAGGCTTGAAAGACAGCTTCGTTGCTTATAAGGTTGGACGGTTCAATGTCAGGGGCATAGGTGTGCTTATGGATTGGAGGGATCCGGTTATGTACTTCCTTCATGGCTGCATCAACACATTTGTTGTCCGCGTCATAGCTAGACCAATAGACAGATAAATCAGCCTCCTCAGCCAATTGGCTTGCCAGTGGGCGCATCTCTTTGGTCAAGACTTTGAGGGCTTCATTGTCAAAGTACGATCTGTCCTCCTGTTGACCAGGATAACCCTTTCCGATGTCTGCCGGGTCAAGATCGGCAATCCATGCTTTGGCACGTGTCATTGTTAAAGCGCCACCTTTCTGCAGCATCGCTTCATCTCTTCCATCCGGCTAGAGTCATGGATAATTTGGTCAAGGTATCCTTGATCAATGTTGGTGCCGGTTTGTTGAAGGAGGCCGCACAGATGACTCGTTGCGCGCCAGTGTACAATTGTTCTACCAGTGTATATGTTGCCTTCAACTTAATCCGCATGTCAGAACCTAGATGAGCAATACGACTACCTGCAACGGTTTAAGAAGTTTCTGTTAAACCGGCCAATTTCACAAATGATTAAGGATGATGTTGATAAATGGTACATACCAAAAATTGCTGAAGTCATAGCATTGATTTGATGTTTCAACCCAGTTAGCTCCTCTGCAACCGGTTTGAGGGCTGCTTCAGCATCTTCGGCCCGCTTTAAGAGAGCAGTTTTCTCTGTCTCCCAATCCGCCCGTTCACTTTTCGAACCATCCTTCATTTGTTCCATGGCAGTCAAAGCACCCTTCAGTTTGTCTTTGGCCTTGGAGGTTTCTGCCTGTTGGGATTTAATGTTTTCTTGAAGCTCAGCAATCTGGGAATCTTTGACATTTAAGTCAGCCTACACAAGACAGATGATAGAGATGTTAAAGATTTTTTCTCAAAGTCCCAAGCACATCACAAGTTATACGCTTGGCACTTGGGGGCTAACGCGCATTGCTTTTTATTTTAACTATCATTCAAAGTCCTAAGTCTCAATACAAGTATTAATCTTGGCACTTGGGGGTGTCGGTGTCAAAACCGGCGGATCTCGGGTAGGGGGTCCCGAACTGTGCGTCTAGGCGGATGGTAATAGGAGACAAGGGAAACGATGTTTTTACCCAGGTTCGGGCCCTCTATGGAGGTAATACCCTACTCCTGCTTGATTAATATTGATGATATGGGTAGTACAAGAGTGGTTCTACCACGAGATCAGAGAGGCTAAACCCTAGAAGCTAGCCTATGGTATGATTGTTGTTCGTCCCCACGGACTAAAACCCTCCGGTTTATATAGACCTTTGGATAGGGTTAGGGTTACACAGAGTCGGTTACAATGGTAGGAGATCTACATATCCGTATCGCCAAGCTTGCCTTCCACGCCAAGGAAAGTCCCATCCGGACACGGACGAAGTCTTCAATCTTGTATCTTCATAGTCCAGAGTCCGCCAACGGTGATAGTTCGCTATCAGGACACCCCTAATCCAGACTCCTCAAGATCCCCGAACCAGGCTTCAATGGCGATGAGTCCGGCGCGTAGATTATCTTCGGCATTGCAAGGTGGGTTCTTCTCCAAGTTCCATATACTTGTCGAATAGTGTCCGGCTTCTGATAAATGTTGCGCTCCTTGGCTTCCACGCCCAATAATGGCCATCTTCCACGTGTTTGAATGAATGCGAAAAGCCAGGGTATTTTTACACTTACCCCCCTAGCTGCGCAAATGAGCCTCCTATAAAAGGGACGAGGATCTAGATCTGAGTCACACCATTCCCCCTCCACAAGCTTTCATCGGAGCGCCTCTGACAAAAATCCATTCCATCATGGACGGTCGTGGCTCCTCCTCTCGCGCTCCCAGCCCTCGGCACGAAATTGGGAGAGATCATGATCCAGATAGCGAGCTAGTGACACTCCAAACCAAAGGATTTCTTCCCTCGGCCTTCATGGTTTCGGTTCGAGCCAGACTCGCCACCTATAAGGGCGGAAAGCAAGCGGAGAGCGTCCCCGATCCCTCCAAAGGAGAGCGGGTATGCTTTTTCTCTTATCTAGTAAGAGGACTCGGATTTCCAGTTCATCTGTTTCTCCGGGGGCTCTTGGAGTTCTACGGCCTCCAGTTGCACCACCTTACGCCTGCCTCCATTTTGCATATCGCGGGCTTCGTGGCCCTTTGCGAACTGTTCTTGGGCGTCGAGGCTCATTTTGCGATGTGGAAGAGATTATTCTGCCTTGTACCCCGTTCTCATGAGGGGTCAATATATCAAGTGGGTGGAGCCGAACTATGGCGCATCGCCAGGACCGGATACCTATCTGAAACCCCGAAGAAGGCGTCCGAAGACTGGCCTTTGGAATGGTTTTATATAGAAGACGCCCCGCTGTCGGATCCTGTTCGGATCAGCCTTCCGGAGTTCAGCAATGCTCCTTTGAAGAAATGCCTGAGTTGGCGCCCGAGGAGCTCCCAGAGGGAAGACGACAGGGACGTCCTTTACCTGATGAGCCGAATAAGATTGTTAGCTCATTCCGGACTGATCATGATCAGTGTCATGGCCACATGTATTATACGGGGGGTGCAGCCGCTCTAGTATAGGGGCCACCCCATGTGGGATTTCAACGGGGAGGACGATGCCACCCGTCATGGCCGTAAGGGTCCGGGATCGGTCACCGATCTGGTGAAGACCTTGTCCGCGTTGTACAAGGGAGAAGAGGAAGATTCTCTCCACTTAGTCCATTGAACGGATTTTCTATGAACAACCCTCGAAGCTGGGTAAGCGGACATTCCTTTTCTGCACATCCGATCCGTATTCCCATGGTTAGGTATCTCATTTTGTGATTTTGACGCAGGAACTGCGCCAGGCCGTGAAAGACATAAACAGCCCGCCTCCACAACCCGAGGATCCGGAAAGGCTCCTCGATCCGGCCTCCCAAGAGGATCCGGATATATTGGTGGAGCTGATTGATGGGGTATATCACCAACTGAGCATCGATAATGCCTTGGTTGCCATTACGGCCGATTACCCCGGAATACTTCCAGCCTCATAGGTAACTGAGACCGAGGTCCCAATACCCTGATAATGACCCTTCCGTGCTTATTTTTTATCACCGTATACCAATAGTGTTTTGCAGGGGGTGCCTTCGAGGCAGGAGGCCGAGCCCGCAGCGGCTAGCCAACAAGGGACAGTACGGCCCCGCAAGCTAAAAAGAAGTGCGGTCCGGATCGAAACGCCGCCTCAACGGTATGGCACGTCACCATATTCCCAGGATTGATTCCTGGAAGGCGTACTAACGCTGGTGCTCTTTTCAAGAAAAAGAGCGCTCGCCGGATTGAGTCCGGAGAGGTTGCCAATCGAGCCTCCGCCAGCCAGGCTCCAAAGCCGGGTCCATATGCGGAGGCGAGCACGAGGCGTGCGTCGGATGTTCCTCCGACAGAGGATGCCGACAGACTGTCCGCCACCAACTCCGAGGTGGAGAGCGCCATGAATCACAGGCGCCGCCGGATAGTTCTTTGTGACGCATGTTTCTCCCAAGAGGCATTAAATGCCTTCAATTCGGGAGATGCGCACCTCCGTGCCGCTCAAGATGGTCTAGCCAGAGCCACGGAGCAGTATGTAAAGGACATACGGGTGAGGAAATTTGACAGTTATATATGCCAGTAGCCCCCGAGACTTAAAGTAGTTAGAATAACTGATTTAAGGATCATTTGTTATGCAGGATCTTACAAAAATGAATACTCGACTGTCCCAGGAGCTTGAAGAATGCCAGGCCCAACTTGAGGCCGCACTAGCCGCTACATGGGGAGCCACAGAGACCCCTTCTGGTAATATATGATTCAAAAAGATAAATAGTTTGAGAAGTGCGGCGTGTGTGTAAATCTGACAATAATATTGCAGATGGCGCCGGACTAGATCCGGACAAGCAATAGCTCTTTGCGCCGGTTGAAGGTCAAGAGAATGTGCTTACAAGGGTGAGGCAAGAGAAAAATAATCTCAAGATGCCAACACCCACTGGGTGAGGAACTAAAGGATGTTCGTGCTCACCTGTCCGACTCCGTGAAGGAGAATCGGCGACTTCGTCGCGGCATTTATAGTAAGTGCTTGAGCGAACTTTGAAAAAGAGTTCGACGAGGAAGTCAATTAATGTGAGTTATGTCTCGTAGGTATGCTCACGGGTCGCCCTGAAGAGGAAATGCCCGGTTCCACGGGTGACCTTCTTCCCGAAGTTATTGCAATCGCACGAACGAGTTCGGCAGGTGATGAAAGGCGTCGCCCAGGCCTTGTGGTCGTCTATCTCCCTGCCCGAAGGCCTTGGAGAGCTTGCAGAGAAGCTTCAGGGAGCACGGCGGCGCTTCCGACTATGGAAGATATCGGCCTATCGTCAAGGCGCCAAGGAGGCCTGGGCCATGGTGAAGACGTGGTACACGAGGGCGGACCCAAACCACATGGCCGAGGTCAGACCTGTGGGGCCCGACGGGAAGGAGATCCCTGTGAGCTTAGTGTACGGCCAAGTAGAGTTGTCCGCAAAGTATTCCCAGCAGGACTGTAAACTAGACAGCCTATTCGACGGCATTGAAGAGGAATACAATCAGTCAATTTGACTATGTAATTTAAAATCACATGTAAAATGCCTTCTAGCTGGATTGTAGATCGTTTGTCGTAGCGGACCTTTTCGCTTCAACCTCGGGACCCAATAATCCGGAGTGTGTCCGAATACCTCGCGGTTATGTAAAAACCGGGCATGCGTGGAGACCAGGCGAGGGGTCATGAGTGCTTTATCGCATAAGTGCCCAACTAGTTATGTTATATTACATGGTTAGTAAGAAACATCTTCCGGGGAGAATAGTTCGTTAGGGTTCCTTTTTCTCGAGGCATGCCCTAAAGTGCATGTCCGGATCACAAAAAGCGTAAAAGCATCCGGGGCAGATAAATGAAAATAAAAATCGTCTTTTAGTTCACCGATCGAATATTCCCTTAAGAACGCTTAGCTTCGGCTTCACCCACTCGAGGTACACGTCCGCTGACCCAGCGGTAATAATCGCAGAGGTGCTCCTTTACCACCTAGCCGAACAATCGGGAACGAGGGGTAAGCACAGAGCCAGCAACCCAGCTTAGCCAAAACTTAAGTCATATCGATGCATATAATGGTGAATAAAAGGTACATGTGGAAGTGTGACACATGTGTTGGGCATAAAGCCCGTATAAATAAGCTTTTGTTAAAGAAGGCCCCAGGTATAATGAGCGCGGATAGCGCGTCAAGTGTGTGCGAATAATGCGCAAAAGAGCCTTTAACGGCTTCGGGAAAAAAAAGGGGGAGGGAGAAGGAGAGAAATAAAAGACAGCTTAAAGTATAAAATATAGACGGAGGAAGGAGACGAACTCGAGTCGGCGCTAGGCGAGAATCTTCGGAGACGGGCTGCGTTCCATGGGTTCGGCTCGAGTCGGTTATCCGATGCGTTTCGCAGACGGTACGCTCCGCCGGTCAGGACTTGGTCAATGATGAAGGGACCCTCCCATTTGGGCTTGAGTTTGTCCTTTTTCTTGTCCGGCAGGCGTGGAACTAGTTTGCCAATGTTGTAAGCTTTGGCCCGTACTTCCCTACTTTGATATCTTCGAGCTTGCTGTTGATAGAATGCGGAACGAGCTTTTGCCACGCCACTCCTCCTCCAAAGCGCCCAAGCTGTCCGCCGATCGAGCTCGGCTTTCTTTCTTTGTACATGCGCACGCGAGGTGAGTCATGAATTATGTCGCAGGCAAAACTGCTCTGCGCCAGATACCATAAAAATGGTGTGAATCCGTAGTGCGATTCGGCGTGGTCCGCAGCCCTGTGAGTACTGAGTCGAAGCTCCTCAACCCAAAGGCGTGTTAGATTCCTTGAGGGACCGCACTAGTCTGGGTGTAATGCCGCCATGATTAGACCGCTTGCTCGCTCGAATTGACCGTTAGTTTGGGGGTGATAGACTGAAGCGTAGTCGAGCTTGATGCCCATGTTTTTGCACCAGAGTTTGACCTCGTCGGCCATGAAGTTCGTGCCGTTATCAGTGATGATGCTATGGGGGACGCCGTAATGGTGTACTACCCTTGATATAAAGTCTATCACCGGTCCGGATTCGGCCGTCTTTACAGGCTTGGCCTCTATCCATTTGGTGAATTTATCCACCATGACCAATAGGTATTTTTGCTTGTGGGTTCCTCCCTTAAGCGTATGCTATCTTTTGATAATGCGGGTACCGTGACTTGCATGGAGTTAGGACAGTGGACACGTAGTAAACTGGTTTTTGGAGAGGGAACCTGTGTCCGTCCGCTTTCGCTCGACAACGAGCACCGCACTTACAACTTGATGGGTTGCTGCGATGTATAATACCATTGGTTCGCCCATGTTGGGCGCTGCCAGACCGGATTTTTGCCAATATGGCTTTTATTTCTTCGAGTCCGCCAGGCAGCATCCGTCCACTCGAAGTGTTCGATTGCGGAGGAAGCGATAAAGGGTAATGCCTTTTCTCCTAAGTTGGAGATAAAGCGGCTTAGAGCCGCCATGCATCCAAATCAATTTTGTATTTGTTTGAGGTCTTTGGGGATGTCCAATTGTGACAGAGCTCGGATCTTGGCTGGGTTTGCTTCAATTCCTCTACGGATACAATGAAGCCCAAGAGCTTTCCGGCTGGTACGCCAAAACGATTTTTCCGGGTTGAGCTTGATGTCATATGTTTGGAGATTATCGAATGTGAGCCTCAATTGCCGACTAGGGTTTCGACATGCTTGGATTTGACGACCACATCGTCACGTATGCCTCCACTATTTTTCCGATCTGGTTTGCCGGACATGTTCGAATCATGCGCCGATATGTTGCGCGGTGTTTTGAGCCCAAAGGGCATTGTGTTGAAGCGAGAATGGGCCGTATGGAGTGATGAATGCCGTTGCAGCTTGGTCAGCTCTGCCATCTTAATTTGGTGGTAGCGGAGTATGCATCGAGGAAACACAATGAATCATGTCCTGCGGTAGCGCCGATAATTTGATCGATGCGGGGAGAGGAAGGATCCTTTGGGCAGGCCTTGTTAAGGTCCTTAAAATCGACACATAGGCGCGATTTGTCCTTCTTTGATACCATTACCAGGTTTGCTAGCCAGTCAGGATGTTTAATATCTCTGATGAATCCGGCCTCCAATAGTTTAGCTAGCTCCTCTCCCATGGCCTGTCTCTTGGGTTCGGAGAAACGCCGAAGAGTTTGTTTGACTGGCTTGAATCCTTTTAGGATATTTAGGCTGTGCTCTGCTAGCCGGCGTGGGATTCCTGGCATGTCTGAAGGGTGCCAGGCAAAAATGTCCCAATTTTCGCGTAGGAATTCTCATAGTGCGGCGTCGACATCAGGCTTTAATTGTGCCCTGATGGAGGCCGTTTTTGTAGGGTCCGTTGGATGGACTTGGAATTTGACTATTTCGTCTGCCGGTTTAAAAGAGGTGGACTTGGATCTCTTATCGAGTATCTCATCGTCCCTTTCCATCGTGGAGCGCAGCGGAGTGAGTTCCTCTGCCGCTAGGGCTTCGGATAGTGCCTTAAGGGCAAGTGCGGCTGTTTTATTTTCGGCGCGAAGCGCTATGTCCGGGTCACTAGCGAGAGTGATAATTCCGTTGGGTCCGGGCATTTTGAGCTTCATGTACCCGTAATGGGGTATAGCTTGAAAAATTGTGAATGCCTCTCGCCCTAATAGAGCGTGGTATCCGCTGCTGAACGGGGCCACTTGGAATGTGACCTCCTCGGACCTATAATTGTCCGGCGTGTCGAACACCACATCTAGTGTGATCTTTCCTGTACAGTATGCTTCCCGACTGGGGATTATTCCTCGAAAGGTTGTGCTGCTTCGCTCAATGCGGCTCCAGTCTATTTCCATTTTTCGAAGGGTTTCCTCATAGATGAGGTTTAATCCGCTGCCACTGTCCATGAGTACCTTGGTAAGGCGAAAGTCGTCCACTATTGGACTGAGGACCAATGCGGCTGGTGCTCGGGCAGTTCGGAATTTAGGTTCGTCACTGGCGTTAAAGGTAATAGCCGTGTCACTCCATGGATTTATTGTTGCTATCTGGTAGACTTCAGCAAGGCCGCGGAGTGTTCGTTTCTGCATATTATTTAATGCGAAAGTCTTGAAGACTGTTAATACCATACTGGTATTGCTGGGCTGGTGCTCTGGAGCTAAGAGCTCTTCGCCACTTTTGGCCACCTGCCGTAGTATCCAACATGCTCTAAGGCTATGAGTTGGAGTGGCACCTTCTGTGTTATGAATTTTGCAGGGTCCATTGAGCCATCCCTCCAGTACGATTCCATGCCCTTAGGGGGGGTTTTGCTTTTTGGTATGTAACCCAGGTGCCTGGTGATGATGCACCCTTTTATTTCGGACTAGGGTCGATTCGGGGCGGATTATCCCAAAATTTGATTTCGGTTTTCCAGCGCTCTCCATCGCAAATACTTTCATACTATGGATGCCAAGTCATGGCGTGTAATTTCCTGGCGACTTATGGCGTTTAGGATTCCCTTGTCCGTGCAATTATTGCGAAGAATGAGATTGCGTCCTCCTCGCGGCGATCCTTTATCCTGTCCATAACCAGGAGGAATCGCCCGAGAATGATGTCTTTGTTTCACCGGGCTCTTGCCGGATTTGGGATAGATCGCTTATGTTTGGGTGGGCGGGTGGAATTAAATTCCGAACCCCGTCCGATCTGAGATTCAGGGGCCAAGAAGTTTCCGAACTTGGAAGCTTGGGTTCTTGGAGGTTGTCCAATGAATCTAGCCCGCTGCATGTCTTTAAGTTCAGGGCTTGAGTAGTGTCCTCCCCTCCGCGGGAATCCGGCATGGAGGGGTCAGGAATACGGACATAGCTAGTCCTTAAGGTAGAAGAAAAGTCGTTGTATTGTTCCTCTACCACAGCAACGTGGTGGGTAGCCTGGGGAGAGTTGATCTCTCTCAGATCGGTTTTAGGCCCAATCTGATCGTAGATCAGAGCGACTCCTGATGCGGCGATGCGATCCAAGAGCTCGTTTAAGGAAGAGAGCTCCATCGATCTAACCGCTCGGTGAGTTCCGAGCTAACGTGAAGATTGCTTTCGATGACCCGAGAAGTCATCGTCGGTGCTGGCGGCCGAACAAGCGGTCATAAGAAAACCGCTTAGCCGGAGAGTTTGGCGATGGCCAAAGCTCCTTTAGCAACGGTGTCGTCTTTTAAAGACGGGATGAGGCATCCTTCCCGACAGCGACGCGCAGAGGAACTCTCAATGAAAGCACCAATGTTGGTGTCAAACCGCGGATCTTGGGTAGGGGTCTCGAAGCTGTGCGCCTAGGCGGATGGTAACAGGAGACAAGGCACACGATGTTTTGCCTGTGTTGGGCCCTCTCGATGGAGGTAATACCCTACTCCTGCTTGATTAATATTGATGATATGGGTAGTACAAGAGTGGATCTACCACGAGATTAGAGAGGCTAAACCCTAGAAGCTAGCCTATGGTATGATTGCTGTTCGTCCTACGGACTAAAACCCTCCGGTTTATATAGACACCGGATAGGGTTAGGGTTACACAGAGTCGGTTACAATGGTAGGAGATCTACATATCCATATCGCCAAGCTTGCCTTCCACGCCAAGGAAAGTCCCATCCGGACACGGGACGAAGTCTTCAATCTTGTATCTTCATAGTCTAGGAGTCCGGCCAACGGTGATAGTTCGGCTATCTGGACACCCCCTAATCCAGGACTCCCTCAGCGGGCTAATGCATATTTGATCAGAAAACTCAAAAGATGAAGGAATTCAACAAAGACAAGTTTGAAACAGAAAGTCCCAATTCATCTTGAAGAGATAAACCGGCCCTTGGGGGCTACAATGGAGTCATATAGTATAAAGAAAATTTATGAAGTGTTTGAAAGTTACCTCATAACGCTCCTTCATCAAGTTGACCAAACCGGCCTCATAATCACGGCTTGTGTAAAGGCAGTTTAAGTATCCAGAATGAAGTTCCTGAGCGGAGAGATGAGCATAATTCTTCACATCAGTTTTCCACTTGCCTTTCTCATCAGCAGCAGATTCCACCTTGGCACTGTGCTTTGCCAAAGTGACAGGATTACCAGGAGAATTATAGCCAGTCCCAGTAATCACAACGTCATCAGTCGCTGCATTTGAGCTTGCCGTTTTGTCTGCGGTCTTGGCAGGGCTTGGCGGATCAATAGTTGGATGTGGAGGATTGGCTTGTGGACTTGATGGATTCATATGAGGGCTTGCCGGATTGACTTCAGGCGGATCAGCATCAGTGGCCTGGCTTTGTGGCACCGGATCATCCATGCGACATCAACATCTCTGCCAGCACCTTCTGAGATCCTATCCAGTTCAATATCATCAGTAGGGGCATTGGTCTTTGCTTTCTTACTAAAACGGGCTTTGGCACTGCAAATTGACAATAGAGGATTAGTATGGTGAACCGGCGCAAGACGACAATGTTAACATTATTATACGTACCCAGGGACGGATTTCAAGGGAGGCATTTGCGTGGTTGAAGAATCGCCAGATGAGGAGTTAGAAGTCACCTGATAATTTGAGTCAGGCGGATTAAGAGGATATCGGAAGTAACCCGCCAAGCGATAAGACTTGATAGAATTACACAAGATCTCTACACGACGCTTCCGGAGTGGAGTGTCTGGTAAACCGGAGGAAGTGACTTGCTGGCCACTATGTCAGGTTGTGCGACAAGCTTCAGGATGCTGTGGATCCAAATGAGTGAAAGGATGTGAATGCTTCACTTTCCGGACTGCGCGACGGATTTTTCTTACTGGCACAAGATCGGAAGTGGAGGAAAGAGAGATTACCTCAACATGGTCAGCACGGCTAGCTTCCGCATCATCTGATAATGGTCATTGTCAATAAGGTGTATGAAAAATGAGCAAAGGGAGTCAAGTTCTACCTCTTGTTCTGAATCATCAACATCTTCGGGCGGTTCAGAGGACTCGGCGGTTTTCTTCTTGGCTGGCTTCTTGACGGCCTTGGCACGAGCAGTCCTCGCTGGTTTCTCTTGAGTTCTTGACGGTTTATCCAGAGTTTTCCTCTTCCAGAAAGGATCTTTGGCCTGTAAGAATAAATAAAGAATCATCAAAACAATATTAAAGTGGAGATGGATCAGAAAAGCAGAAGGATGAATTATTTTTACCGCTGGCGGTTTGTTGGAGGTGTTAAAGGGACGCAGCCCAGTTTTGCTGCATTCAGCGATCGGTTCGTCCAACATTTTCTTGACTGCCTCAGTGACTTCATCATCAGTTATCTCTATCTCATGGCGCCGTTGAGGGTCCTTGATGTCCCCGGTATACTCATGCATCAACCTGGTACGGCGGCTTAAAGGCAAGATACCCCACGAAACCCAGCAACGAACAAGATCAACGCCGGTTAAACCGTTGACTAGGAAAGCCCGGAGCTTGGCGAGTTGAGGTGCATAAATTTTTCGTTCTTTGGCAGTAAGTCGTTGAGGTAGAGGGTGGCCATTGCTGAGCTGGTGAGCACGGTAACCCGGCAGAGGGTTTTCTTCAGTAGGAGCAGTGTTCCGACAGTAGAACCATGTTTGGTTCCAATCTTTGGGGTGGCTGTGATGTTTGGCATGAGGAAAATCAACTTCTTTTCTTTTCTGAATCGACACTCCGCCAAGTTCAGTGTTGGGGCCGTCAGAGAATTCAGTTCGGTGGTTTAAGTGGAAAAAGTCCCTGAAGAGCTCAACAGTTGGTTCTTCTTGGAGGTAAACTTCACAGAACACTTGGAAATTACAGATATTGGACACAGAGTTCGGTCCAATGTCTTGAGGATGGAGTTGGAAGTTGGCAAGCACATCCCGGAAAAACTTTGATCCGGGAGGGCTAAATCCCCGGTCTAGATGCTGCATAAATACCACCACTTCTCCATCTTGAGGTTCAGGAGGGCACTCAGGGCCTGGGACTCGCCAATGAATGACCTCTTTCTTGGCCAAAGCGCTAGTTAGAACATACCCGTTGAGTTGAGTCTCTGTGATCCGGGAAGGAACCCAGTTGCAAGAGGCGAATTGCTTGGCCATTCTTAAGAACAGACTGTAAAGGAAGTGCAAAAGCCGGTTTACGATTCAAGATTGATGTTCACAAACCGGTGTTAAACCGGGGAAATTAATTCAAACATATATGCACTATAAACCGGATATGGGTGCTCAAGATAAGATTGCAGTTTACGTGAGGGCTAATGGTAACTGGCGGATTATCATTTTTAAAGGTTAAACCGCCCACAAGTGGAAGAAGCATAACTGAAATTTACTAAGTACTGGAGAAACAGGTTTTGCAAGATGGTATTATAATTTTGGATCTGCCACGGCCTAGTAAAGAAAAAATTTCCGAGCCCTAAAAATGGCGATGGTGGAACAATAAAAGTCCAGATGAGATCTATCCAGGAACAACAAGAGGCTATGGCGGGGCAGATTAAAACTACGGCTTCGGCTACAAGGATAAAGCTGTCAGGGCTAGCCAGATTCAACAAGATGCTGAGAGATGGCAGATAAACACCAATGAACGCTGATGAACACCGAAGAACTTTGAAACCCTAATGCAGATTCGATAAATTGAGGAAAGGAGTACTTACCAGGGCCACGTGGCGGCGGAGGAGCGTCGCAAGAGCTCTGGTACGAACAGGTTGATGCAGCGGCCTAGTCGGTGCAGGTTCAAGGATCGACGGAGGCGGTGGTGTTTGAGCTCTTCGGGGTCGCGAGGAGGAATAAGATGCGAAAAGGCAAGGGGGAAATTGGAAGGACCCCCTGGTCTTATTTATAAAGGCAAGAGGATAAGCGGCAGGCGCGAGAATCGAGGAGCCTGAAGCGACAAGAGGGGGCGCAGCTTTCGCCTCGATCTCCAGGAGATTACATGAAGGGAATCTTTAAATTTTTTATGCAGGGATGACATCATAATGATTTATTACGATTTCAGAAGATGACGTCATGGCGGTTTACCAAAGTTTACAAGGAGAAGACATCTCGGCGGTTTATGAGGATTGTAAGAAAGTGTTCAGGGAATATTTCTAAGTGTTGAAGATTGACATGAACATGTTCAAATCAATCTGGGGCCTAATGTTGGGGATATAACTACTGAGTGTAAACCGCCCAGGTGGGGCCGGTTCACGCTCATCCATACTGAAGCCCATGAAGATAAAGAAGATGGCGCTCTACTATTAAAGCTTAGAGGCCCGGAGCCCAGAGGCGGATTAGGGCCCATAGTTGTAAACCGCCATAGTTGTATAACTTGTGTTGTAAGTTAAGGAAAGGAAGAGACCGAGCCGGACACTTGTATGAGCCGGCCTCGGAACTCTGTCAACCGGCCGGGCGTCAACCTGTGTATATAAGGGGACGACCCGGCGGCGGTTCAGGATCAAGAAACAACAACTCGAGACTCAGGCAAGCATATTTTCTCCTTGGTCATTGAAACCCCAATAATCCCATCACAACTAGACATAGGCTTTTACCTTCATCGTAAGGGGCCGAACTAGTATAAAACTCTCGTGCGTCCCTTGTCCGCTTTAACCCCTTTAAGCTAACCCGTAGCAATGGCTCCGCGACTAAGTCCTTTCATGAGGACATCTGCCGTGACAAAACCACGACAGGGTGCCCAACAGGATCATCACCGACAACGGCACATAGTTCATAAGCCATGCCTTCATGCAATACATTGAGGATCTCGGCAACAAGGTCTGCTTTGCTTCCGTGGCACATCCACGGAGCAACGGCCAAGTGGAGAGAGCAAATGCTGAAGTCCTGCGAGGCTTAAGAACGAAGACTTTCGACAGACTGCGCAAGAGTGGAAGGCGCTGGATTGACGAGTTGCCGGCGGTTCTTTGGTCGATCAGGACGACGCCAAATCGAGCCACCGGCTAGACACCCTTTGCCCTGGTTTACGGGGTAGAAGCAGTTCTCCCCACGGAACTCATATACGGGTCACCTCGAGTGCTCGCTTATGATGAGCTTGAGCAAGAGCGACTGCGGCAAGATGACGCGACGCTCCTTAAGGAAGATCGTCTCTGGACGGCTGTGAGAGCAGCACGCTACCAGCAAGCCTTGCGCCACTACCATAGCCGCAAGGTTCATGCCCGGAGCTTTGAGGAAGGCGACCTTGTTCTTCGGCACGTTCAGTCGGCCAAGAATTCAAACAAGTTGACGCCAAAGTGGGAAGTCCCTTATCGGGTAACACGAGTCACCAGGCCCGGCGCAGTCCGGCTGGAGACCGAAGATGCCATTCCAGTGAGCAACTCCTAGAACATCAAGCATCTCCGCAAGTTTTACCCATAAGACGCGGCTTGCCGGGCCTCCCGGCAAGCTACCCTTTTGTACAAGCCTTGCCGGCAAGGCATGTAACCCTTTGTACAAAGCCAGGCGCAGACCCTAAGCATAAATAAATGAAGCGTTGGTGCCCTAAGTTATAGCATGCATGCTAGGTTGAGTCTCGTCCTTGGTTAGGGTTGATAGTGCTTAGCAGCAGCTAACCCCTAGCTTAGAGGTCAAGTGCGCGTCTCTCTGTTCTTCTTTATCTTCTTTGGTCCGCAGGACACATGAATATTGATGTCTACTACGCAACCTTCTTCTTGTAGACGTTGTTGGGCCTGCAAGTGCACAGGTTTGTAGGACAGTAGCAAATTTCCCTCAAGTGGATGACCTAAGGTTTATCAATCCGTAGGAGGCGAGGGATGAAGATGGTCTCTCTCAAACAACCACAGAACCAAATAACAAAGAGTCTCTTGTGTCCCCAACACACCCAATACAATGGTAAATTGTATAGGTGCACTAGTTCGGTGAAGAGATGGTGATACAAGTGCAATATGGATGGTAGATAAAGGTTTTTGTAATCTGAAATAATAAAAACAGCAAGGTAACAAATGATAAAAGTGAGCGTAAACGGTATTGCGATGATGGGAAACAAGGCCTAGGGTTCATACTTTCACTAGTGCAAGTTCTCTCAACAATAATAACATAGATAGATCATATAACAATCCCTCAACATGCAACAAAGAGTCACTCCAAAGCCACTAATAGCGGAGAACAAACGTAGAGATTATGGTAGGGTACGAAACCACCTCAAAGTTATTCTTTCGGATCAATCTATAAAAGAGTTCGTACTAGAATAACACCTTAATACACAAATCAACCAAAACCCTAATGTCACCTAGATACTCCATTGTCACCTCAAGTATCCGTGGGCATGATTATACGATATGCATCACACAATATCAGATTCATCCAACCAACATAAAAGTACTTCAAAGAGTGCCCCAAAGTTTCTACCGGAGAGTCAAGAACGTGTGTCAACCCCTATGCATAGGTTCGTGGGTGGAACCCGCAAGTTGGTCACCAAAACATACATCAAGAGGCACATGATATCCCATTGTCACCACAGATGAGCACGGCAAGACATACATCAAGTGTTCTCATAAAATACTGAATCCGATAAGATAACTTCAAAGGGGAAACTCAATTCATCACAAGAGAGTAGAGGGGGAAAACATCATAAGATCCAACTACAATAGCAAAGCTCGGGATACATCAAGATCGTGCCATAGAGGGAACACGAGAGAGAGATAGATCAAACACATAGCTACTGGTACATACCCTCAGCCCCGAGGGTGAACTACTCCCTCCTCGTCATGGAGAGCGTCAGGATGATGAAGATGGCCACCGGTGATGGGTTCCCCCTCCGCAGGTGCCTGAGCAGGCTCCGAGAGGTTTTTGGTGGCTACAGAGGCTTGCGGCGGCAGAACTCCTGATCTATCTTGATATTCGAGGTTTTTAGGGTACGAGGGAATATATAGGCGAAAGAAGTCGGTCGAGAGGTGCTCGAGGGGTCCACGAGACAGGGGGCGCGCCTAGTAGGGGGGCCCTATCTCCTGGGCTCCTCGAGTATCTTCTGACGTAAACTCCAAGTCTCCAGGATGATAATCTTCCAAAAAAACACGTTGCCGAAGGTTTCATTCCGTTTGGACTCCGTTTGATATTCCTTTTACTCGAAATACTGAAACATGCAATAAAACAACAATATGGGCTGGGCCTCCGGTTAATAGGTTAGTCCCGAAAGTAATATAAAAGTGTATAATAAAGCCCAATATTTCCTAAAACAGTATATAATATAGCATGGAGCAATCAAAAATTATAGATACGTTGGAGACGTATCAAATATCCTTGCCAAGCTGCTTTGGAAGAAAGGGGACAGACCGGCGTACGGGCCCCGACAAGCCAATACTGTCGGGGGCTACAAGGGCAAAGATCCACCCGCGGCAAGCCAAGGGTGCTGGGGGCTGCAGATTAAGATAAGTTCTCTATCCCTTATCATGCGTTTTGTTATGGACTGAGGGATGTGAAACCTGCCTTAGGCTACCGTGCTCTCCTCATTCCGGACACTAAGACTCGTCTCCTGGGGCCGAGTTTGGTCGCAGTCGCGGCAGCAAGGAAATGAAATGAGGAGCCTAAGCCCACCTCATCCCTGCATCCGCCAAGGGCGTGAGAAAGGTCGAGCGAAGTGGGGGGACGGCAAGGCTTGTTGCCGGGCAAAAAAAACATTTATCTTAAGGATAACAAGGATTCACTCCTTGTCGTGGGTTCCACCCGCGAACGAAAATCCCGGCAAACATCCCTTTTTCATTAAAAAACATCTCGTACAGGTACAGTTCATACGAAATGAAAAACATGAGCAAGGGGATTACAAGCTTTAAATTCTACTAAGGCCCGAAGGCTTACAAACTAAAAAGAGATAAGGTGCCCGTAATCCTTTCTTGTCTCTCTCCTCAGTAAATGGAACAAGAAAAGCAGAAGGGCAAAAGGGGCGCCTAGGTGAGCTACGAGTGGCAGAAGACACCAAGAGAACATCTTGGTGGCCGTCCAAGGGCTGGATGGTGATGGCAGCACCGGAGGCAGAGCTCGAAGACGAGGCGGCAGGACGTCAATACGCGACGAAGGCGTCGGTGCCCGCGTACTCCGACTTGACGGCCTTGCCGCCCGCCCTCTTCCTCTTCCGCAGCCTCCCAACGCCAGCCGCCCAAGGAGACGACCCCGAGAAGTTCAAGGAGCCGGCGACACGGATGATGGGGTCGCCGGTGCCGCCCGAAGCAGCGCCCGACGCCTAGTCAGACCCGTCATCCTGCCGCCCGCTAGCCTCGCCGTCGCTGCCGTTGTCCTCCTCGCCAGTCTCGCTCGACGAGGAATCTTCATCGTCAGAATAGCTCTCCACGCAGCACCGTACGCGAGTCCCGAAGTGCCCAAAGATCTTGATGGAGAGGAGGCCACCCTCCATTAGTTTGAAATGGAGAGTGAGCCCATCCGTCAAGCTGTGGAGGCGAGCGAAGGTTTTTCACCCTCGATGAAGATATATGACATGAGGGGCAGGGAACTCGACGTCGGCCCATGTACCTCTATTCCCGCAGCCCCTCATATGCAGCCGCAACGCCTACGGCGGATCCAGCTCCATCTCCCGCGCAAATGGAGTCGGGAGGCGAAGGCGACGGTGCGGTGGCCGACGCAGCCTGACGAAGATTTCGCAGGGGTTGTCCCCGGCGTGACCCTCCATCGGAGGAGGGGCTGCTTGCGGAGGCGAGGCTGATCTGCCGCCCCGTCCTCCTCTCCCTCGAGCACCACGATGGCCTCGACCTCGCCCCCTCCCCCTTCCTATAGCGGTCGGCTCCGCCGCTACGAGCTCTTGGGGAGGAGCGACACGCTGTCTGGCCGAAACCCTCGCCGCCACCGATGAAGTGTCGCCACGCCCCCTCGCCATGGCAGAAGAAAGGAAGAAGCAAGAATGGGGAGAGGCAGATGGCGGAGGGTTGGGAGGCACCGTTCCTCCCGCTCCCCTCTTTATAAAGGGGTGGGGGCGAGGCTCGGCCGCCGCCTCTCGGCCAATCCAACCCGGTGAAGTGACAGCAAGCGGGGCCGTCAACCGCCCTCCCCGCTCCATTGAAGGCGCGTGGGAATCGACCCACGCACGCGCACGACTTCCCACGTCCCGCGCACCTGTCATTCGCTCTGTGTTATGCATGCAGCGAACGTGGCGCGAGGGGCAAGCGTAGTGGGACACGTGGAGCGACGGTTCCCAAGCAAGGGCAGTAAATGGGAGGCAGCCCTGTGGTCTCAAAGAGACACGCAAGCTACCTCTTTACTGTCCACCGCGAGGTGACGTGAGCATGCTTCCGTCACGCGCGCGTGCACGACCCCCACGTCGCGCGTTCAACACGGGCCATGAAGAAGCGCAGCGGACGGAGCAGTTACCGCAGTAAAATCCGCCCTAACTACCCGCGCACCGTTCTGGGCCTGGCCCAACAACGTGCCGCACTTATGTATGGCCCAGGCCCGGGGGCTCTTATCGGTGTACAAAAGTAGGGGCTCTCCTTTTGACCCCTTTACTTGTGCACGGGCAGTCAGAGCCACCCGCCACGACCACGCATAACAGGGTAGGAAAGGGAAGCCAGAGAGAAGCCGAAGGCACAAGACAAATAAAGCAACGACAAGGACCAAGGCCACAAGGATCGGATGGGCGAAGCAGGTTTCCCCGGCAAGGACCCTTGCCGGGGCAGCTCGCCCATGCCAGCCGAGCGAGCCACCCTTGAGCCCACCAACGCTCGACGAACGCATTGGAACAGGGCTCGGGAGGCACCTCCATGGTGGCATGCAGATCTTTGTGAAGACAAAGAATAGTCAAGATCAAGTGAGGATAGGAAGGCAATCATCCTCACCGAAGAAACCCACAAGACCCCCAGCAAGATCCTTGCCGAGGACGCCTGCGCGCCACAGCAAGACCCTCGCCAAGCGCGCCAGCAGGGCCACTACCAGGCCCGCACCAGCCAAGTCTCCGCCGCCGTTCGCATGCGGCTGCCGACCCAACCAGCTGGGCAGGCACTGCGTGGCAACATGCAACCTTCGTGGAGGCTCCACCACGCGCCACCTCAGCTGCCTGGCTGCCTACATGGCACCGCATGCATCGCTGGCCAGGGTGCGTGTCGAAGCAAGGAGGAGTGGCGACGGACGGGACGGGCCTCGCTCCCGCCCCGGATAAAGCGAAGGGACACCTAAGCCTCACATTAAATGTGCTTTGTCCCTGTAACACTGTGGATAAGCTCACAACAGTAGCACTTTCCACCTCCTGTGTGCCACTGTGGCAGCCCCTTTCACCTATAAAAGGAGGCCCATGGCGCACTGGAGAAGGATTCGGCTCTTTTGAACCTAGCAGCACCTAGAGCTAGTTCAAGAGCTCAAGAACACTGAATACAGCCACCAAAGCAGGATCGTAGGGTTTTACACATCTTTGTGGCCCGAACCTGGGTAAATCCCCCTTGTGTTGCCTGCTAGTCCCACTCTTCTCACGATCCCCGCGCCTCGCAACCGCAGGAGGGATCCCAATGATCCCATAGGTGTCGTTTCCCACAACAATGTGTTGTGGTTGGTGTTCTGGCTTCCAAACGGATTCATGCCATCGGTACTCGCACCAAGCACGATGTTCCTTGGATCTTCTGCAGCAAATCCATATACGGCGTTGAATGCTCTCCACCGGCTACCATCTACGAGGTGTCTGAGCCTCGGATGATCTCCATCGTCGGGCTTCTTCCTCTCCGCGTGCCAGCGCATGAGCTTTGCTTCCTTAGGATCTACAAAATACCGCTGCAGACGGGGAGTGATCAGAAAGTACCATACAACTTTACGAGGATCTTTCTTTCCTGCCTTCTTGTATCGAGAAGCATTGCACCATCGGATAGCTGGTTTTTTCGCGTGCTTCTCCCCGATAAATGATGCAATCATTGATGCATGTGGTACCTAATGTGCGGCAAATCAAAAGGGCAAACGATTTTCTTGGCCTCCTCAACACTAGTAGGACACAAGTTCCCCGCGGGAAGAACTTTATTATGTAGATACTTCAAATGCTCATCGAGGCTTTTGTCTGTCCATTTGTTTTTGGCCTTCGTCTTTAGAAGTTCGAGCGTGAAACTCAAGCGGGTCACCTCGGGATCGCAACCGTCATACAATGGAGTCCTCGAGTCTACTTCAAGTTGTGCCAGCTTGGACTCCTCTCTGGAAGCAACTCTCTCGCTAGTCGTACTCTTGCGAAGGAGGTCTCGAACATGAGGGTCCTGCACGGCTGCACTTAGTAGCGTCGAAGACTGCGGCGTGACCGCCGCCTCTTCTCTGCCATGTCCGGAATCTTATCCGCCACCGTCATTTCCAGACTCTTCCCCGCCGCCATGTCCAGCGCCATCGTTTTCGTGTCGATCGGTCATCTCTTCGTCCATGTCGTTATTCCCTGCCATGTGGACGTCCTCATCATCATCATCATCTTCACTTATCCACTGAGTATAGCCATCCATGAAACCATTCATCAGCAGGTGTGCCTTCAAAGTGCCACGATCAAAAGGGTCCAAAAGGACTCCTTCCTTGCATCTTGCACACGGACATCTAATCCTATTCCGATTATTTGCATACATGTCCATCACCGCGGATTGCATGTACCGCTCCACCTTTCATCCACTCACCTTCATGACCGACTGCACGGTATAACAAGCAAAAGGGTTATAAAATAAATAATGCATGCTTCAAAGTCATATATATATATATATATATAATTTTGGCATGACCTTGCCTAAAAATAGGACATACTGAGTTTGCTCGAAATTCACTGAAACGGGAATAAATCGACATTTCGGCAAAACATAAGCAACTCGAGGGCATGTCACTCACACAAATCTCTCCATATATATATCCCAAACACACATATTCACATTCACACACATATTCCCATTCTTGAAATGAACAACTTTTTAATCACCTATATATCTCCCAAGAGAGACCGAGAGCACACGGTTAATTAGATGATGAGAAAGAACGATCGAGGGAGCACGTGTGGATGGCTAAATAGCTAGCTAGATCTAGTTGTTGGGGAGGAGAGGTGAATCTAGCTAGCTAACTAATGGAGAGGGGTTATGGTGGAGGGGGGCATTAATGGGGAGAGAAGAGAGGTGTAGGAGAAAGAGAGAGGCCATTTATGGAGGAGGGTGCCATTAATGACGAGAGATGAGAGGTAGGAGAGAGAGAGAAGAAGAGCAACAATGGTGGAGAGTGGAGAGTGGAGAGGGGAAAGGAGGGGGAGAGAGGGCAAAGTGGGGGAGAGGAGGGGAAGGGGTGGAAAGGCGGCACCAGCCGCAACTAGCAGTAGCGCTGCTGCTATGGGACTTAGTAGTAGCGCTCTCCAGAAAAAGCGCTACTACTAAGTGGGGCCCATTAGCATTAGTGGCGCAGTAAAATCAAGTGCTACTACTAAACTGTTAGTAGTAGCGCTTGTTTCTGTACAGCGCTACAACTCCAGCGACCGTCGGTGGCATCGTCTGGCCCCACATAGTAGTAGCGTGTTTTTGCTTCCCAGCGCTACTACTACAGAGTTACTAGTAGCGTCTGCGCGGAAAAGTGCTACTGCTAAATAGCAGCAGCGGGTACTATTTTACAGCGCTACTACTATGCTACTGTGTATAAGCATTTTCCTAGTAGTGCGAGGTAGTCCTCGACGACGAACTGGATGGGGGCTGCGACGAAGGCAGTGGTGGTGGAGAAGGGGAGGCGGCGGAGGTGGTTTCGGAGGTGGAGCATCACAGCAATGCGAGTGGAGAGCATGAAACTATCCGAAACTACCGGTTTTTTAGTAAACTGCTCAAAACCGCCACAAGTTGTGGCTAGAGTACTCCTAAGAGCAACTCCAACGGGGCCAACCCAAATGGACAGTGATTTTTTTCGCTTTTTGTCCGTTTGGGTCGGCCGCCCGCCCGGCGTCCGTCCTGTTTTAGATTTGGGCCGGCAGTGCGCCCAACGCTTCGATCCATATGTGCCGGCGTGGCCGGCTGGCCGCCCTATTTCAACAAATAGCTCATTTTTGCATTGTTTCACACACAACTTTTGCATTCAAACATATAGTCAAATAACATAGTTTCAACCGAATAAAATAGCATAGTTTTACAAGCCGAATGAAAGTAAAAATATCTCACATAGTTTTGCAAGCTGAATAAAGAAGATACATCTATTGGTTGCCAACATGAGCCCACATGTGCTCAACCAAATCATTTTGCAGTTGCACGTGAGTTTCCCAATCACGCATGTCATGATGAAATTAGGTGAACTGTTCAAACATTGCCGCTCCTCCATGCTCAGGCACAACATTCTCACCCTGAAACTGAAAGCCTTGATCGTACAGACGTTCCAGGTGCTCATCTTCTACGATCATATTGTGCATGATCACACAAGCAGTCATCACCTCCCATAGTTTCTGCGTGCTCCAAGTATTAGCAGGATACCGAACGATGCCCCATTGAGATTGCAAAACACCAAAGGCATGCTCGACGTCCTTCCTAACACTGTCTTGCTCTTGGGCAAATCTTTTCCTCTTCTCTCTGATAGGGTTGGGGATTGTCTTCACAATAGTGGTCCACTGAGGATAGATACCGTCACCCAGGAAGTATCATTTATCGTAGTTGTGGCCGTTGATAGTAAAGTTCACTGGTGGGTTGTTGCCTTCGGCATGCCTAGCAAACACTCGCGAGCGCTGAAGCACGTTGATATCATTGTGTTATTCGGCCATGCCAAAGAAAGAGTGCCAGATCCAGAGATCTTGAGACGCCACGGTCTTAGTATGAAAGTGCAAGCCCTGACATGGCCCTTATACTGCCCTTGCCAAGCAGAAGGGCAGTTCTTCCACTCCCAGCGGATGCAGTCTATGCTGTCAAGCATCCCTGGGAAGCCCCTGCTGGCAATGATCTCCAACAAACGGGTTATATCTTCAGGAGTCGGCTCTCTCAAGTACTCAGGGCCAAACACAGCAATAACAGCCTTGCAGAACTTATACAGGGAGTCTAGGCATGTAGACTCGCTCATACGGACGTACTCGTCAATGAGATCACCGGGCACTCCGTATGCAAGCATTCGGATGGCGGCGGTGCATTTCTGATAAGAGGAGAAACCAATCTTTCCACCGGCATCATGTTTGCACTCAAAATAGTCATCATAGCTGACCACCCCCTCTATAATACGATTGAAAAGATGCCTACTCATACGGAAACGGCGGCGGAATTTCTGATGTTTGAACAACGGATTTGTTGTATCAAAGTAGTCCTTCCAAAGAAGGAGATGCCCGCTCTCTCGGTTGCGATTCAACGCCGGAAGGTGGCACGGAATGGAGCCACAGAACAACGGCCGATGGCTATTGAGGTGGTGATGGACCAACACGGCAGCCAATATCTCCGCCTTGTCATCGGACGACGATTCGTCGGAGTCACAAAGGAAATTGTGAAAAAAGAACTCGTTGGGGGAGTCCATTTTGTACCTTGGCAAACTGTCGAACAGCTTGCGGGCATCAACGACGGAGACAGCCGGCGAAGGGAGTCGCGGCGCGCACGGACCAGCTAGCTGTCCTGCCGGCGTCCGACGTGCGTGCCGGCGTCCGACGAGCGTGACGGCGTCCGACGAGCATGCCGGTGAGGATCTGGCCGGGGCGGCGAGGCGGCTTCTTGGTCACGGTCGCGGCTGTGTCGGGGAGCGGGGGTGGGAAGATGTCGGTTCCCCGGTGGCAAGACAGCGGTAACGGGCGACGTGGGAGGTGGCGGCGTTGCTGAGAGGATGTTGCGGCGCCGGCAGTTGGCAGAGTCACCGGAAAAAATGGGCAGCAGCGTCGACAAGAAGGAGGCGGGCGAGGGTTTGTTGTTGGATGGGGAGAGGCTAATGTGCCACCGACCAGCGGGCCCGAGGGGAGGAGAAGGCGAGCGCGCGTGCGTCCGTCTCGTGTTCGCGCTGACGCAAATCCGGCTAAAATATGGACCGGAAATGGGTAGCCCACGAACGAAAAGCGGACACACGTCTGTTTGGGTCGGCGCGTTGGGTCGACTTTTGTGTCCGCGCCGACCCTATCAGACGCCCCCGAATGAAATGGGTCGCCTCATTGGAGTTGCTCCAAACTACCTTTTTTTCAAAAATCGTGAAAGACCATCGTTTTTAAGTCAAGTGAATAACAAAATGCACAAAGTCGAAACTAAGCCGCCTCTAACAGTGGAACTGACGGGTGAGACCTATTCGTCGGGCTGATCTAGCGAAGACTAGTCCTAGTCAATGTGTTGACCTGCTGAGGTGGACAGGGTCCCACTTGTCAGCCACACATTTTATTTTATTTTTTTATTTTTTTTTAAGAGTACGCCAATGGCGTACCATATTTTTATAGAAGAGAGAATATATAATTACAAGACACCTGCGACAGATGCGAACATCCGTCAATGGCGACACCACACCGAACACTAGGCTGAGGTCAACTCCTCACAAACCTATCTAGACCTCCGACTCCTACACCTGCACGAATCAGCTCTTGTAACTCATCGATAATCCAACTAGCTAGTTCTCTAGGTCCTTTAACTTGCTCCGGTCGATGGAAGACCCGTGCGTTCCTCTGTTTCCAAAGAGACCACGCTGTCTCGATGACGAATGTATCGAAACCCCTCCTCTCCTTGCCATGAAAAGTGGCTCTAGCTCTCAACCACCATTCAGCGAAAGTGTCACTCGCTAGAGGAGCCTCCACGCCAAGTGCATTGAATCCAGACACAAATGCCAAACCTCACGCACGAAGACGCATTGCACCAGAATATGCTCCGCGTTATCCTCGTCCTGCAAGCACATGTAGCAAGGCGAGGGCGTGTCCTGCAGGCCGTGCCGCGCCCTTCTATCCGACGTCCACAATCTGTGCTGCACAGCCAACCAAGCAAAAATTTTGCACTTGAGCGGCGCCCAGCTGCGCCAGGTCCCATTTGCCGTGGGGGAGCGCAACCCACCCTGACACAGCTGGGTGTAGGTGGATTTCGCCGTGTATGCACCCGAGCGATCGTGTGGCCAGGCAAATCGATCCTCCTCCTGCTCGTCTCTTGGCACCGATGCAACTGCATGCCTCAGATGCATGGCTTGCAGAAGCGCACCAAACGAGAACTGGAGCTGCACGTCCAGTGTCCACCTCTCCCCCTGAGTGGCCTGGGCAACCGTCCTGGTGTTCCTTGCTTTGACGCTCACTCCTTGGAACAGCGTATGCGATGTCTTTGACGGCGAATCCATGTATCCACCTGTCTCGCCAGAACAGGACCTTGTCCCCTTTACCGACCGTAATGCTCACCAAACTGTCAAAAACCCTCCTCGCATCCTCATCCACCATCATGTGCAGCCCTTGCCAAGGCCGGAGTTGGTCGGTCCGCCTTAGCCATTCCCATCTCACTCTTAGTGCGAGTGCTTGAAGTTGAAGATTTTTCACCCCGAGACCACCATAGCCCAGGGGCTTGCATATGGTGTTCCATGCAACTAAGCATTGACCCCCGTGGACCTTGTCTTTCCCAGCCCAAAAAAAGGCTCTCATCCAGCTGTCAATGTCCTCAAGGACCCAAGCGGGCGCCTTCATAACCAAAAGATGATGGACCGGCCTTGCCGCTACCACCGACTTCACCAGAACCAGCCTCCCCGAGCGTTGCATGAGGCCTCTCTGCCATGCGGGGATGAAGTGCCTCACCTGATCAAGCAACGGCTGCCACTGCACCTTTGTAAGCTTCTTCACCGCCAACTGTAAGCCGAGGTATTTACAAGGGAATTGACCCATGGTGCATTGCAACAGACTCTCCACTCTACTACTGTCATCTGAGTCATCTGTAATGAGGATGGCCGAGGATTTCTTGTAATTGATCTTGAGCCCCGAGGCTTCTCCAAAGATGTCCAGCGCTCTCCTGACAAACTCCAGCTCCAGTGTGGATGGTCGCACAAAGAGGGCGACATCATCCGCATAGATGGACAGTCTTTGCATAGCCGAGATGCCCGTGTAGCTGCTCAACACGCCCTCCTGTGTGGCTTTTACCACGATCGCTGTAAGCGCCTCCATAGCAATCACGAACAGAAGCGGAGAGACCGGATCCCCTTGCCTTAGTCCTTTAGCATGCCAAATTCTCCTCCCAGGAACACCATTGACCAGCACCCGCGTGCTTGCACACATTTTATTTCCCCCTCTTCCTTTTCTTCTTCCCCACATGGACAAGAACGCTGACGCACTGCATGCCACCAGTGTCGCTCGCCACGCTTGCTGGTCGATGGTAGGTCGAGCCCTGGCTGCACCCGTGCTTGCGGCACCCGCCTCGTGGCCCTAGCCGCGCTCGTGCTGGCGGCGCCCACTGGGAGGTTCTAGGCACGCCCATGGTGGAGCGCCATGGCCGCGCCCATGTGCTCGTGCAGCCTGCCAAGAGGCCCATGTCGCACTCGTGCTGACCGGGGTGCGCCGTGGTGGAGCGCCCATGCTTGCGACACCCGCCGGGAGGCCCTCGCTGTGCGCGCCGTCCTGGAATGCCATGGCCACGCTCGTGCTCGCGGCGCCCATCGGGAAGGCCTAGTTGCGCTTGTGTTCACGTTAGTGCTACATGGTGGAGCGTCCTCACCACACCTATGCTCGAGGTGGTGCGCCAGGGCCTGGCCGCACCACGCGCGTGCACTAAAAAATGGGGCACGTCGTCAGCGACCACCTCGGCACTGGTGAGGCCGGCGGCCATGGCCTCGGCTGGCCAGGAGCAAGGTCGGCGACACGGATTTCCCAGGACAAGAGAGAGTCAGGGGAATAGAGGGGGAGGAAGCCAACTTGGTGAGGACGGGAAGGGCGGCAGTGGGGCGTCCCTCCTGTCGTGTCCGTCGACGGCGAAGGCGGCTAGGAGAGGCCGACGTTGGGAGGGAAGGCGGCTGGGGGAGCTAGGGCGGGGCGTGGAGGTGAGGCAGCGTGGGAGGTAGCTGTAGGGGCTGCACTGGTTTGTGGCGCGGGCGCGTGGCAGACTGGCACGGACGCAGAGGCGCCAGCGAGGTAGAGGGCTCGGATTGGAGCGGCGAGCATGGATCTGAGGTGCGGAAGGCACTGGCGCCTCAATTCTTGCAGGTTCCTGGCGAGGGTGGGCTAAAGGCGACGCCGGGAGGGCTCGTGGGGGTCACCGCGGAGGTAAGGAGAGAGAGTGGAATAGAGATGCGAGGCCTTGTACAATGCTAGGTGCTTAAAAAAATAAACCGGATTTTTTCTGAAGCACAGGTGTCTATTTCTATAGGAGATACGCCTAATTAAATGTCTATCTTATACAAATAAGCATCGATGCGTAAGAAAAGTCGGGCTTATTTCTCTAAGCACCTTGCTTCATACAAGGCCTGAAGAGGAACAAGGTGTGGGCTGACATATGGGACCCCTGGCAACCTCACGTATTGGCCACGCAAATATGTCACGTGGACCCGGTGGGCCAGCCCTGTCAGTTTTTGGGTTAGTCACGACTCAAAGTCTGGATGAGTGTGATGTGTTATCCACTTGGCGCAGAAGCAGTGCTCTTCTGTTATTTTTGGCAAAAATGTAGTTTAGGAGTACCCTAGCAACAAATGTAGTGGTTTTGAGCAACTTACTCATTTTTGGTTCAGGGTTTAGCACCTCTATTTTGGTACATCGCCCCTAACTGAATCGATGGTGGAGACTAAAACATAACCCTTCAACAAGAGGTTATGATGGTAAAAAAATCAAATCATTAATTAACTCATGGAGCCGTCATGATGTGGTGACCGTTCTCATCAAGCACAAACACCTACATCTCCACCTGCTTTTCTTCTTGTCGTCGTCGCCAAACGGCTCAGGCTTGCCTTTCTCATCTACGTCCAATCTGCACCGCCCTCCTCTGCACTCCTCCACCTCTCAATCCTCCATTAGAGGCACGAGCCACTCGCGAAGCTTTCTCCGCCTAGAAAAAAGATGAGACAAAGGGGATAGTAATTAGCACAGTCTAGACGCGGTCTCACACTTTCAACGGTTACTGGATCGACCTCTCATGCACAAGCTGGCTCGATCCTGATCGATTTATGTGTCTCCTCTGACGATCGGCGAGGACGTGTTTGGTTGCCTGCATTAGGTCCAAACGGGCCCATGCGAGATGTATTTTGGGTTGTTTGGTTGGCTGGCATGCATCTGCTTCTCGGGCCGCACGAAACTTAAAACACCTCTGGGCCTGACCGTGAGGGAACAATTGAATCGGCCATTTTTGGCGAGCCAGGCTCGCTCGCGCCATGCGTGCCCAGTCCGCTGCACGCCTCAAGAAGTGCGGGAGATGGACGAGACATCTCATAACTCCCTCCCTCTCTCAAGTCACCGCACTCTCATTCACATCGCTCGCTTTCTCGCTCCATCCCCCTCACCGCCCCTTCATGCTCTCCTCCAATGGCACGCCCGTTACTGCACCGCCCCCTCCTCCCATCATCGCCAGCAGCAACCCAATCTAAGATCAATTAGTGGCCGGCCTCACCATCAGTCGCATTGACCTCATGGCGGGCATCCGCGTGTCGTCCCCCTTCTGCACCAGGCCACGTCCTCCAGCCAATGCGGTGTTGGCTGCTCCAGCTCTGCCTCTGTACCGGACCTGTTGGTCCTAGGTTCGAAAGCTCCACCGAAGGGGGCCCCATTGGGTGCGTCGCTGTTGGGAACCCCAGTGGCCGGAGGGTTTTTTAGCCTCATTCGGGCGTTTTTGATCGAGCACGGCAGGGCCAGGGATGACGGCGCCCTCTTCCTCTACCTCATGCATCACTAGGAGCACCAGCGCACCGGCGATGGCCCTGGGCATGTCCAGGTCGTCCTCTTCGGGCATCCCCGTGTTCCCACCAAGTTTTGCTCCTCGACCGGTGTATGCTCCAATGGAAACCACTCCGATAAGTTCCATTTTTTCCCTTTGCTCGTAGATGTAGTTTAGGGTTTGTGCGTAGTGAGTACTAGGGTTAGAATGGATTCTATTGCAATCGAATTAATTCTAATCCAATCGATTGTTGTTGACTGAAAGTGTAGATGGCAACTACCTCGGGTGTGGATGCAAAATTGTTGCATGAGCATGTGTCATCCTCTTAGATTGTTACATTTATGCTCCTCGGGTGTTGATGATGGATTGATGCTAGATTGGTTTTGGTGCTAGATTGGTTTTGATGCTAGATTGGTGCACTAGACTGTTCATTGATGATACAATGTTCGTTGATGCTACTGACTCATGCTGTGTGTAGTTACGGTTTCTGCATGATATTAGTACGTGTGTGCTTAGTGTTGGTAGGACCAATTTCCATGCTCATGTATGTTGTAGGACCATTGTGTTTGCTCACATAGGTAGTAGGAAACAATGTGAATGAATGCTTCCATAGCACTGATGATTGGCAACTGCCACTGATCAGTGGCAGTTGCACTTGGTCTGTGCTATGTTCGGATCATAGCAGTGACCGTTTGCAACTACTACTCATCAGACGCAGTTACCATTAATCAGTGTGATGATCTGATAATGCTATGTTACTAACACACATTGTCTTACCTGACAAGATCATGAAGACGAAATGAGACGTAGCAGGTGAAGGAGCGCACGTGGTGGTTGGCACCGAGGACGCCGAGGATCTGATCACGACGAACCGGTGGCTGAAGAGGGTGAACCTCCTTGGCAGGGCCGCTGCCATGAGCCAGCCGTTGGGCCATGGACGCAAGTCAAGGATTGGCCACGAGGAGCGGGCATGAGAGCCGCTACGCTTCTACGTCCAGATCAAGAACTAGGAGGATATTGCCATCTTGAAGCCTCCTTGCGTCGTCAAGCTCTCGACAAACAAGTGGTGCAAGTTCGAGGTGCACGTCCAGACCTTCCAGGACCAGATGGTCCTTGGGAGAGCTGAAACTATTTCTGTCATCGCCATAGGATCGTCCCTGGCGACCTCCTCGTCCTGCGGTTCTCTGGCCTAGGCCTAAAGGTGCAGATCTACAACCAGAACAACTCCATCATGTGCAGGGTGCGTTGCCAGAGGCATAGCTTCATCGGCAACATCAGTCTCGCCCTCTAGATCGTTAGGGCATCTCCAGCCGCGCCCCCAGGAAGGCCTCCCCAGGCGATTTTTTCGTGCCGGCGCCGAAAACGCCCGGCCCGATCGCCCAGAGCCCGATTACGCTGGCTTGGGCGAAAACAGCGCCAGCGGACCCAGCCCGAACCAGCCTTATTGGGCGCCGGGACGCTGGGCGAGCTGTTTTAGCGCGAAAAAGACGCTGGCCAGCAGCGTCGGCGACTTCAGCGCCTCGTCTTCCCTTAACGGCCTCGGTTCCCACGGGAATGAATGGCAAGGCTGCCGCCGGTCAGCCTTGCCATTGATTCCTCATGGGCGGCGCTTCATGGACGGCGCACGACGCCCCTCCTCGACGCAGCATACACGGGCGCGGCCCGGCTATAAAGCTGGCGGCCTCCACCGCTGTGCCCACACCAGCCCGCCCACCGCCAGACAGCCCCTCCCTCTCTCTCGCCTCTCCCGGCGCCGCCGCCAGCCCCTCCTCTACCTCTCCCGAGCCCGCCCAGCCCGTCTGCCGCCATGGCGTAACGCTTCCGAGACGCAGGCGGCGCCAACGGCTTGCCGCCGTTCGCTCCGCGAACAGAGTCATGGCTCTGTTCCAGAGAACATCCGGCGACGGCGCCGCCAACGGGTGGAGACTCGCCGGGAGTGCCCATTCCCCGTTGTTCGACGCCGGGCGGCCGGCATTGCCGAGGAGGTCGAGATCGTCGCGCGCCCTCACCGACGCCCAACTCTCCCCCCCCGATCGCCGCCGACAACCACGCGGCTCGGGCGGCGATATTCGAGCGCCGCCAGCAGCAGCGATGGCGCCCACCAACGGCGCGCGGTGGTCGGCTGCCGCGAACAGCGGCGCCACCACGGTGGGCGCCCCGCCGCACACTCGAGGGCATGCTCACGTACCGAGGGCGGTAACGACCGCCGTTAGCATACCCCGGCGCAGCACCGACGCTGCGTCGGGCCATGGGCGCCAAGGAGGTTCGGGTCCTCCTCCTCCTCTTCCTCCTCCCCATCCTCATCGCACTCCTCCGGCACTCCGCCCGCTTTCGGCGTCAAGGCGAGCCCGCGGGCGGAGTCGCCGCTCGGCCGGCGCACTCGCAGCGCCGGCATCATCATCAACGAGGGCGGCCGACGCGCCTCCTCCTCGTCGGCTCCTCCGCGCTTCGTCAAGCCAAAGACGGAGCCGGGGCTGGCGCCGGTGAAGACGGAGCCGGGGCTGGCGCCGGTGAAGGCGGAGTTCGACGACGACGACGCGGCCCTAGAATGGGCGCGCCAGGACTCCATTGCGATGGAGAAGGCGCGCCGGGAGAAGGTGAAGGAGCGCCGGCCGCGCCGCCTGCGCCGCCGAGAGCGCCGACGCGCCGCGATGAAGACGGGTCGTCGTCCTATATGCGACAATGACGACGACGACGACGACGCCGCCGCCGATCCGCCATGGCGACGCCGGGTCAGCGAGGGCGCCGCGTCAAGGAGGAGAAGGCCGGCGGCAGCGATGGCGGCGACGACTTCAGCCCTTTTTTAGATTAGGTTAATGTAATGAAAATGCGCGAATTTCGCCGAAATTTGCCATGTTTAGCCGAAATTTAACTACTTTTTATCATAACTTCGCCGAACGGCCCTTTTTTTGTCTGGCGCTGGGCGGCCTGGGGCCGACGGCTTGAATCGACTCACCCCTGGGGCCATTTTTTTTGCGCCGGCTCACCCCCAGGCGGCGCTTTTAGACGCCCCCTGGGGGGCCAACGGCTGGAGATGCCCTTAGTATGTATGTCGTTATGTCTGAGCTTGCCGTGCTGTTAGTCTGAACCTGTCATTATGTCATTAAGATGTTGGTAAACTGTCCATATTTTGCCTGGGTTCAGCACCCTGGGATGGTGCAGGGGCATGGGATGCCTGCTACTTAATTAAACTTATCTGCTAATGTGCTATTCTTATGCATGCTGTGTTTATGTCTATTTACTTGCTACTGTTATCTCTTGTGTTGCCTGCTGTGAAGTGTTGCTAATGTGGTGATAAGACCACCATATTTGAAAGGGAGGGGCAGAATACATACGTGCACGAAGCCAAACAGATGTGGTTTGCATGTGTTCGCCCTTGAAGCACATATGCGGGTAACCAAACAGCGGGACCTAAAATGGCCATTGATGCAATGCGGGCAACCAAACAACACGTAAATGTTGGCTTTTTGCGTGTTTTTGTCCAACCAGACCCAGAGCTTTTTGCATGTTTTTGTCCAACCAGACTCAACTGGGTCAAGCATACAATGCATGCAATTCATATATGACAACCAAACACATCCTGATTGATTCTTGGGCCAAATACACAGGCTTACTTGATCGTTGATTGATTCTTGCGACCGGCCAAATACGTATGCGTATGCACGGAGCCTAATTCAACAGAGAATATCGCTGGTTTAACTGGTATAGGCCATTGAGCTTAGTGTTGAAGCCATATATGTTCGTACATTTGGATCAACAGCAGAAGGATTAACAGTTAATTAGTGGAAAAGACTAAATTACCCTTTTAAGTTTTTTCTGAAGTAGACCTCGTGAGAGAATTGAAAAACAAACGTGCAAGTCTCAGCACATCCATCTTTTTAGCAACATAGAAGGTTATACTCAAAAGTGCACCGACTAGAGACGATTGCAATAATCAGGGCTCCTTTGATTCAAAGGATTTTCATAGAAATTTTGAAAGATTAGAATCCTTAGGTCTTTTCCCTACGTTGGTTGCTCGATTCATATGATTGAATCCTATAAACATTTTTCTTCAAGGAGTTTTTGTACTACTTCCCATAAGAATCTAGCATCCACTCAGACATATTTAAAAGAATCCTTTATTTTTCCTATGGTGCAATCAAACAATCCAAAATCATATAGGATTAAGGTGTGCATGACATTTCAATCCTATATTTTTCTATTCCCGTGTTTTTAGAATCCTGCGAATAAAACAAGCCCTCAGGATGCCGGGAAAAGAGAGTTTTGGGGTACGCCTCAGGCAGCATCTGAATTCGGGGTGAAATGTGGATTACAGTTGTGAGTCGGCAACAATTCAGGAATTGGGACATAGAGAACATGATTCACTGTCCTTCACAACAAGCAGCCCTACACGCGCCCTGAAGACCGTCCACTCCCTGTGGTGGTTATGTAACGGCATCGACAGAATTTGCCATGAACCCTGGCAACCGAGCACACAGTGCAGGAGCTCACATCTTTACTGAGCAATCCTTCCCTCCGGAGCATCGTTAGTGAGACTGTCGATTCTCAGCCGGCCAGGTTTCGAATAAACTCAAAGATGTCGAAACTCAAAAACATCCTTTCAAACAAAAAAAGAAACTCAAAAACATAGCAACCATTAACAGAATGCATCAAATTCAATACTCACATTGGTTGTCAAATCAAACTTAGTGGATGATCTGTTCCATCTCCATTTACAGTAACAGGTGATGCAGCACTCAAACAATGATTACAGTTATCAAATTATAACTCATCTAGCCGAAGAAAATGGTCAGACACAAATTCCTGGTTCAGAGAAGGAAAAGGCTGATCATGGAAAAGGTTGAGACTTACGTATGATGGATATATAAACCTGTAAGATTGAGTTTTTCATGTTCGAGTAAAAAAATCAACGAGCGAACAATCTTTCCCACAATTCTATATACGATCCACTTAAACCATGATGAAAGCACATACAACTCCAAAACAAACAAACAAAAGTTGTGTTGTCCCTGCAAACTCCTACAAGAGTTGTAACATGGTACCTTCTTCTGTTAAAACATGATATTTCTCAAGCAGCAGGCTTTTATAACTTTATTGGTCAAACAAAATTGTTTTTTCCGTCTAACAAAAGAAGTTGCCCCCCTTCGGAAAAAAGAATTTGGTACCCAGGATACAAATAGCCCTTCTTTTCAGAAAGTGGAAAAAATAACTTTTAGCTCCCCCACCCCCCCCAAAAAAATGATTTTTTTTTTACATATGCATGCAGATGTCTGGCACATGTGTATGAATTTCATATATATATATTCGTATGTGGTGTATAAAAAAGAAAATACATGGACCAAAATGGACTTGCTTTCTGTTGTTGTTAGGCCACAAATTTTTTTAGTCCACAAATCAACATATATTATTTAATAGCATTTTACAGATACATAGAAAAAACAGAATATTTTTTTAACTTGTAAATATCTTTTTGATTTTTTTTAATTCCAGGATCGCTAGAGCATGGGGGACAAAATAATGCTCTCAGTACCAGCCCAAACAATTTTAGTCGAACCAGAACAACAATCAACATAATGTACCAAATTCCGCCCTTGTTTAGTTTCAGTCAATGATCTAGTTCATCTCAACATACATCAACAGGTCATGCATCATTCACTCAACCTTATTGGTCTAGTAATTGTTCTAGCTTTTTTGAACACAATTGTTCTCCAAGCTGGAAAAAAAAGTCATACATTCATCCGCGGACGGATAGGGAGTCTGTTTTGCGGCACCGCGTTGGATATGCCCTGAAAGGTTATACTCAAAAGTGCACTAACTAGAGACGATTGCAATAATCAGGATTCAGGATGCGGGCAAAGCGAGTAGTGATATTACAGAACATGATTCCCCGTCCTTCACACCAGGCAGCCGTACACACGCCCTGAAGAACGTCCCCTGTGTTGTGGTTATATAACAGCATCAACACAATTTGCCATCAACCCCGGCCACCAAGCCCATAGCGCAGGAGCTCAGACCTTTGCGGATCAGTCCTTCCTCCTGGAGCATCTTGACCACGGTGGCCGGCGCCGACACTGCCAAGATTCTCCCAAGGCAGACTACTCCAAAGCAACAATCTCAAATGTGTAAACAGATCAGCGAAACTTATCGACTTACCATACCAGCTATGGCCTATGAGGAGCTTCAGCTCACACCATCAGCATCGACATAGCCAGAGTGTCAATTCTCAGGCAGCCGAGTTTCAAATAAGCCCAAAGATTTAGTACAAGTCAAAACTCAAAAACATAGCAACCATAATGAACAGAACGCATCAAATTCAGCACTCACATTGGTTGTCAAACCGAACTTGGTGGATGACCTGTTCCATCTCGATTTACTGTAGCAGGTAATGCAGTACTCATAAAATGATTACATTTATTAAATTCTAACTGATCTAGCTGAAGAAAATGCTAAGAGACAAATTCCTGGTTCACAGAAGGAAAAGGCTGACCATGGAAAAGGTTGAGATTTATGTATGATGGACAGCACACCCTCACCCATGCAGTGACTGCAAAACTGCAATGGTGATTAGGTGAATATATAAACCTGTAACATTGAGTTTTCCGTGTTCAAGTGATAAAATCAACAAGCCAACAATCCTTCTCACAACTCTAGCAACCGATATATGATGCACTTAAACCATGATGAAACATTGCGGAATATCTTCAGAATTCATGTGCTAGCAGAGCGAGTTGCAGAGTACACATCTGGAGTATCCGAATGCGGTAATAAGAATGAAACATTGCTGCCATTTAGATGGTTAGTGAAGATTCAAAACATGTGAACCTACAGCAGGATCCTTCATACCGCAACTTCAGCTGGCGGTTTCCCTTGGCAAGCAGCTGCGTAGGCTTCAGCAAGGCCTGGAAGAACATGCCTATGAGCATCTATATGCCTGCGCTGAAATGTCTTCTCACTAGGCGTGATCATCGTGTAGAAGCTCTGATCTTTCTGAATCAATCCTTTCTCCTGGAGCACCTTCATCACATAATGTCGAGGGACCAGTCGGCACTTCAGGCTGTACATCACAATTGAGGGCCTGGCAAGGATGTACCTGGTGTCAACACCGACCACCTTGGTCAGGAACTCCTTAGCACGGCGAAGCTTCTCCCCAGAGATCCTCAGCACCGTTGGGTTGATCCTCACCACGTTGGTCACCTCAGCCTCAGACCACCCAAGAATCTCCTCGAAGAGCTTGAGCTTGGCTGCCATCGTCTCGGCCCCAAGGCCCGTTGTCGTGGTCACTGCCTGCCTGAACATAAGCGAACCGCGAGGCACGCCGAGCTTATCAGCTCGCTCCAGGATGGACATTACGGTCTTGGGGCTGCTGGTGAGCAGTCTCGAGTTGGGCACGCACATCTTGGCAATATCGTCGGCACTTAACCCACTCTCCAGTAGCACCGCGATGTTGGGCTTGACCACACGCTCGAGGTCCGACGTGAGGAGGTAGTAGTTGCGCTTGAGGATGCGGATGAACTTCTCCGGCGAACCCAGGAAGGGCAACCAGAACCCGAGCTTCTCCTGGATGCTGATGGAGCGGAAGACGCCAGGGGCCATGCGGAGGAAGGACCGGACGTGGTCCTCGGAGAGGCCATAGCCGCGAAAGGTGGCGACGCGGGCCTTGAGGGTGTTGTCGACGCTGCAGTTGAGGATCCGCGGGTCGCGGGCGACGATGTGGGCGATGTCGGCCTTGGAGAAGCGGAGGGTGGGGCCGGCGAGGTAGGCGAGGACGGAGTCGGCGTTGGAGGTGGACTTGCAGTGAGAGACGTGCTTGGCGGCCTTCAGGGCTTGCTCCGGCGTGAGGCCGCAGGTGGTGACGAGGTAGTCGTCGACGGCGAAGGGGGCCGGCGGGGCGTTGGCCACCGAGGTGGTTAAGAGGGCGCGACGGAGAGAGAAGATCACGGGTGAGGCGGGGAGACGGAGCGAAAGGAGTTGCTTGTGGAAGAGAAGCATCGCGGCGGCGGCGCGGCGGCGGTGGAGTAGGTATTGCAGGAGAGTCCGCCGCTCCGTCTTTGACCTCTCGCGGCCTCGCCGCAGAACCACTTTAATCCTACAATTTGTTGGGCCCGATTGGGACAACGAAAGCTCTAGTCCAGTTCACTCTTGGGCCTAAAATGACACCACTTTATTCCTACAAGTTGTTTACTCTCCTTGCCTAAAAAAAAAAAGTTGTTTACTCTCCTATTCCTCAAAAAAAAAAAAGTTGTTTACTCTCCTACAAGGGAATTAGTCAAGGAGATCCAATCTCTCCCTGCCTATTCTTGTTGGCAGCATAGGACCTATCCTGCCTCATAAAAAGTCAAAATCAGTCTTCACAGATTAGTGGGATTAAAGTGGCGGAATCGCCACCGTCGATCAACCATTTACTCTTTGAGGATGACAGTCTGCTGTTCGTCAAAGCCAGTGTTGAGGGAGCTAGTTTGGTGTCTTCTTTGTTCGATACTTATTGTCAGGCATTTGGGCGGAAAATTAATCATGATAAGTCATCTGTTTTCTTTAGCAAGGGTTGCTCACAGACAGTTAAAGAGGAAATGAAAACTATCCTGAACATTCAGAATAAGAGCTTATCTGAGAAATACCTGGGCATGCCTACTGATATAGGTAGTTGCAAGAATGGGGCCTTTAAGTATTTGAAAGAAAGAGTATGGAGCAAAGTAAAAAAGATGGATGGAAAAAATTCTTTCGTCAGGTTGAAAGGAAGTGTTAATTAAGTCGGTTGCCCAAGCAGTACCAGTTTATTCCATGTCCTGCTTCAAACTACCCCGAGGATTGTGCCACCACATCAACTCCATCATTCGGAAATTCTGGTGGGGTAGTCGGCGGGGTGAACGAAAAACATGTTGGGTCTCGTGGGAGGTAATGACGAGACCAAAATATCAAGGAGGGTAGGGATTCAGAGATATTGAGCTTTTCAACCTCGTCCTACTCACTCGGCAAGCTTGGCAAATTTTGCAATCTCCAGACACCCTCAACGCAAAAAATTTGAAGGCTCTTTATTTTTCAATGACTGACTTTCTTGATGGAGAGCTTGGCACCCAACCTTCTCAAATCTAGAGGGCGATCATAGAGGGAAAGGAAATACTAACCCAAGGCCTCATCCGGCGCATTGGGATGGACAATCGTCACATGTATGGTAACATAATTGGTTGCCTACATCCATGCGCTCCATCGTTTTTCTAACACCACAGCGACGTAAACAAGTGTCAGACTTGATAAATGCTACGACATCAAGTTGGAAGGTGGAGGAAATTTGAGGCAATGTTCCTCCCAATGGACGCCGAAACGATCCTGAACATCCCACTGTCCCGAGGCGTTCGCAAGATTCCTGGGCATGGGCCCACGAAAAGAAAGGAAATTTTTCAGTAAGATCTGCGTACAAAATGTTGGTCACAATGAAATTAAGCAGGGAAGCGTGGCTTGAGGGCTGCGGATCCTCGGATGTTAATGGTGTTGGTAAACGTAGCATGCAATTTCATAAAAATTCCTATGCTCACGCAAGATCTATCTAGGAGATGCATAGCAACAAGAGGGGGAGAGTGTGTCCACGTACCCTTGTAGACCGAAAGCGGAAGCGTTTCTTAACGCGGTTGATGTAGTCGAACTTCTTATCATTCCGACTGATCAAGTACTGAACGTACGGCACCTCCGAGTTTTACACACGTTCAGCTCGATGACGTCCCTCGAACTATTGATCCAACAAAGTGTCGAGGGAGAGTTCCGTCAGCATGACGGCATGGTGACGGTGATGGTGAAGTGATCCGTGCAGGGCTTCACCTAAGCACTACGTGAATATGACCGGAGGCGTAAACTATGGAGGGGGGCGCCGCACACGGCTAACAATGTTTGATGTGTGTTCTAGGTGCCCCCTCCCCACGTATATATAGGTGGGAGGGGGAGGGGAACAGCCCTAGGGTGCCCCAAGTAGGAGGAATCCTACTTGGGGGCCTAGTCCAATTCGCCCCCCCCCCCCTTACCATGTTTTCCGGAGGAAGAAGGAAGGAGGAGGGGGAGAGAAGGAAGGGGGAGGTCGAATCCCTCCCCTTCCTTTATCTATTACCCCTTTCCTTCCCCTTCCTATTCGTCCTACATGGGGGGGCGCAGCAGCCCATGCTGGCTGCTGTGTTTCCCCTCTTGGCCCAATAGGCCCATATCTTTGTCCGGGGGTGCCCGAAAGCCCTTTCGGTGACCCGTTATGTACCCGGTACCGCCGGAACACTTCCGGTGTCAGAATATCATCGTCCTATATATGAATCTTTACCTCTCGACCATTTTGAGACTCCTCGTCATGTCCGTGATCTCATCCGGACTCCGAACAACATTCGGTCACCAAATCACATAACTCATATAATACAAATCGTCATCGAACGTTAAGCGTGCGGACCCTACGTGTTCGAGAACTATGTAGACATGACCTAGACTCTTCTCCGGTCAATAACCAATAGCGAAACCTGGATGCTCATATTGGCTCCCACATATTCTACGAAGATCTTTAACGGTCGAACCGTTATGACAACATACGTTATTCCCTTTGTCATCGGTCTGTTACTTGCCCGATATTCGATCGTCAGTATCTTCATACCTAGTTCAATCTCGTTACCGGCAAGTCTCTTTACTCGTTCTGTAATACATCATCCCGCAACTAACGCATTAGTCACATTGCTTGCAAGGATTATTATGATGTGCATTACCGAGAGGGCCTAGAGATACCTCTCTGATACTCAGAGTGACAAATCCTAATCTCGATCTATGCCAACCCAACAAACACCTTCGGAGATACCTGTAGAGCATCTTTATAATCACCCAGTTACGTTGTGACGTTTGATAGCACACAAGGTATTCCTCTGGTATCCGGGAGTTGCATAATCTCATAGTCAAAGGAATATGTATAAGTCATGAAGAAAGCAATAGCAATACAACTTAACGATCATTATGCTAAGCTAACGGATGGGTCTTGTCCATCACATCATTCTCCTAATCATGTGATCCCATTCATCAAATGACAACACATGTCCATGGTTAGGAAACTTAACCATCTTTGATTAACGAGCTATTCTAGTAGAAGCTTACTAGGGACACTGTGTTCTGTCTATGTATACACACATGTATCAAGTTTCTGGTTAATACAATTCTAGCATGAATAATAAAAATTTATCATGATATAAGGAAATATAAATAACAACTTTATTATTGCCTCTAGGGCATATTTCCTTCAGTCTCCCACTTGCACTAGAGTAAATAATCTAGATTACAAAGTAATGATTCTAACACCCATGGAGTCTTGGTGCTGATCATGTTTTGCTCGTGGAAGAGGCTTAGTCAACGGGTTTGCCACATTCAGATTGTATGTAATTTGCAAATCTCTATGTCTCCCTCCTTGACTTGATCACAGATGGATTTGAAGTGTCTCTTGATGTGTTTGGTTCTTTTGTGAAATCTGGATTCGTTCACCAAGGCTATTGATCCAGTATTGTCACAAAAGATTTTCATTGGACCCGATGCACTAGGTATTGCACCTAGATCGGATATGAACTCCTTCATCCAGACTCCTTCATACGCTGCTTCCGAAGCAGCTATGTACTCCCCTTCACACGTAGATCCCGCCACGACGCTTTGCTTGGAACTGCACCAACTGACAGCTCCACCATTCAATATAAATATGTATCCGGTTTGTGACTTAGAATCATCTGGATCGGTGTCAAAACTAGCATCAACTTAACCATTTACAACGAGCTCTTTGTCACCTCCATAAACGAGAAACATATCCTTAGTCCTTTTCAGGTACTTCAGGATGTTCTTGACTGCTGTCCAGTTATCCACTCCTGGATTACTTTGGAACCTCCCTGCTAGACTTATAGCAAGGCACACATCAGGTCTGGTACACCGCATAGCATACATGATAGAACCTATGGCTGAGGCATAGGGAATGACTTTCATTTTCTCTCTATCTTCTGCAGTGGTCGGGCATTGAGTCGACTCAACTTCACACTTTGTCTGAGCAAGAACCCTTTCTTTGGTGATCCATTTTGAACTTCTTCAAAACTTTATCAAGGTATGTGCTTTGTGAAAGTCCAATTAAGCATCTTGATCTATCTCTATAGATCTTGATGCCCAATATATAAGCAGCTTCACCGAGGTCTTTCATTAAAAAACTTTTATTCAAGTATCCTTTTATGCTATCTAGAAATTCTATATCATTTCCAATCAACAATATGTCATCCACATATAATATTAGAAATGCTACAGAGCTCCCACTCACTTTCTTGTAAATACAGGCTTCTCCCAAAAGTCTGTATAAAACCATATGCTTTGATCACCTTCTGGTTAGCACCTTCTGGTTAGCACCTTTGAGATGCTTGCACCAGTCCATAAATGGATCACTGGAGCTTGCACACTTTGTTAGCACCTTTAGGATCGACAAAACCTTCTGGTTGCATCATATATGTCCATTTGCCAGGTTTCATAATCATAAAATGTGGCAATTGCTAACATGATCCGGACAGACTTAAGCATCGCTACGGGTGAGAAGGTCTCATCATAGTCAACTCCTTGAACTTGTCGAAAACATTTCGCGACAAGTCAAGCTTTATAGATAGTAACATTGCCATCAGCGTCAGTCTTCTTCTTGAAGATCCATTTATTCTCTATGGCTTGCTGATCATCGGGCAAGTCACTCCACACTTTGTTCTCATACATGGATCCCATCTCATATTTCATGGCCACAAGCCATTTTGCGGAATCTGGGCTCATCATTGCTTGATCATAGTTTGTAGGTTCGTCATGGTCTAGTAACATGACTTCCAGAACAGGATTACCATACCACTCTAGTGCGAAACGTGCTCTGGTTGACCTACAAGGTTCGGTAGTAACTTGATCCAAAGTTTCATGATCATTATCATTAGCTTCCTCACTAGTTGGTGTAGGCATCACAAGAATGGTTTTCTGTGATGAGCTACTTTCCAGTTCGAGAGAGGGTACAATTACCTAATCAAGTTCTACTTTCCTCCCACTCACTTCTTTCGAGAGAAACTCCTTGTCTAGAATGGATCCATTCTTAGCAACAAAGATCTTGCCTTCAGATCTGTAATAGAATGTGTACCCAATAGTCTCTTTTGGGTATCCTATGAAGACGCACTTCTCCGATTTGGGTTTGAGCTTATCAAGCTGAAGCTTTTTCACATAAGCAGTGCAACCCCAAACTTTAAAAACGACAGCTTAGGTTTCTTGCCAAGCCACAGTTCATCTGGTGTCGTCTCAACGGATTTAGACGGCGCCCTATTTAAAGTGAATGCAGCTGCCTCTAATGCATAACCCCAAAATGATAGTGGTAAATCGATAAGAGGCATCATAGATCGCACCATATCTAATAAAGTACGGTTACGACGTTAGGACACACCATTATGTTGTAGTGTTCCAGGTGGCGTTAGTTGTGAAACTATTCCACGTTGTTTTAAATGAAGGCCAAACTCGTAACTCAAGTATTCGCCTCCGCGATCAGATCATAGAAACTTTATTTTCTTGTTACAATGATTCTCAACTTCACTCTGAAATTCTTTGAACTTTTCAAATGTTTCAGACTTGTGTTTCATTAAGTAAATATACCCATATCTGCTCAAATCATCTGTGAAGGTCAGAAAATAACGATACCCGCCGCGAGCCTCAACACTCATTGGACCACATACTGTTGGAAATATTCCCTAGAGGCAATAATAAAATAGTTATTATTATATTTCCTTGTTCATGATAATTGTCTATTGTTCATGCTATAATTGTATTAACCGGAAACCATAATACATGTGTGAATGCATAGACCACAACATGTCCCTAGTGAGCCTCTAGTTGACTAGCTCGTTGATCAATATATGGTTGTGGTTTCCTGACCATGGACATTGGATGTCGTTGATAACGGGATCACATCATTAGGAGAATGATGTGATGGACAAGACCCAATCGTAAGCATGGCACAAGATCGCGTAGTTTGTTTGCTAGAGCTTTTCTAATGTCAAGTATCATTTCCTTATACCATGAGATTGTGCAACTCCTGGATACCGTAGGAATGCTTTGGGTGTATCAAACGTCACAACGTAACTCGGTGGCTATAAAGGTGCACTACAGGTATCTCCGAAAGTGTATATTGGGTTGGCACGAATCGAGACTGGGATTTGTCACTCCGTATGACGGAGAGGTATCTCTAGGCCCACTCGGTAATGCATCATCATAATGAGCTCAATGTGACTAAGGAGTTAGCCACGGGATCATGCGTTACGGAACGAGTAAAGAGACTTGCCGGTAACGAGATTGAACAAGGTATAGAGATACCGATGATCGAATACGGGTAAGTAACATACCGATGGACAAAGGGAATTGTATACGGGATTGATTGAATCCCCGACATCGTGTTTCATCTGATGAGATCATCGTGAAACATGTGGGAGCCAATATGGGTATACAGATCCCGCTATTGGTTATTGGCCGGAGAGGCATCTCAGTCATGTCTGCATGGTTCCCGAACCCATAGGGTCTACACACTTAAGGTTCGGTGATGCTAGAGTTGTAATGGGAATTGTGTGTGGTTACCGAAAGTTGTTTGGAGTATCGGATGAGATCCCGGACGTCACGAGGAGTTCCGGAATGGTTCGAGTGTAAAGATTTTTATATGGGAAGTCCTATTTTGGCCACCGGAAAATGTTCGGGATTTTTCGGTGTTGTACCGAGAAGGTTCTAGAAGGTTCCGGAGTGGGGCCCACCTGCATGGGGGGCCCACATGAACGTGGGTAGTGGGGGCAAGACCCCACACCCCTAGTCAAGGCACACCAAGATCCCCCCTTAGAAGGAATAAGATCAAATCCCGAAGGGATAAGATCAAGATCCCTAAAAAGGGGGATAACAATCGGTGGGGAAGGGAAAGGATGGGATTTCTTTCCTCCCACCTTTGGCAACACCCCAATGGACTTGGAGGGCAAGAAACCAGTCCCCTCCGCCCCTATATAAAGTGGGAAGGTGCATGGGATCTGCACCCCTTGCCCCTGCCGCAGCCCTTCCCCTCCAACTCCTCCTCCTCCTTTAGCGAAGCTCTGCCAGAGAACCACGAGCTCCACCACCACGTCATCATGTTGCCGGAGTTCTCCCTCAACTTATCCTTGCCCTTGCTGTATCAAGAAGGAGGAGACGTCCCCGGGCTGTACGTGTGTTGAACACGGAGGCGCCGTCCGTTCACTGCTAGATCTGATGTTCCGCGATTTGAATCGCCGCGAGTACGACTCCGTCAACCGCGTTCTTGTAACACTTTCGCTTAGCGATCTTCAAGGGTATGAGATGCACTCCCTCTCTCTTGTTGCTAGCTTCTCCTAGATTGATCTTGGTTACACGTAGGAATGTTTTTGAATTATTACTACGTTCCCCAACAGTGGTATCAGAGCTAGGTCTATGCGTAGATTCTATGCACGAGTAGAACACAAGTAGTTGTGGGCGATGATTTGTTCAATTTGCTTACCGTTACTAGTCCTATCTTGATTCGTCGGCATTGTGGGATGAAGCGGCCCGGACCGACCTTACACGTACGCTTACGTGAGACAGGTTCCACCAACTGACATGCACTTGTTGCATAAGGTGGCTAGCAGGTATCTATCTCTCCCACTTTAGTCAGATCGGATTCGATGAAGAGGGTCCTTATGAAGGGTAAATAGCAATTGGCATATCACCATTGTGGCTTTTGTGTAGGTAAGAAACGTTCTTGCTAGAAACCCATAACAGCCACGTAAAACATGCAACAACAATTAGAGGACGTCTAACTTATTTTTGTAGGGTATACTATGTGATGTGGTATGGCCAAAAGGATGTGATGAATTATATATGTGATGTATGAGATTGACCATGTTCTTATAATAGGAATCACGACTTGCATGTGGATGAGTATGAAAACCGGCAGGAGCCATAGGAGTTGTCTTAATTTATTCTATGACCTGTGAGTCAATATAAACGCCATGTAATTACTTTACTTTATTGCTAACCGTTAGCCATAGTAGTAGAAGTAATATTTGGTGAGACAACTTCATGAAGACATGATGATGGAGATCATGGTGTCATGCCAGTGACGATGGTGATCATGCCGCGCCTCGAAGATGGAGATCAAAAGCGCAAGATGATATTGGCCATATCATGTCACTTTATGATTTGCATGTGATGTTTATCATGTTTGGATCTTATTTACTTAGAACACGGTAGCATAAATAAGATGATCCCTCACTAAAATTTCAAGAAATGTGTTCCCCCTAACTGTGCATCATTGCGAAGGTTCATTGTTTCGAAGCACCACGTGATGATCGGGTGTGATAGATTCTAACGTTCGCATACAACAGGTGTAAGCCAGATTTACACACGCGAAACACTTAAGTTGACTTGACGAGCCTATCATGTACAGACATGGCCTCGGAACACGAGAGAATGAAAGGTTGAACATGAGTCGTATGGTAGATGCGATCAAGCTGGAGATGTTCACTGTTGATGACTAGTTCGTCTCACGCGATGATCGAACACGGCCTAGTCAATTCGGATCATCTATCACTTAGATGACTAGAGGGATGTCTATGTGAGTGGGAGTTCATTAAATAATTTGATTAGATGAACTTAATAATCATGAACTTAGTCTAAAAAATTGTGTTTACAATTTATCCTGCCGATCCAAGCGCCCACGCTAATGTTGCCCTCAACTTCAATGTGTTCCTAGAGAAAACCAGCTGAAAGACGATGGAAAGCAACTATACGGACTGGGTATGTAACTTGAGGATCATCCTCATAGCTTCCAAGAAAGCATATGTCCTTGAAGCACCACTAGGTGACGCACCCATTTTCCCAGCAACTCAAGACGTTATGAATGACTCGCAGTCGCGTAGTGATGATTACTCCCTGGTTCAATGCGGCATGCTTTACAGCTTAGAACTGGGGCTCCAAAAGCATTTTGAGCAACACGGAGCATATGAGATGTTCCAAGAGCTGAAAATGGTTTTCCAAGCTCATGCCCGGGTTGAGAGATGAAGTCTTCGACAAGTTCTACAGGTGTAAGATGGAGGAAAATAGTTCTGTCAGTGAGCATATACTCAAAATGTCTGGGTTGCACAACCGCTTGTCTCAGCTGGGAGTTAATCTTCCAGATGACTCGGTCATTGACAGAATCCTCCAGTCGCTTCCACCTAGCTACAAGAGCTTTGTGATGAACTACAATATGCAAGGGATGGAGAAGCCCATTCTTGAGTTATATTCAATGTCGAAACCTGCGGAGGTGGAAATCAAAAAGGAACATCAAGTGTTGATGGTGAATAAGACCACTAGTTTCAAGAAAGGAAAGGGTAAGAAGAACTTCAAGAAGGACGGCAAGGGAGTTGCCGTGCTCGGTAAGTCAGTTGTCGGGAAGAAGAAGCCAAAGAATGGACCCAAGCCTGAGACTGAGTGCTTTTATTGCAAGGGAAATGGTCATTGGAAGCGGAACTGCCCCAAGTACTTAGCGGATAAGAAGGCCGACAATGCCAAAGGTATATATGATATACATGTTATTGATGTGTACCTTACCAGCGCTCGTAGTAGCTCCTGGGTATTTGATACTGGTGCAGTTGCTCACATTTGTAACTCAAAACAGGAGCTGCGGAATAAGAGGAGACTGGCAAAGGACGAGGTGACGATGCGCGTCGGGAATGGTTCCAAGGTCAATGTGATTGCCATCGGCACACTACCTCTGCATCTACCTTCGGGATTAGTTTTAAACCTCAATAATTGTTATTCAGTGCCAGCTTTGAGCATGAACATTGTATTTGGATCTCGTTTAATGAGAGATGACTACTCATTTAAATCCGAGAATAATGGGTGTTCTATTTATATGAGAGATATGTTTTATGGTCATGCCCCGCTAGTCAATGGTTTATTTTTATTGAATCTCGAACGTGATGTTACACATATTAATAGTGTGAATGCCAAAAGATGTAAGGTTGATAATGACAGTGCCACATACTTGTGGCACTGCCTCCTTGGTCACATTGGTGTCAAACGCATGAAGAAACTCCCTGCAGATGGACTTTTGGAGTCTCTTGATTATGAATCATTTGGCACGTGCGAACCATGCCTCATGGACAAAATGACCAAGACTCCATTCTCCGGAACAATGGAGCGAGCAAACAACTTGTTGGAAATCATACATACTGATGTGTGCGGTCCAATGAGCGTTGAGGCTCGCGGTGGCTATCGTTATGTTCTCACCCTCACTGATGACTTAAGTTGATATGGGTATGTCTACTTAATGAAACACAAGTCTGAGACCTTTGAAAAGTTTAAGGAATTTCAGAGCGAGGTAGAGAATCAACGTGACAGGAAAATAAAGTTCTTACGATCAGATCGTGGAGGAGAATACTTGAGTCACGAGTTTGGCACACACTTAAGGAAGTGTGGAATTGTTTCACAACTCACGCCGCCCGGAACACCTCAGCGTAATGTGTGTCCGAACGTCGTAATCGCACTCTATTGGATATGGTGCGATCTATGATGTCTCTTACCGATTTACCGCTATCATTTTGGGGTTATGCTTTAGAGACTGCCGCGTTCACTTTAAATAGGGGTCCATCTAAATCCATTGAGACGACACCGTATGAATTATGGTTTGGGAAGAAACCTAAGTTGTCGTTTCTAAAAGTTTGGGGATGCGATGCTTATGTCAAGAAACTTCAACCTGAAAAGCTCGAACCCAAATCAGAAAAATGTGTCTTCATAGGATACCCTAAGGAAACTATTGGGTATACCTTCTACCTCAGATCCGAAGGCAAGATCTTTGTTGCCAAGAATGGATCCTTTCTGGAGAAAGAGTTTCTCTTGAAAGAAGTAAGTGGGAGGAAAGTAGAACTTGACGAGGTACCCCCTCTTGAACCGGAGAGTAGCGCAGCTCAGAAGATGTTTCTGTGGTGCCTGGACCGACTAGAGAGAAAGTTAATGATGATGATCATGAAACTTCAGGTCAAGTTGCTACTGAACTTCGTAGGTCCACGAGGACACGTTCTGCACCAGAGTGGTACGACAACCCTATCATGGAAATCATGTTGTTAGACAATGGTGAACCATCGAACTATGAAGAAGCGATGGCGGTCTCGGATTCCAACAAATGGCTTGAAGCCATGAAATCCGAGATAGGATCCATGTATGAAAACAAAGTATGGACTTTGACGGACTTGCCCGATGATCGGCAAGCCATAGAGAATAAGTGGATCTTTAAGAAGAAGACTGACGCGGATGGTAATGTGACCGTCTATAAGGCTCAGCTTGTCGCTAAGGGTTACCGACAAGTTCAACGGGTTGACTACGATGAGACCTTCTCACCCGTAGCGAAGCTGAAGTCCGTCTGGATCATGTTAGCAATTTCCGCATTCTATGATTATGAGATCTGGTAAATGGACGTCAAAACGGCATTCCTTAACGGTTTCCTTAAGGAATAATTGTATATGATATAGCCGGAAGGTTTTGTCAATCCTAAGAATGCTGACAAAATATGCAAGCTCCAGCGCTCCATCTATGGGCTGGTGCAACGCTTTGATGAAATGATCAAAGCGTTTAGGTTTATACAGACTTATGGAGAAGCATGTATTTACAAGAAAGTGAGTGGGAGCTCTGTAGCATTTCTCATATTATATGTGGATGACATACTGTTGATGGGAAATGATATAGAACTTTTGGAAAGCATAAAGGCCTACTTGAATAAGTGTTTTTCAATGAAGGACCTTGGAGAAGCTGCTTACATATTAGGCATCAAGATCTATAGAGATAGATCGAGACGCCTCATTGGTCTTTCACAAAGCACATACCTTGACAAGATATTGAAGAAGTTCAATATGGATCAGTCCAAGAAGGGGTTCTTGCCTGTATTGCAAGGTGTGAGATTGAGCACAGCTCAACACCCAACCTCGGTAGAAGAAAGAGAAAAGATGAGTGTCATCTCCTATGCCTCGGCCATAGGCTCCATTATGTATGCCATGCTGTGTACCAGACCTGATGTGAACCTTGCCATAAGTTTGGTAGGGAGGTACCAAAGCGATCCCGGTATGGAACACTGGATAGCGGTCAAGAATATCCTGAAGTACCTGAGAAGGACTAAGGATATGTTTCTCGTTTATGGAGGTGCCGAAGAGCTCGTCGTAAAGGGTTACATCGATGCTAGCTTTGACACAGACCCGGATGACTTCAAGTCACAAACCAGATAAGTGTGTATTTTGAATGGTGGGGCAGTCAGCTGGTGCAGTTGCAAGCAAAGCGTCGTGGTGGGATCTACATGTGAAGCGGAGTACATAGCTGCTTCGGAAGCAGCACATGAAGCAATCTGGCTGAAGGAGTTTATCACCGACCTAGGAGTGTGATTCCTAATGCGTCAGGCCCGATGACTCTCTTCTGTGACAACACTGGAGCTATTGCCCTTGCCAAGGAGACCAGGTTTCACAAGAAGACCAAGCACATCAAATGCCGCTTCAACTCCATTCGTGAATATATTCAAGATGGAGACATAGATATTCGTAAAGTACATACGAATCTGAATGTGGCAGATCCGTTGACTAAACCTCTTCCACGAGCAAAACATGATCAGCACCAGAACTCTATGGGTGTTTGGTTCATCATAATGTAACTAGATTATTGACTCTAGTGCAAGTGGGAGACTGTTGGAAATATGCCCTAAAGGCAATAATAAAATAGTTATTATTATGTTTCCTTGTTCATGATAATTGTCTATTGTTCATGCTATAATTGTATTAACCGGAAACCATAATACATGTGTGAATGCATAGACCACAACATGTCCCTAGTGAGCCTCTAGTTGACTAGCTCATTGATCAATAGATGGTTGTGGTTTCCTGACCATGGACTTTGGATGTCGTTGATAACGGGATCACATCATTAGGAGAATGATGTGATGGACAAGACCCAATCCTAAGCATAGCACAAGATCGCGTAGTTCGTTTGCTAGAGCTTTTCTAATGTCAAGTATCATTTCCTTAGACCATGAAATTGTGCAACTCCCGGATACTGTAGGAATGCTTTGGGTGTATCAAATGTCACAATGTAACTGGGTTGCTATAAAGGTGCACTACAGGTATCTCCGAAAGTGTCTATTGGGTTGGCACAAATCGAGACTGGGATTTGTCACTCCGTATGACGGAGAGGTATCTCTGGGCCCACTCGATAAAGCATCATCATAATGAGCTCAATGTGACTAAGGAGTTAGCCACGGGATCATGCGTTACGGAACGAGTAGGGAGACTTGCCGGTAACAAGATTGAACAAGGTATAGGGATACCGATGATCGAATCTCGGGCAAGTAACATACCGATGGACAAAGGGAATTGTATACGGGATTGATTGAATCCCCGACATCGTGGTTCATCCGATGAGATCATCATGGAACATGTGGGAGCCAATATGTGTATCCAGATCCCGCTATTGGTTATTGGCCGGAGAGGCATCTCGGTCATGTCTGCATGGTTCCCGAACCCGTAGGGTCTACACACTTAAGGTTCGGTGACGCTAGAGTTGTAATGGGAATTGTGTGTGGTTACCTAAAATTGTTCGGAGTCACGGATGAGATCCCAGACGTCACGAGGAGTTCCGGAATGGTCCGGAGGTAAATATTTATATATGTGAAGTCCTATTTTGGCCACCGGAAAATGTTCGGGATTTTTTGGTGTTGTACCGGAAAGGTTCTAGAAGGTTCCGGAGTGGGGCCCACCTGCATGGGGGACCCACATGAACGTGGGTAGTGGGGGAAAGGCCCCACACCCCTGGTCAAGGCACACCAAGATCCCCCCTTAGAAGGGATAAGATCAAGATCCCTAAAAAGAGAGGATAACAATCGGTGGGGAAGGGAAAGGATGAGATTTATTTCCTCCCACCTTTGCCAACGCCCCAATGGACTTGGAGGGCAAGAAACGAGCCCCCTCCACCCCTATATATAGTGGGGAGGTGCATGGGAGCTGCATCCCCTTGCCCCTGGCGCAGCCCTCCCCCTCTAACTCCTCCTTAGTTAGCTCTGCCGGAGAACCACGAGCTCCACCACCACGCCGTCGTGCTGCCGGAGTTCTCCCTCAACTTCTCCTCTCCCCTTGCTGGATCAAGAAGGATGAGACGTCCCCGGGCTGTACGTGTGTTGAACGCGGAGGTGCCGTCCGTTCGGCGCTAGATCGGATCTTCCGCGATTTGAATCGCGGCGAGTACGACTCCATCAACCGCGTTCTTGTAATGCTTCCGCTTAGCGAATTCAAGTGTATGAAGATGCACTCCCTCTCTCTCATTGCTAGCTTCTCCTAGATTGATCTTGGTGACATGTAGGAATTTTTTTGAATTATTACTACGTTCCCTAACACATACATCAGTATGTATTATTTCCAATAAGTCAGTAGCTCGCTCCATTGTTCCGGAGAACGGATTTTTAGTCATCTTGCCCATGAGGCATGGTTCGCAAGCATCAAATAATTCATAATCAAGTGATTCTAAAAGTCCATCCGCATGGTGTTTCTTCATGCGCTTTACACCAATATGACCTAAACGGCGTGCCACAAATATGTTGCACTATCACTATCCACTTTGCATCTTTTGGCATCAATATTATGAATATGTGTATCACCACGATCGAGATTCAACAAAAATAGAACACTCTTCAAGGGTGCATGACCACAAAAGATATTACTCATATAAACAGAATAACCATTATTCTCTGATTAAAATGAATAACCATCTCGCATTAAACAAGATCCAGATATAATGTTCATGCTCAACGCTGGCACCAAATAAGAACGGAAAAACTAACACCCACACGTATGGGCCCTTGCACACCGCCCACACGCCTCCATCACCACTCTTTTTGCCACGTATGAACAGATGACATCAGTAGAAATCTTTTTGGTTTTTGGCTTAAAAATGTTTTATCTCCTAATTAAAAAAGCGAATTAAAAATCTGTTTTCACCATTAAATCCGTCTCGACGAGATCTTCAAAACTGGACCCCATGTTGATATGTTTCGACGAAAAAAAATTTGCCCAAAAGTTGCCATGATGTTTACACTGTGGTTGCCATAGTGCTTAAACTAAAGTTGCCATGTGGCAATTTTAGTTTGTAGATTATGGCAATTTTAGTTTTTGATGATGGCAATTCCAGTACTTTGACCATGAAAATATATTTTTGTATGAACCATGGCAATTTTAAATGTGCGTATCATGGCAATTTTAGTTTATGGTGCATGGCAAGTCTAGTTTCCTAATTCCCCATTTTATAATATGTCAAAATTACTTTTAAATGTAGAAGAAAATAGCTGAAACATATATGGAAATTTTAGTGTAAACATCATGGCAATTCATGTGCAATAGACATGGCAACTTTTAACCAAAAAAATTTGTCGAAATGTATTGATATGAGATCTAGTTTCATAGATCTCGTCGCGAGGGATTTAATGGTGAAAACGGATCTTCAATCGGATTTTTCATTTAAGAGATAAAACATTTTAAAAATTGAAAATCCAAAAAGATTTCCACATGCATCCATGCGGTGACATGGCGTAGTCTGTGTGTTATAGGGCGTGTGGGCGGGTTTGGCTCCCACCACATGTGTGGGCGTTAGCGTTGTCCAATAAGAATTATTCAGGTCTAAAACTAATCCCAAAGGTAGATGTAGAGGTAGCGTGCCGACGGTGATCACATCGACCTTGGAACCATTCCCGACGCACAACGTCACCTCGTCCTTAGCCAATCTTCGTTTAATCCGTAGTCCCTGTTTCGAGTTACAAACATGAGCAACCGAACCGGTATCAAATACCCAGGCACTACTACGAGCATTAGTAAGGTACACATCAATAACATGTATATCAAATATACATTTGTTCACTTTGCCATCCTTTTTATCCGCCAAATACTTGGGTCAGTTCCGCTTCCAAAGGACTAATCCTTTGCAAGTAGAAGCACTCGGTTTCGTGCTTAGGTCCAGACTTGGGCTTCTTTCCGGGAGTGGCAACTTGCTTGCCATTCTTTTTGAAGTTCCCCTTATTTCCTTTGCCCTTTTTCTTGAAACTAGTGGTCTTGTTAACCATCAACACTTGATGCTCCTTCTTGATTTCTACATCCGCAGCTTTGAGCATTGTGAAGAGCTCGGGAATAGTCTTCTCCATCCCTTGCATATTATAGTTCATCACGAAGCCTTTACAGCTTGGCGGCAGTGATTAAAGAACTCTGTCAATAACGAAAGATTAACTCCCAGCTGAGTTAAGTGGTTATGATACCCAGACATTATGAGTATGTGTTCGCTGACAGAACTGTTCTCCTCCGTCTTGCAGCTATAGAACTTGTTGGAGACTTCATATCTCTCAACTCGGGCATTTTCTTGAAATATTAACTTCAACTCCTGGAACATCTCATATGGTCCATGACATTCAAAACGTCTTTGAAGTCCCGATTCTAAGCCGTAAATAATGGCACACTGAACTATCGAGTAGTCATCAATCGAGCTTGCCAGACGTTCATAATATCAGCATCTACTCCTGCAGCAGGCCTTTCACCTAGCGGTGCATCAAGGACATAATTCTTCTATGCAGCAATGAGGATAATCCTCAAGTTACGGACCCTGTCCGTGTAGTTGCTACCATCATCTTTCAACTTAGCTTTCTCTAGGTGCGCATTAAAATTCAAGGGAACGGTAGCACGGGCCATTGATCTACAACATAGATTTGTAAAAACTATCAGGATAAGTTCATGATAAATTAAGTTCAATTAATCATATTACTTAAGAACTCCAACTTAGATAGACATCCCTCGAGTCATCTAAATGATCACATGATCCAAATCAACTAAACCATGTCCGATCATCACGTGAGATGGAGTAGTTTTCAATGGTGAACATATCTATGTTGATCATATCTACTATATGATTCACGTTCGACCTTTTGGTCTCCAGTGTTCCGAGGCCATGTCTGTACATGCTAGGCTCGTCAAGTTTAACCCGAGTATTCCGCGTGTGCAAAACTGTCTTGCACCCGTTGTATGTGAACGTAGAGCTTATCGCACCCATCATCACGTGGTGTCTCGGCACGACGAACTGTCGCAATGGTGCATACTCAGGGAGAACACTTGTACCTTGAAATTTTAGTAAGGGATCATCTTATAATGCTACCGCAGTACTAAGCAAAATAAGATGCATAAAAGATAAACATCGCATGCAATCAAAATATGTGACATGATATGGCCATCATCATCTTGTGCCTTTGATCTCCATCTCCAAAGCACCGTCATGATATCCATCGTCACCGGCTTGACACTTTGATCTCCATCGTAGCGTCATGGTCATCTCGCCAACTATTGCTTCTACAACTATCGCTAACGCATAGTGATAAAGTAAAGCAATTACATAGCGTTTGGATTTCATACAATAAAAAGACAACCATAAGGCTCCTACCAGTTGCCGATAACTTTTACAAAACATGATCATCTCATACAACAACGTATATCACATCATGTCTTGACCATATCACATCACAACATGCCCTGCAAAAACAAGTTACACGTCCTCTACTTTGTTGTTGCAAGTTTTACGTGGCTGCTACGGGCTTTTAGCAAGAACCATTCTTACCTACGCATCAAAACCACAATGGTGTTTCGTCAAGTTTGCTGCTTTGACCTTCAACAAGGACCAGCTATAGTCAAATTCGATTCAACTAAAGTTGGAGAAACGGACACCCACCAGCCACCTTTATGCAAAACTAGTTGCATGTCTATCGGTGGAACCGGTCTCATGAACGTGGTCATGTAAGGTTGGTTCGGGCCGCTTCATCCAATAATACCGCCGAATCAAAATAAGACGTTGGTGGTAAGCAGTATGACTATCACCGCCCACAACTCTTTGTGTTCTACTCGTGCATATCATCTACGCATAGACCTGGCTCAGATGCCACTGTTGGGAAACGTAGCATGCAATTTCAAAAAAATTCCTACGCTCACGCAAGATCTATCTAGGAGATGCATAGCAACGAGAGGGGGAGAGTGTGTCCACGTACCCTTGTAGACCAAAAGCAGAAGCATTTGTTAACGCGGTTGATGTAGTCGAACTTCTTCTCGTTCCGACCGTTCATGTACCGAACGTACGACACCTCCAAGTTATACACACGTTCAGCTCGATGACATCCCTCGAACTCTTGATCCAGCAAAGTGTCGAGGGAGAGTCCCATAAGCACGACGGCGTGGTGACGGTGATGGTGAAGTGATACATGTAGGGCTTCACCTAAGCACTATGTGAATATGGCTTGAGGCGTAAACTGTGGAGGGGGGCGCCGCACACGGCTAACAGTGTTTGATGTGTGCTCTAGGCGCCCCCTCCCCACATATATATAGGTGGGAGGGGGACGAGAACAACCCTAGGGTGCCCCAGGTAGGATGAATCCTACTTGGGGGGCTAGTCCAATTCGCCCCCCCCCCCTACCATGTTTTCAGGAGGGAGAAGGAAGGAGGAGGGGGGAGAGAAGGAAGGGGGAGGCCGAATCCCTCCCCTTCCTTTCACTCTTCCCCCCTTTTCTTCCCCTTCCTATTCGGCCTACATGGGGGGTGCAACAGCCCTTGTTGGCTGCTGCGTTTCCCCTCTTGGCCCAATAGGCCCATATCTTTGCCGGGGGGTTCCCGGAGCCCCTTCCGGTGACCCGATATGTACCCGGTACCCCCGGAACACTTCCGGTGTCCGAATATCATCGTCCTATATATGAATCTTTACCTCTCGACCATTTCGAGACTCCTCGTCATGTCCGCGATCTCATCTGGGACTCCGAACAACATTTGGTCACCAAATCACATAACTCATATAATACAAATCGTCATCGAACGTTAAGCGTGCGGACCCTACGGGTTCGAGAACTATGTAGACATGATCGAGACTCTTCTCCGGTCAATAACCAATAGCGGAACCTGGATGCTCAAATTGTCTCCCACATATTCTACGAAGATCTTTATCGGTCGGACTGTTATGACAACTTACGTTATTCCCTTTGTCATCGGTATGTTACTTGCTCGAGATTCGATCGTCGGTATCTTCATACCTAGTTCAATCTTGTTATTGGCAAGTCTCTTGCTCATTCTGTAATACATAATCCCGCAACTAACTCATTAGTCACATTGCTTGCAAGGCTTATTATGATGTGCATTACCGAAAGGGCCCAGAGATACCTCTCCGATACTTGGAGTGACAAATCCTAATCTCGATCTATGCCAACCCAACAAACACCTTCGGAGATACCTGTGGAGCGTCGTTATAATCACCCAGTTACGTTGTGACGTTTGATAGCACACAAGGTATTCCGGTTAATACAATTCTAGCATGAATAATAAACATTTATAATGATATAAGGAAATATAAATAACAACTTTATTATTGCCTCTAGGGCATATTTTCTTCAAATGGAGAGTAGGAAAACAGGACTAAGCTGTGGAAAACTATTGTGCCTCCCAAGCTTAAAGTGTTCCTTTGGAGATTGGTGCATTCATTGCCAACATCTGACCTGTTAAGCCACTGTAACATGTCGACCTTGTCTCAATGTGCATTTTCTGGAGAGGACGACTCTTGGATGAATTCACTACTCCATTGCACAAGGCGTGTTGCGTTTGGGCCTTAGCCGACCAGGAGCTCCTAGAACATAGTCTAGCTACTGCTGAACCTAATGCTAAGAGCTGGCTTTTCTCGATGCGAGACTCTGTATCGCATGCAGATTTTACACAGCTAACGATAACCCTCTGTGCAATTTGGTCAACTCGGCGTGAACTTATCCACGAAGGAGAACACCAAAGCCCCATGGCCACTCATTTGTTTACCCGGAGATACTTGAAAGATCTAGAGCTAGCCTCACCCAAACAATCATCCCAGCCTGGGCGCCAACCTCCAGCACAAGCTCGTTCATGAATCCCTCCCCCCACATGACTGTAGCAAGGTCAATGTTGACACGGCCATATGTAAGAATCTGCAAGTTGGAGCTTATCAGTGCAGTTTGCAGGAATAAACAGGGCGTTCATCTTGGCTCCTCAGCCTTGATTCTATTGGAGAACATAGTAATTTCAAAAAGTTCATACGCACACACAGGATCATGGTGATGCATAGCAACGAGAGGGGAGAGTGTGTCCACGTACCCTGGTAGACCGAAAGCGGAAGCGTTAGCACAACGCGGTTGATGTAGTCGTACGTCTTCACGATCCGATCGATCCAAGTACCGAACGTACGACACCTCCGAGTTCAGCACACGTTCAGCTTGATGACGTCCCGCGAACTCCGATCCAGCAGAGCTTCACGGGATAGTTTCATCAGCACGACGACGTGATGACGGTGATGATGTTGCTACCGACGCAAGGCTTCGCCTAAGCACTGCTACGATATGACCGAGGTGGAATATGGTGGAGGGGGCACTGCACACGACTGGAATAGATCAACAGATCAACTTGTGTGTTCTAGGGTGCCCCCTGCCCCCGTATATAAATGAGCAAGGGGGAGGCGTCCGGCCAGGAGGAGGGCGCGCCAAGGGGGGAGTCCTACTCCCATCGGGAGTAGGACTCCTCCTTTTCCTTGTTGGAGTAGGAGAGGGAAGGAAGGAAGAGAGGAGGAGAAGGAAAAAGGGGGGCGCCGCCCCCTCCTTGTCCAATTCGGACTAGAGCGGGAGGGGGTGCGCGGCTGCCATGGCCGCCCCTCCTCTACTCCCACTAAGGCCCATGAGGCCCAATTAACTCCCGGGGGGTGGTTCGGTAACCCCCGGTGCTCCAGTTTTTCTCTGAAACCACTTGGAACACTTCCGGTGTCCGAATATAGTCGTCCAATATATCGATCTTTATGTCTCGACCATTTCGAGACTCATCATCATGTACGTGATCATATCTGGGACTCCGAACTACCTTCGGTACATCAAAACACAAAAACTCATAATACCGATCGTCACCAAACATTAAGCGTGCGGACCCTACGGGTTCGAGAACTATGTAGACATGAACGAGACACGTCTCCGGTCAATAACCAATAGCGGAACATGGATGCTCATATTGGCTCCTACATATTTTAAGAAGATCTTTATCAGTCAAACCGCATAACAACATACGTTGTTACCTTTGTCGGTGGGAAACGACACCTATGGGATCACAGGAATCCCTACTACGGTTGCCGGGGCACAGGGTTGTAAGAAGAGCAGGATTAGTAATCAGCACAAGGATCGTTTACCCAGGTTCGGGCCGCGAGGATGCGTAAAACCCTAGTCCTGCTTTGGTGGATGTATTGAGTGTTCTTGAGCCTTCCAACTAGCTACGGTGGCTGGGTCGTTCCAAAGAGCCGAATCCTTCCCCGGTATGCTATGGGCCTCCTTTTATAGTCGAAAGGGGCTGCCACAGTGGCACACAGGAGGTGGAAAGGCGTACAGTGCTACGAGCTTATCACTCGTAGTACAGGATAAGACGCAATTAATGCATCACTTAGGTGTCCCCTTGCTTTATTCGGGACGGTAACGAGGCACATCCCGTCCATCGCCTCTCTTCCTTGCTTCGACACGCGCCCTGGTCAGCGATGCATGTAGCGCCATGTAGGCAGGCAGGCAGCTGAGGTGGCGCGGTGGCAAAGTCTTCACGAAGATCTGCATGCCGCCATGCAGGCGCTTGCTGAGTTGGCCTGGGAGCTGCATGTTGCCACACAGGTGCCTGCCCAGCTGGTTGGGCTGGCAGCTACATGCGAACGGCGGTGGAGACTTGGCTGGTGCGGGCCTGGAGGTGGCCCTGCTGGCGCCCTCGGCGAGGGCCTTGCCAGGTGGCCCGGCAAGGGCCTCGCTGTGGCCTGCTGTTGTTAAACCTACTGTATTCCAACTTCTGTATGGTTTATAAACTACTTTACTAGCCATAGAATCATCAAAATAAGCAAACAACACACGAAAAACAGAATCTATCAAAAACAGAACAGTCTGTAGTAATCTGTAACTAACGCAAACTTATGGAACTCCAAAAATTTAGCCAAAGTAGGAAGACCTAGGAAATTTGTTTATTGATCAGCAGCAATTGGAATCACTATTTTATCACGTTCTGGTGATTTTTAACAATTGTTTTCGTGAACCGAAAGTTTCTGGAAATTACAGCAAGATCAAATAACTATCATCCAAGAAGATCCTATAGGTTTAACTTGGCACAAACACTAATTAAAACATAAAACCACATCTAAACAGAAGGTATATGGATTATTTATTCCTAAACAGAAGCAAAAATAGAAAAAACTAAAAATAAAATTGGGTTGCCTCCCAACAAGCGCTACCGTTTAACGCCCCTAGCTAGGCATTGAGATTTCGATGATGCTCACATAAAAGATAGTAATTGAAATACAAAAGGAGCATCATAAAATATGTGGAAATCACATCTAAGTCTAATATACTCCTATGCATAGGCATCTTATAGGCAACCAAATTATCATAGCAAGCAAAAATTAGCATAAGCAAGGAAGAAGAGACGATAGCAATCTCAACATAACGAGAGGTAATTTAGTAACATGAAAATTTCTACAACCATGTTTTCCTCTCTCATAATAATTACATGTAGGATCATAGGCAAATTCAATAAAATAGCTATCACATAACATATTCTCAACATGATCCACATGCATGCGAAGTTGACACTCTTCCGAAATAGTGGGATTATCATTAACTAAAGTCATGACCTCTCCAAACCCACTGTTATCAAAAATACCATAAGATTGATCATTCTCCAAATATGTGGGATCTAAAGTTGACACTCTTCCAAACCCACTTTCAATATTATTGCAAAAATTATCATCAATCTCGTATTTATCATGGGGCTTAAATAAATTTTCAAGATCATAAGAAGAATCACCCCAATCATGGTCATTGCAACAAGTAGTAGTCATAGCAAAACTAGCATCCCCAAGCTTAGGGTTTTGCATATTATTAGCACAATTGACCTTAAGAAAATTTATAGTAAAATCATTGCAATCATGCTTTTTATTCAAAGATCTATCATGAATCACTTTATAAAGCACTTCATCACAATTTTCAGATTCACGAATTTCAAGCAAAACCTCATAAAGATAATCTAGTGCACTCAACTCACTAGCAATAGGTTCATCATAATTGGATCTCTTAAAGAGATTAGCAAGTGGATGAGGATCCATAAACTCTTAGCAAGCGAAGATGTAAGCAAAAATAAGGCTCATGGTAACACAAGATTGAATGGAGGAAGGGCGAATAAAACGGCAAGGGTGAAGTGGGGGAGAGGAAAACGAGAGGCAAATGGAAAATAATGTAATGCGAGAGATAAGGGATTGTGATGGGTACTTGGTATGTTGACTTTTGCGTAGACTCCCCGGCAACAGCGCCAGAAATGGCTCGTTGTCGGGAGTCCAAATCTTGACTTGACTTTTGCGTAAGCCTCCCCGGCAACAGCGCCAGAAATTCTTCTTGCTACCTCTTGAGCTTGCGTTGGATTTCCTCGAAGAGGGAAGGTGATGCATGATACGTCTCCAACGTATCTATAATTTTTGATTGCTCCATGCTATATTATCTATTGTTTTGGACTATATTGGGCTTTATTTTCCACTTTTATATAACTTTTGGGACTAACCTATTAACCGGAGGCCCAGCCCAGAATTGTTGTTTTTTGCCTATTTTAGTGTTTCGAAGAAACGGAATATCAAACGGAGTCCAAACGGAAGGAAATCTTCGGGAACGTGATTTTCTCATCGGATAAGACCCAGGAGACTTGGACCCTCCGTCAAGAAAGCTCCGAGGCGGCCATTTAGGTGAAGGGCGCCCCTAGGCGCGCCTCACGTCGTGGGCCCTCGAGGCTCCACCGACGCATTTCTTCCTCCTATATATACCTACGCACTCGCCGATCGATGCGGAGCCAAAACCTAATTCCACCGCGCAACTTTCAGATCCACGAGACCCCATCTTGGGGCCTGTCCGAGTCTACCGAAGGGGATTCCACCACGGAGGGCTTCTACATCAACATCATAGCCTCTCCAATGAAGTGTGAGTAGTTTACCTCAGACCTTCGGGTCCATAGTTAGTAGCTAGATGGCTTCTTCTCTCTTTTTGGATCTCAATACAATGTTCTCCCCCTCTCTCATGGACATCTATTCGATGTAATCTTATTTCTGCAGTGTGTTTGTTGAGACAGATGAATTGTGGGTTTATGATCAAGATTATCTATGAGCAATATTTGAATCTTTTCTGAATTCTTTTATGTATGATTGAGTTATCTTTACAAGTCTCTTCGAATTATCCGCTTGGTTTGGCCAACTAGATTGGTAGTTCTTGCAATGGGAGAAGTGTTTAGCTTTGGGTTCAATCTTATGTGTCCTTTCCCGGTGGATGAGGGGCAGCAAGGCACGATTGTATTGTTGCCATCAAGGATAACAAGATGGGGTATTTATCATATTGCATGAATTTATTCCTCTACATCATGTCATCTTGCTTAAGGCGTTACTCTGCTTTCATTAACTTAATACTCTAGATGCATCTTTGGATAGCGGTCGATGAGTGGAGTAATAGTAGTAGATGCAGGCAAGAGTCGGTCTACTTGTCTCGGACGTGATGCCTATATACATGATCATACCTAGATACTCTCATAACTATGCTCAATTCATCAATTGCTCAACAAGAATTGCTCACCCGCCGTAAAATACCTATGCTCTTGAGAGAAGCCACTAGTGAAATATATGGCCCCCGGGTCTATTTTCACCATATTAATCTTCCTATGCTTTATTATTGGTTTTCTCTTTACTTTGCCTTTTTATTTTACTTTGCATCTTTATACCAAAAAATACCAAAAATATTATCTATCATCTCTATCAGATCTCACTCTCGTAAGTGACCGTGAAGGGATTGACAACCCATATTCGTGTTGGTTGCGAGGAGCTATTTGCTTTGTGTAGGTACGAGGGACTCGTGCATGGCCTCCTACTGGATTGATACCTTGGTTCTCAAAAACTGAGGGAAATACTTACGCTACTCTGCTGCATCATCCTCTCCTCTTCGGGGAAAACCAACGCAAGCTCAAGACGTTTGCGATTTAGAATCATCCGGATCAGTGTCAAAGCTTGCATCGACGTAACCATTTACGACTAGCTCTTTGTCACCGCCATAAACGAGAAACATATCCTTAGTCATTTTCAGGTATTTCAGGATGTTCTTGACCATTGTCTAGTGATCCACTCCTGGATTACTTTGGTACCTCCCTGCTAGGCTAATAGCAAGACACACATCAGGTCTGGTACATAGCATTGCATACATGATAGAGCCTATGGCTTAAGCATAGGGAACATCTTTCATTTTCTCTCTATCTTCTGCAGTGATCGAGCATTGAGTCTGACTCAACTTCACACCTTGTAACACAGGCAACAACCCTTTCTTTGCTTGATCCATTTTGAACTTCTTCAAAACTTTGTCAAGGTATGTGCTTTGTGAAAGTCCTATCAAGTGTCTTGATCTATGTCTATAGATCTTGATGCCTAATATGTAAGCAGCTTCACCGAGGTCTTTCGTTGAAAAACTCTTATCCAAGTATCATTTTATGCTATCCAGAAATTCTATATCATTTCCAATCAGCAATATGTCATCCACATATAATATCAGAAATGCTACAGAGCTCCCACTCACTTTCTTGCAAATACAGGCTTCTCCAAAAGTCTGTATAAAACCATATGCTTTGATCACACTATCAAAAAATTTATTCCAACTCCGAGAGGCTTGCACCAAGACATAAATGGATCATTGGAGCTTGCACACTTTGTTAGCTCCTTTGGATCGACAAAACCTTCTGGTTGCATCATATACAACTCTTCTTCCGTAAATCCATTCAGAATGCAGTTTTACATCCATTTGCCAAATTTCATAATCATAAAATGCTGCAATTGCTAACATGATTCGGACAGACTTAAGCATCGCCACGGGTGAGAAAGTCTCATCGTAGTCAATCCCTTGAACTTGTCAAAACCTTTCGCAACAAGTCGAGCTTTATAGACGATGAACATTACCGTCGGCGTCGGCCTTCTTCTTGAAGATCCATTTATTCTCAATGGCTTGCCGATCATTGGGCAAGTCAACCAAAGTCCACACTTTGTTCTTATACATGGATCCCATCTCGCATTTCATGGCCTCAAGCCATTTTATGAATCTGAGCTCACCATCGCTTCTTCATAGTTCGAGGTTCGCCTTGGTCAAGAAACATGACCTCCAGAATAGGATTACCGTACCACTCTGGTGCAGATCTTACTCTGGTTGACCTACGAGGTTCAGTAGTAACTTCATCTAAAGTTTCATGATCAATATCATTAGCTTCCTCACTAATTGATGTAGGTGTCATAGGAACCGGTTTCTGTGATGAACTACTTTCCAATAAGGGAGTAGGTACAGTTACCTTATCAAGTTCTACTTTCCTCCCACTCACTTCTTTCGAGAGAAACTCCTTCTCTAGAAAGGTTCCATTCTTAGCAACGAATGTCTTGCCTTCGGATCTGTGATAGAAGGTGTACCCAACAGTTTCCTTTGGGTATCCTATGAAGACATATTTCTCCGATTTGGGTTCGAGCTTATCAGGTTGAAGCTTTTTCACATAAGCATCGCAGCCCCAAACTTTAGGAAACGACAACTTTGGTTCCTTGCCAAACCACAGTTCATAAGGCGTCGTCTCAACGGATTTTGATGGTGCCCTATTTAACGTGAATGCAGCCGTCTCTAAAGCATAACCCCAAAACGATAACGGTAAATCAGTAAGAGACATCATAGATCGCACCATATCTAGTAAAGTACGATTACGACGTTCGGACACACCATTACGTTGTGGTGTTCCGAGTGGTGTGAGTTGTGAAACTATTCCGTATTGTTTCAAAAGTAGACCAAACTCGTAACTCAAATATTCTCCTCCACGATCAGATCGTAGAAACTTTATTTTCTTGTTACGATGATTTCCACTTCACTCTAAAATTCTTTGAACTTTTCAAATGTTTCAGACTTATGTTTCATTAAGTAGATATACCCATATCTGCTCAAATCATCTGTGAAGGTGAGAAAGTAACGATACCCGCCCCGAGCCTCAACATTCATCGAACCACATACATCAGTATGTATGATCTCCAACAAATCTGTTGCTCGCTCCATTGTTCCGGAGAACGTCGTTTTAGTCATCTTGCCCATAAGGCATGGTTGGCAAGTACCAAGTGATTCATAATCAAGTGATTCCAAAAGTCCATCAGTATGGAGTTTCTTCATGCGCTTTACACCAATATGACCCAAACGGCAGTGCCACAAATAAGTTGCACTATCATTATCAACTCTGCATCTTTTGGCTTCAACATTATGAATATGTGTATCACTACTATCGAGATTCAACAAAAATATACCACTCTTCAAGGGTGCATGGCCATAAAAGATATTACTCATATAAATAGAACAACCATTATTCTCAGATTTAAATGAATAACCGTCTCGCATCAAACAAGATCCAGATATAATGTTCATGCTTAACGCTGGCACCAAATAACAATTATTTAGGTCTAAAACTAATCCCCGAGGTAGATGTAGAGGTAGCGTGCCGACGGCGATCACATCGACTTTGGAACCATTTCCCACGCGCATTGTCACCTCGTCCTTAGCCAGTCTTCGCTTAATCCGTAGTCCCTGTCTCGATCTTTGGTTTCTTTACCCTATCAGGGAGACTTGACTTTTTGAACTCCACATGCATGTCCCCAGGTTGGGGTAATGGGGCTTCATCTTCATCTGAGCTCGTCTCCTCCTTCCCCTTGGGTTCATAGTCCTCTTCTTCCTCCATGGTCCAACCATCGTGCTCCACATCTCCATAGACCTTTGTAACATCCCAAATTTTCAATTTGGAATGTTATACATTAGGTCATCATGCATATCATATTTTTCTCGCATTTTCCGATCCTAGAAATTTCACGCAACTCAAGGACCCTCGGAGAGAGTTGGAAGTTTCATTATTTTCATATTTGGGATTTCTCAAATTTTGAAAATAGGATCATTGGATTTATTTAATTATCTTCATAAAGTTTTTCCTATAAAAATATTAAAGAGAGGGAATAATATGACTTTCCCAACATTTAGGAAAAATGAAGATATTACAAATAAATCAAAATTTGGTTTGGAAGATTTATTTTGCTTAGGCAAAATGAGCATTTTAAAAATTTATGCATGTTTGCTGCTTTTAAAGTTCATTTTGTTCGACTCATTTTTAGGAGTCGGGAAAATTTGTTTTATTTAAATCGAATTCATTTGGTATTTTTTAATTCGTTTTGGTTTAATTTAAACGCGCTTCACTGGCCAAGGCCCACTGCCCAAGCCGCCTCCTCTCCTCTCCTCACCGCCTTGCCCATGGCAGTGCCCCGCCCACAAGACGCCCGAGTCCGCCCCGACCCGGCCTCCTGCCCTCCCAAGCCACCCGGCGCCTCCCCTTTATAACCCGCCGCCTCTCTCTCACCCCGCCGCCTCGCCTCCCCAAGCCGAGCCACGCCCTTGCCGCCGTTCCCGTCGCCCGAGCGGTAGCCCCGCCCCTCGCGCCCCTCCCGACCCCCCGCCGACCCTAGCCCGCCGCCGAGCCCTTGGCGACCACCGGAGGTAGCCCCGCCCGATCCGGTTTTCCCTTATAAACCGATCCGGTTTTTTAAAAAAGATGTTCGGTTTTTTTTAAAAAAAACCCTAGATTGGTTTTTTTTCGGTTTTCTTATTTAACGAACGTTCACCGAACCGTTCGTTTCAATGAACGTGTTCGTTGGATTTGTTCTGTTAACGAACGTCCGTTATTTAAACCGCTCGTCGTTTTTCTTTTAATCGGATTTAATCCGTTATTTCTCCGATTCGATTTGGATCCGATTTTCAAATCTGTTTTATTTCTCGCCGCTTATCGGAATCGGGTGATTCAAGCGCTGGAGTTTCAGAACGAAACCGCCGCTCGACTAACCTACTTTCACAGAGTTTTGCTACTGTGAAATTTTGACCTAATTTCAGATTGCAAACCGAGTCGTTCTCTCTCGAGTTTCGACTTTCGATGTTTATTTTGATTCGAATCTTTTGCAACTGTGGTTCTTAAGATGAACTTTCTGGTTAGATCTTTTATTCGAGATTTCCCCGCATTAGATGAGTACTTATTGTATGCTTGTTGTTTGTCTGCGTTAGATCACCCGAGTGCGCCGCTTGTTACTTGAATCTCTAGGTCTCGCAGATCATCGACAAGGCAAGTAACACTTTGATCATACTCTTCTCATACCCAGCTTTTATGCATTAGATCTATTCCTCAAACACTTGCATGATTAGGATCTAATTAAATTGTGGGTTTGGGAAGTAGATTGAGGTAGTACCTATTACTGTTTTACTTATGAAACCTTGGGAGTTACTTCTACGCTTGCTTGTTTATGCCATGCTATGCTAGTAGACGTGGATTGGGTGAGTGAATATCCATGACAGATGTGAGATTGTTAATTAATGGTTTATCTAAGGTGGCAACCTAAACACACATCTGGGTGGATTGAGGCACTGGTTTCTATCAGACTTGCTCAGATTTCTTCGGACCGCCACCTGTGCTCTAAGGGATCATAAGATTATTCAAACCGAAACTTCCGTGCAGCCACAAGCCAATTATGGGCTCTGGCGTAGTTGACTAAGTCTTGCGAACTCTTACGGGTAGGCTAGCTGATGTAGGGGATGTAGGTTGGTACGGTCTACCCACATGTAAGGTGCTAGCGCTTCGAAAGACTATGTCTCGGCCATCCGCTTCTCAAACACCATGTAAAGCGAGAACCAAGCGGAGGCGATCGAGTCTTGTGGGGAAAAGTCATAAACCTCTGCAGAGTGTATAAAATAATCATGATTAGCCGTGTCCCCGGTTATGGACGTTTTGAGTATCCGTAATTGAATATCATGTGAATCTCAACATGTCACCTCTAATAAAAGTTGTTGGGTTTTGATGAGTACTTTTAATTGGGATTGAGGATGTGTCAACCATTCTCAATGTTTAACAACCACCATGATAGTTAAATAAAATTATTCCTTTGATGTAGGGAAAATCAGCTTTATGCAAATGTAATCAGAGAGCCTTACCACCAGCCATATATGCATGTAGTATAGGCTTATTCATTCATTGCTCTTATGTGTTACATTGCCAAGATATTCCATGTCTTGAATTTTTGGCTGCAACTTTTCACGCTATGCATTTTTTCGCAACGATTTAGTAAGGTGTTAGGTCGTGGTTCTATACTCGTGGATGCCGTTGGAGTTGATGGACTCGCTTATCTTCCAAGCCTTCGCTGTTATTATTAGATGGCCTTAAGCCATATTATTGTAATAAGTTCCTTGTGGACAACGATGTAATAAGTGTGTGATTGCTACTCGCAATAAATCCTTCAATCATGTGTGGTGTCAAGATTATCGATCCAGGATGACACCGAGCACGTAGATCGGATCCATTCGGTCTGGTCGCTCAGAGAATGGTATCGAGCACACGCCGATCGTAGGACACGACCACTAAGTTAAAGCCATAGATCACTACTCTCTTCCCATTTTCTAACTCCTCATCTTTTCTACTCTCTTTAGGATGATTTGACGCGAAGATCAAGTACACCCAACCGGATGAAGGCACACCTTTTGGATTCCACTTGAAGGAAGTTACTAAGTACCGAACATTGACTACCAAGCTTCACCGGACTTTCAACGCCACTCTGCTCAAGAGGAGCGCCGAAGATTCATGCTCACGTTCCAGAAGGACATTCGCCCCAATCACCAAGCCTATAGATAGTGTTTTGATTGCACCAACTTGAGTCCAGGAAAGAGCATGGCAGCTCACATCACCATGGGACGCATTGGAGAAGTTTATCAAGAAGACCTCAAGGATACCATCTACCAGATTTGCGGACGCCGAGATGACAACTGGGACGTCGTCAGCACCAAGAAGGATAGGTCCATTGCAGCTTTCATCCAAGAGTTAAATCAGCACATTCGACGCCAGGAGAACCAAATGTGCAATGACATGTTGGAGTTGCAGAAGACAAAGGGAAGGATCATCGAACTGGAAGGAGAACTAAAGACTACACGCAAGGACTACATGGACGAGATCGTAGCTCTGTCAAGACACAATAATGATCTTAAGTACGAGATCGAAGAACTCAAGAAGAAGTTGGCGCTCAGGAATGAAGACCAGTATGTCGAATACCCAAGCGACTACATCAACATCGACGACACCGATTCGGATCCAAGTGAACCCGACTTTGAAGATGAAGCTGGAGCAGACATCATGGAGTCTTCCACCGGTTCAAATTAGTAGAAGTCCCCCACATATTAGTAGTATTCCCCCCCCCCATGTAAACATTGTAGTACACGCACTTTTGCGATAGTTAGATCGTTGTAAGCCCTTGTTGATTGAATGAAGTGATTTTGTGTGTTTTGCTCATGTGCATTTGGGTAGTGATTCCCTTAGACCTCATTCTATTCTACATTTCTCTTCTTTTCTAAACCCATCAGATGCCTCCGAGACGCGACCCCGGATTCGTTTTCCCGCCAGAGATCACCCAATTGATCCAGCAGCAGAATACCCTGATTCAAACATTGGTGCAGAACCACAACAACAACAACAACAACCCACCACCACCACCACCACCACCTGCGGATCATCTGACTCGTTTCCTTAGACTGAACCCGCCGGTGTATTCCAGTAGCACCGAGCCGATTGTGGCGTATGGTGGCTCCGCAAGATAGGAAGGAGCTGACCAACGCAGGATGCACAGATGGTGAAAGAGTGAAGTTTGCAGACACCAGCTTGAAGGACCCGCAGAAGCATGGTGGGAGAATTTCACAGCCACTTACCCGAGACACCGCCACATGGGACCAGTTTGAGAAGCCAGACCGCCCATGTTTCAGCAGGAGCCATGGCCATGAAGAAGCGTGAGTTTCGCAACTTACGCCAAGGAGGAAGAACTCACACAAGACGTGGATGACTTTAGCAAATTAGCACGTTATGCCCCGGATGACGCTACTCTGTGATGCAGCTAAACAGAGAAGTTTCTAGAAGGACTGAATGATGAGTTCAGATGCCGTTGATGGTAGCAAGTTTCAACAACTACCAGGAGTTAGTAGACCGAGCCCTCATGATTGAAGGAAAGCAAAGAAGAATTGAGAACTGCGGAAATATGGACAAGGGAAGTATAACTCGATCCCAGCAGAAGCCTCGTTATACCCCTAAATCAGAATTCAGTTTCAGCATACCCATGGAGGAGGTAATTCAGATAACCATAATGGCACCAAGAATGGGAACGGAATGGAGGAAGCAGCGGACAGAATCGCACCAACCCGTCAACACCATCCAAGGTAGACTGAGTCACATTACTTGCTTTAAGTGCCGCAAGACCGGGCACTATGCAAATGACTGTCCGAAGGCCGAATGGAAATGAAAATGGAAGCTCGAAAGAAGCCCAACCCTTTCAACAGGGGACGGGTGAACCACATTGATGTGGAGGAGGTTGAAGATCAGCCCGATGCGAGAATCGGTAAGTTTTGGTTAAGTCATTTCTGCAGTTGTTCTTTTCGATCTTTGGTGCATCGCATTCATACATATCAAGGGATTTGTGGATAAGTACAAGTTACCAACCCAAGCCCTTAGGTCACCCATGCTAGTAACCTCACCCGAGCAGAGTACATGGCTAGTAAATGGTGTGATCGATCGCCACTAAGGATTGGACACTATGTTTCCCCTCGCACCTAATAGTTCTGGAATCCCAAGGATTGGATGTGATATTAGGAATGGATTGGTTATCAAAGTATGGAGGAAACATAGATTGTACCACAAGGTCAATTTTGCTCACCACACCAGAAGGAAGAAGGATTAAGTATGTGTCACGGACGAGTGAGGAGAGCACAAGTTAATTGCTTATCGAGTGGTACGGGAAGAAGTACCAGTGGTAAAGGATTATCTGATGTATTTCCTAAGAGTTGCGTGAATGCCGCCGGATAGAGACATTGAATTTTTGATCGAGCTGTTGCGTGAACAGGCCCGATATCGAAGCGACCGTCTGGGATGCCCGCAAAGGATTTAGCGAAATCAAGAAGCGATTAAGGAACTATTGGATAAAGGTTTTATTCGCCCAAGTTCTTCACCTTGGGGATCACCCGCTTTATTGGTGGAGAAGAAGGATGGATCGTTGAGAATGGTTGTTGATTATCGTGGATTGAATGAAGTAACAATCAAGAACAAGTACCCCCTACCTATGATAAATGATCTGTTTGATCGCTTGCAAGGAGCCAAAGTGTTTTCTAAGATCGACTTGCATCGTGGTACCATCGATTGAAGATTCGGGAGCAAGATATACCCAAGACCGCATTTACCACTTAGATATGGACTGTATGAGTATACCGTTATGTCATTTGGACTGACTAACGCACCAGCCTATTTCATGAACCCGATAAACAAAGTGTTTATGGAGTTTTTGGATAAGTTCGTCGTGGTGTTCATTGATGACATTTTGATTTTCTCAAGAATGAAGAGGAACACAAGGAACATTTGCGATTGGTTTTGGAGAAACCGAGGAACACCGGTTGTATGCCAAGTTCAGCAAATGTGAGTTTTGGCTAAAGGAAGTTGGATTTCTCGGACATGTTATATCCGGAGAAGGGATAGCGATTGACCCCACAAAGGTTGAGACCGTAACCAAATGGGAAGCACCAACGACAGCTTGGAGAGATTCGAGTTTCCTTGGACTCGCAGGATACTACCAAGATTCATTGAGAATTTCTCAAGAATTGCAAAGCCTATGACAGAATTGTTGAAGAAGGAAAACAAATTCATATGGACCGAGGACTGTGAGGCAAGTTTTCAGGAGTTGAAGAAAAGATTGGTTACCTCACCGGTTTGATATTGCCGATCGGACTAAGGATTATGAGGTGTATTACACGCTTCACGCCGAGGACTTGGAGCCGTGCTTATGCAGGAAGGAAGAGTTGTTTCAGATGCTTCACGACAACTTAAGCCCCATGAGTTGAATTATGCCACTCATGATTTGGAGTTAGCAGCCGTTGTGCATGCCTTAAAGACGTGGAGACATTTTCTCATTGGAAATCATTGTGAAGTATATACGGATCACAAGAGTTTGAAGTACATCTTCACCCGTAAGAATTGAATCTCGGACAAAGGAGATGGTTAGAGCTAATCAAGGATTATGATATGAGATTGCATTATCACCCGGAAAGGCTAATGTCGTAGTCGACGCATTGAGCCGTAAGAGCCACGCCAATACCCTAATGATGGGAGGAATACCCAATGAGTTAGCCGAGGACCTTCGAGAACTATGTTTGGAAATAGTTCCGAGAGGCTATGTAGCAGCATTGGAGATTCAATCGACACTAATGGACAAAATCGAGATGCCCAAAAGGCGATAAGGAAGTTGCTTCTATAAAGGAGAAAATGAGCAAAGGAAAAGCTAAAGGATTTCGTGAGGATGAGCACGATACCCTATGGTTTGAAGACCGTGTTTATGTGCCCAATGACCCAGAGATCAGGAAGTTGATTTTGCAAGAAGCCCATGATTCACCCTACTCGATTCACCCAGGAAATACCAAGATGTATTTGGATTTGAAGAATATTTTCTGGTGGACCGGAATGAAGAAGGATATTGCGGAGTATGTAGCAATTTGCGACGTATGTCAGAAAGTAAAAGCAGAGCATCAGAAGCCAGCAGGATTGTTACAACCATTGCCGATACCCGAATGGAAGTGGGATAAACTAGGCATGGATTTCATCACAGGTTTGCCAAAGACCCGTTCAGGTTATGACTCGATTTGGGTCATAGTCGATCGTTTGACCAAGGTAGCTCATTTCATTCCAAATAAGACTACCTATAGCAGTGCTAAGTTGGCAAAGATATATATGACCAGAATTGTGTGTTTACACGGAGTTCGAGGAGCATTGTATCGCATAGAGGAACCCAGTTTACTTCAAATTTTGGAACCGGTTGCACGAAACATTGGGAACCCGATTGAATTCAAGACAGCTTTCCACCCACAGATCGATGGATGACCGAGAGAGTCAATCAGATTTTGGAGGACATTCGAGAGCTTGTGCACTAGATTATGGATCTAGTTGGGATGATAATTTGTCAGATGCAGAATTTTCCTACAACAACAGTTACCAAACCAGCTTAAAGATGGCACCTTCGAGGCTCTATATGGAAGAAGGTGCAGGACACCGTTGTCATGGGACTAAACTGGAGATCGCCGATTGTTTGGACCAGATTTGATTAAGGAGTCCGAACAGAAAGTTAAGTTAATTCGAGACAGCTCAAGGTAGCCCACCAGTGTAAGAGCTATGCCGATTCAAAGCGCAGCGATTGAGTATGAAGTTGGAGCAGAGTATATCTCGAGTATCCCCGCTCGAGGAGTTAAGCGTTTTGGAGTTAAAGGAAAGTTAGCACCCCATTTCGTTGGACCATATAAGATTTTGCAACGCATGGGAGAAGTTATGATAAATTGGAATTGCGGAAGGACTGTCAGAGTTCATGATGTATTCCATGTTTCTCGATTGAAGAAATGTCACCCGAGATAGCAGAGGTACCGTTAAGAGACACAAGTACACCGAAGCAATTCATTGAAGGATGACTTGACATATGAGGAAAACCAGTTAAGATTCTCGATTATGCCAAGCAGAGTTACTCGCAGACAAGGTTATCAAGTTTTGCAAAGTTCGATTGGAGCCACCACACCGAGGATGAAGCCACCGGGAAAGAGAGGAAGTTTTGCTTAAGGACCACCTCACCTATTTTCTAGTTAACCCGAATCTCGAGGGCTAGATTCATCTTAAGAGGTAGGTTTGTAACATCCCAAATTTTCAATTTGGAATGTTATACATTAGGTCATCATGCATATCATATTTTTCTCGCATTTTCCGATCCTAGAAATTTCACGCAACTCAAGGACCCTCGGAGAGAGTTGGAAGTTTCATTATTTTCATATTTGGGATTTCTCAAATTTTGAAAATAGGATCATTGGATTTATTTAATTATCTTCATAAAGTTTTTCCTATAAAAATATTAAAGAGAGGGAATAATATGACTTTCCCAACATTTAGGAAAAAATGAAGATATTACAAATAAATCAAAATTTGGTTTTGGAAGATTTATTTTGCTTAGGCAAAAATGAGCATTTTAAAAATTTATGCATGTTTGCCGTTTTTAAAGTTCATTTTGTTCGACTCATTTTTAGGAGTCGGGGAAAATTTGTTTTATTTAAATCGGAATTCATTTGGTATTTTTTTAATTCGTTTTGGTTTAATTTAAAAAAAAAAAAACGCGCCCCACAGGCCAAGGCCCACTGGCCCAGCCAGGCCAGCCCAGCCGCCTCCCTCTCCTCTCCCACACACGCCATGCATGTGCCCTGCCACAAGACGCCTGAGTCCGCCTCGACCCGGCCTCCCTTGCCTCCCAAGCCACCCGGCGCCCTCCCCTTTATAACCCCGCCCCCCCTCTCTCTCTCCCCCGCCCTCGCCTCCCCAAGCCGAGCCCTTGCCCGCCGTTGCCTCGTCCGCCGACGTAGCCCCGCCCCTCGCCGCCCTCCCGACCCCCGCCAACCCCTAGCCCGCCGCCCGGAGCCCCGCCGGCGACCACCGGAGGTAGCCCCGCCCGATCCGGTTTTCCCCTTATAAACCGATCCGGTTTTTTTTTTAAGAAAGATGTTCGGTTTTTTTAAAAAAAACCCTAGATTGGTTTTTTTTTCGGTTTTCTTATTTAACGAACGTTCACCGAACCGTTCGTTTCAATGAACGTGTTCGTTGGATTTGTTCTGTTAACGAACGTCCGTTATTTAAACCGTTCGTCGTTTTTCTTTTAATCGGATTTAATCCGTTATTTCTCTGATTCGATTTCAGATCCGATTTTCAAATCTGTTTTATTTCTCGCCGCTTATCGAATCGGTGATTCAAGCGCTGGAGTTTCAGAATTAAACCGCCGTTCGACTAACCTACTTTCACAGAGTTTTGCTACTGTGAAATTTTGACCTAATTTCAGATTGCAAAACCGAGTCGTTCTCTCTCGAGTTTCGACTTTCGATGTTTATTTTGATTCGAATCTTTTGCAACCAGGGTTCTTAAGATGAACTTTCTGGTTAGATCTTTTATTCGAGATTTCCCCGTGCATTAGATGAGTACTTATTGTATGCTTGTTGTTTGTCTGCGTTAGATCACCCGGAGTGCGCCGCTTGTTACTTCGAATCTCTAGGTCTCGCGGATCATCAGCAAGGCAAGTAACACTTTGATCATACTCTTCTCATACCCAGTTTTTATGCATTAGATCTATTCCTCAAACACTTGCATGATTAGGATCTAATTAAATTGTGGGTTTGGGAAGTAGATTGAGGTAGTACCTATTACCTGTTTTGCTTATGAAACCTTGGGAGTTACTTCTACGTTTGCTTGTTTATGCCATGCTATGCTAGTAGACGTGGATTGGGTGAGTGAATATCCATGACAGATGTGAGATTGTTAATTAATGGTTTATCTAAGGTGGCAACCTAAACACACATCTGGGTGGATTGAGGCACTGGTTTCTATCAGACTTGCTCAGATTTCTTGGACCGCCACCTGTGCTCTAAGGGATCATAAGATTATTCAAACTGGAAACTTCCGTGTGCAGCCACAAGCCAATTATGGGCTCTGGCGTAGTTGACTAAGTCGTGCGAACTCTTACGGGTAGGCTAGCTGATGTAGGGGATGTAGGTTGGTACGGTCTACCCACATGTAAGGTGCTAGCGCTTCGAAAGACTATGTCTCGGTCATCCGCTTCTCAAACACCATGTAGTGCGAGAACCAAGCGGAGGCGATCGAGTCTTGTGGGGAAAAGTCGCAAACCTCTGCAGAGTGTATAAACTAATCATGATTAGCCGTGTCCCCTGTTATGGACGTTTTGAGTATCCGTAATTGAATATCATGTGAATCTCAACATGTTACCTCTAATAAAAGTTGTTGGGTTTTGATGAGTACTTTTAATTGGGATTGAGGATCTTGTCAACCATTCTCAATGTTTAACAACCACCATGATAGTTAAATAAAATTATTCCTTTGATGTAGGGAAAATCAGCTTTATGCAAATGTAATCAGAGAGCCTTACCACCAGCCATATATGCATGTAGTATAGGCTTATTCATTCATTGCTCTTATGTGTTACATTGCCAAGATATTCCATGTCTTGAATTTTTGGCTGCAACTTTTCACGTTAGAGACTTTTCGAACGACGAGTAAGGTGTTAGGTCGTGGTTCTATACTCAGGGATGCCGTTGGAGTTGATGGACTCGCTTATCTTCCAAGCCTTCCGCTGTTATTATTAGATGGCCTTAAGCCATATTATTGTAATAAGTTCCCTTGTGGACAACGATGTAATAAGTGTGTGATTGCTACTCTGCAATGAATCCTTCAAGCATCTTGTGTGGTGTCAAGATTATCGATCCAGGATGACATCGAGCACGTAGACTGGATCCATTCGGGTCTGGTCGCTACAACCTTAGGATTTTCTAGGTAATCATCCACATAGCTTTCTCCTTCCGAATCCTGGGATGACATGTTGATCTAACCTGCAGTAGGACAGCTCGAAACAAGAACCGAGGATATTTGCGTGATACGGGAGTCAAAACCTTCGGGAGAATATATAATGACTTTTTACCGACCAAAATACATATCGTGCAAGAAAACGGAGTCCGGAAGGCACACGAGGTGCCCACGAGGTAGGGGGCGCGCCCAGGGGGGTAGGGCGCGCCCTCCACCCTCGTGGGGCCCTCGTGTCCTTCCCGGAGTGCTACTTATTTTTCTATTTTTCTAAATATTCCAAAACGGAGAAATATTGCCTTAAAAATTGTTTTGGAGTCGGTTTACTTACCGTACCACATACCTATTCCTTTTCGAAGTCTGAAACATTCCGGAAAGTGTCCCTTATGTATTCCTCCGGGGTTACGGTTTCAATAACATTGGTTTCAACATTTATAGGATTACCTGAGATATAGTGTTTGATTCTTTGACCGTTTACCACCTTCGGATTTGTGCCTTCGAAGTTTTTGATTTTTATGGCACCGGAACGATAGACCTCCTCGATAACGTAGGGGCCTTCCCATTTAGAGAGAAATTTTCCTGCAAAAAATCTTAAACGAGAGTTGTATAGCAATACATAATCACCTACATTAAACTCACGCTTTTGTATCCTTTTGTCATGCCATCTTTTAACTTTTTCTTTAAACAACTTGGCATTTTCATAAGCTTGGGTTCTCCATTCATCAAGTGAGCTAATATCAAATAACCTCTTCTCACCAGCAAGTTTGAAATAATAGTTGAGCTCTTTAACAGCCCAATAAGCCTTATGCTCTAGTTCGAGAGGTAACTGACATGCTTTTCCATAAACCATTTTATACGGAGACATACCCATAGGATTTTTATATGCAGTTCTATAGGCCCATAATGCATCATCAAGTTTCTTGGACCAATTCTTTCTAGACCTATTGACAGTCTTTTGCAAAATTAATTTGAGCTCTCTATTACTCAATTCTACTTGACCACTAGACTGTGGGTGATAACAATTCTATGATTAACATCATATTTAGCAAGCATTTTACGGAAAGCACCATGAATAAAGTGTGAACCACCATTAGTCATTCAATATCTAGGGACTCCAAACCTCGGAAAAATAACTTCTTTAAGCATTTTAATAGAAGTGTTATGATCAACACTACTAGTTGGAATAGCTTCTACCCACTTAGTAACGTAATCAACAGCAACTAAAATATGTGAATATCCATTAGAGGCAGGAAAAGGTCCCATATAATCAAAGCCCCAAACGTCAAATGGTTCAATAACAAGTGAATAATTCATAGGCATTTCTTGACGTCTACTAATATTACCAATTCTTTGACATTCTTCACAAGATAAGACAAACTTACGGGCATCCTTGAAGAGAGTAGGCCAATAAAAACCGGATTGCAGTACCTTATGTGCAGTTCTATCTCCAGCGTGGTGTCCTCCATAAGCTTCGGAGTGACACTTGCGTAGGATCTGTTCCTGTTCATGCTCATGTACACAACGTCTAATAACACCATCTACTCCTTCTTTATAAAGATGTGGGTCATCCCAAAAGTAATGTCTCAAATCATAGAAAAACTTTTTCTTTTGCTAGTATGTGAAACTAGGTGGTATAAATTTAGCAATGATGTAATTAGCATAATCAGCATACCATGGAGTACTATGAGAAGTATTTATGACATTTAATTGCTCATCAAAAAAGCTATCATCAATAGGTAGTGGGTCATCAAGAACATTTTCTAACCTAGACAAGTTGTCTGCAACGGGGTTCTCAGCTCCCTTTCTATCAACAATATGCAAATCAAATTCTTGTAGCAAGAGAACCCATCTAATAATTCTAGGTTTAGCATCTTTATTTTCCATCAGATATTTAATAGCAGCATGATCAATGTGAATAGTTACTTTAGAATCAACAATATAAGGTCTGAACTTATCACAAGCAAATAGAACTGCTAAGAATTCTTTTTCAGTAGTAGCATAGTTTCTTTGAGCATTGTCTAGAGTCTTACTAGCATAATGGATAACATTTAATTTCTTATCGACTCTTTGTCCTAGAACAACACCTACAGCATAATTACTAGCATCACACATAATTTCAAAGGGTAAATTCTAATCCGGTGGCTGAACAATAGGTGCAGAGATCAATGCTTTCTTAAGTATTTCAAATGCTTCTACACAATCATCATCAAAGACAAATGGTATATCTTTTTGTAATAAATTAGTCAGAGGTCGAGAAATTTTTGAGAAGTCCTTAATGAACCTCCTATAAAATCCAGCGTGACCAAGGAAACTTCTTATACCTTTGATGTCCTTGGGACATGGCATCTTTTCAATGGCATCAACCTTGGCTTTATCAACTTCAATACCTCTTTCAGAAACTTTATGCCCCAAGACAATACCTTCATTAACCATAAAGTGACACTTTTCCCAATTCAAGAAAAGATTAGTTTCTTCACATCTCTGCAAAACTCGATCAAGACTGCTCAAGCAATCATCAAAAGAGGATCCATAGACGAAAAAGTCGTCCATGAAAACCTCACAAATCTTTTCACAAAAGTCAAAGAATATAGCCATCATGCATCTTTGAAATGTAGCATGTGCATTACATAAACCAAAGGGCATACGTCTATAAGCAAAAGTACCGAAAGGGCATGTAAAAGTAGTCTTTGATTGATCCTTAACCGACACAGGTATTTGAGAGAAACCAGAATAACCATCTAGAAAGCAATAATGTGTATGTTTGCATAATCTTTCTAGCATTTGATCAATAAAAGGTAAGGGGTAATGATCTTTCTTAGTAGCTTTATTTAATTTGTGGAAATCAATTACCATCCTATAAACTGTAATAATTCTTTGCGGAATCAATTCATCTTTATCATTAGGAACAACAGTAACACCTCCCTTCTTAGGGACACAATGAATAGGACTTACCCACTGACTATCAACAACGGGATAAATTCTACCTGCCTCCAAAAGCTTTAGTATTTCTTTTCTTACCACTTCTTTCATCTTAGGATTCAACCTTCGTTGATGATCACGAACCGGTTTGGCATCTTCTTCCAAATTTATTTTGTGTTGACATAGAGTGGGACTAATGCCCTTAAGATCATCAAGAGTATATCCAATAGCAGCACGGTGCTTCTTCAGAGTTTTCAATAATCTCTTCTTCATGCTCTGAAAGGTTAGCACTAATAATAACAGGATATATTTTCTTTTCATCAAGATAAGCATATTTAAGATTATCAGAAGCGGTTTAAGCTCAAACACGGATCACCCTTGGGTGGAGGAGGATCCCTAAGATTTCAACAGCAAATTATGTTTGAGAATAGGTTCTGTTTAAAGAATACTTCATCTATTTCCTTCTTTCATTCATAAACATATCATTTTCATGGTCTAGCAAATAATGTTCTAGAGGATCACTAGGAGGTACGACAATAGAAGCAAGACCAATAATTTCATCCTTACTAGGCAATTCTTCTTCACGGTGTTGTTTACTAAATTTAGAGAAATTAAACTCATGAATCATATCATGCAAGCCAACAGTAACAACATTCCTTTTGCAATTTATCTTAGCTTTAACAATATTCAAGAAGGGTCTACCAAATATAATGGGACAAAAGCTATCTTGTGGGGAACTAAGAACAACAAAATCAGCAGGATATTTAGTTTTACCACACAAAACTTCAACATCTCTAACAATTCCCACAGCTGATATAGTATCTCTATTGGCAAGTTTAATTGTAACATCAATACCTTCTATCTCAGCAGGTGCAATTTCATGCTTAATTTCTTCGTACAAAGTATAAGGTATAACACTAGCCCTAGCACCCATATCACATAAGCCATGATAACAATGATCTCCTATTTTAACAGAAATAACAGGCACGCCTACCACAGGTCTATGTTTATCTTTAGCGCCAGGTTTAGCAATTCTAGCGGTTTCACCACAGAATTGAATAACATGCCCATCAATATTATCAGCCAAGAGATCTTTAACAATAGCAATATTAGGTTCTACTTTAACTTGCTCAGGAGGTGTATAAGTTCTAATATTACTTTTACGAACAATAGTTGAAGCTTTAGCATGATCCTTTATTCTAACAGGGAAGGGTGGTTTCTCAACATAAGAAGTAGGAACAATAGGATCATTATAAGTGACAGTCTTTTCTTCAACTTTAATAGGTGCAGCTACTTTTACTTCTATGGGAGGATGATATTTAATCCACTTCTCCTTAGTGAGATCAACATAAGTAGCAAAAGATTCACAGAAATAAGCTACTATTTCAGAGTCAAGTCCATATTTAGTGCTAAACTTAAGGAAAATATCGGTATCCACAAAAGATTTAACACAATCAAACTTAGGTGTCATACCTGACTCCTTACCTTCGTCGAGATCCCAATCTTCAGAGTTGCGTTTAATTCTATCCAATAAATCCCATTTGAATTCAATAGTCTTCATCATAAAAGAGCCAACACAAGAAGTATCGAGCATGGTGCGATTGTTTTCAGAAAGCCGAGCATAAAGATTTTGAATAATTGTTTCTCTTGGGAGCTCATGATTGGGGCATGAATAAAACATTGATTTAAGCCTCCCCCAAGCTTGAGCTATGCTTTCTCCTTCGTGAGGCCAAAATTTATATATATAATTGCGATCACGATGAACAAGATGCATAGGATAATACTTTTGATGAAATTCCAATTTCAATCTTCTATAGTTCCATGATCTTGTATCATCACATAGCCTATACCATGTCAATGCATCTCCCTTCCAAGATAAAGGGAAGACCTTCTTCTTAACAACATCATCGGGTATACCTGCAAGCTTAAATAGTCCACAAACTTCATCCACACATATCATGTGCTCATCATGATGCTTTGTTCCATCTCCTAAAAAGGATTAGCTAGCAGTTTTTCCATCATACCCGAAGGAAATTCAAAGGGAACATTTTCATATTCATTTTCAGTAGGTTCATTAGGTTGAGGAGCAACTCTTTGCTCTACTGGTCGGTGTGAAGATACCCCGAACAAGCCCCTTAGAGGATTACTTTCCATAGTAACAAGTGACGGTAAATTTCAGCACACTATATAAAATTTTCCTTACCAAATTCCACCTACCAAAGGCGCTTCACTCCCCGACAACGGCGCCAGAAAAGAGTCTTGATGACCCACAAGTATAGGGGATCTATCGTAGTCCTTTCGATAAGTAAGAGTGTCGAACCCAACGAGGAGCAGAAGGAAATGATAAGCAGTTTTTAGCAAGGTATTCTCTGCAAGTACTGAAATAAGCGGTAACAGATAGTTTTGTGATAAGATAATTTGTAACGAGCAACAAGTGACAAAAGTAAATAAAGTGCAGCAAGGTGGCCCAATCCTTTTTATAGCAAAGGATAAACCTGGACAAACTCTTATAATAGGAAAAGCGCTCCCGAGGACACATGGGAATATCGTCAAGCTAGTTTTCATCACGTTCATATGATTCGCGTTTGGTACTATCATAATTTGATATGTGGGTGGACCGGTGCTTGGGTGCTGTTCTTACTTGAACAAGCATCCCACTTATGATTAACCTCTATTGCAAGCATCCGCAACTACAACAAAAGTATTAAGGTAAACCTAACCATAGCATGAAAGATATGGGTCCAAATCAGCCCCTTATGAAGCAACGCATAAACTAGGGTTTAAGCTTCTGTCACTCTAGCAACCCATCATCTACTTATTACTTCCCAATGCCTTCCTCTAGGCCCAAATAATGGTGAAGTGTTATGTAGTCGATGTTCACATAACACCACTAGAGGCTAGACAACATCATCTCATCAAAATATCGAACGAATACCAAATTCAGATGACTACTAATAGCAAGACTTCTCCCATGTCCCCAGGAACAAACGTAACTACTCACAAAGCATATTCATGTTCATAATCAGAGGGGTATTAATATTCATAAAGGATCTGAACATATGATCTTCCACCAAATAAACCAACTAGCATCAACTACAAGGAGTAATCAACACTACTAGCAACCTACTAGTACCAATCCCGGACTTGGAGACAAGAATTGGATACAAGAGATGAACTAGGGTTTTGAGAGGAGATGGTGCTGATGAAGATGTTGATGGAGATTGCCCTCTCCCGATGAGAGGAGCGTTGGTGATGATGATGGCGATGATTTCCCCCTCCCGAAGGGAAGTGTCCCTGGCAGAACAGCTCTGCAGGAGCCCTAGATTGGTTCCGCCAAGGTTCCGCCTCGTGGCGGCGGAGTTTCGTCCCGAAAGGTTGCTTATGATTTTTTCCTCGATGAAAGACGTCATATAGCAGAAGATGGGCATCGGAGGGCCACCAGGGGGCCCACGAGGTAGGGGGGCGCGCCTAAGGGGGTAGGGCACGCCCCCCACCCTCGTGGCCAGGTGGGGCCCGCTCTGGTGAACTTCTTCCGCTGGATATTTTTTTATTATTTCCCAAAATGACTTTCGTGGAGTTTCAGGACTTTTGTTGTGCAGAATAGGTCTCTAATATTTGCTCCTTTTCCAGCCCAGAATTCCAGCTGCCGGCATTCTCCCTCCTTATGTAAACCTTGTAAAGTAAGAGAGAATAGGCATAAGTATTGTGACATAACGTGTAATAACAGCCCATAATGCAATAAATATCGATATAAAAGCATGATGCAAAATGGACGTATCAATGCTCCTTCTTGATTTCTACCTCCGCAGCCTTTAGCATCTTGAAGAGCTCGGGAATTGTCTTATCCATCCCTTGCATATTATAGTTCATCACGAAGCTCTTGTAGCTTGGTGGCAGTGATTGAAGAATTCTATCAATGACACTATCATCCGGAAGATTAACTCCCAGTTGAATCAAGTGATTGTTATACCCGGACATTTTGAGTATATGTTCACTGACAGAACTATTCTCCTCCATCTTGAAGCTGTAGAACTTATTGGAGACTTCATATCTCTCAATCCGGGCATTTTCTTGAAATATTAACTTCAACTCCTGGAACATGTCATATGCTCCATGACGTTCAAAATGTTGTTGAAGCCCTGGTTCTAAGCCGTAAAGCATGGCACACTGAACTATCGAGTAGTCATCAGCTTTGCTCTACCAGACGTTCTTAACGTCGTCAATTGCATCTGCAGCAGCAGTTCGCACCCAGCGGTGCTTCCAGGACGTAATTCTTCTGTGTAGCAATGAGGATAATCCTCAAGTTACGGACTCAGTCCGTGTAATTGCTACCATCATCTTTCAACTTTGCTTTCTCAAGGAACGCATTAAAATTCAACGGAACAACAGCACGGGCCATCTATCTACAATCAACATAGACAAGCAAAATACTATCAGGTACTAAGTTCATGATAAATTTAAGTTCAAGTAATCATATTACTTAAGAACTCCCACTTAGATAGACATCCCTCTAATCATCTAAGTGATCACGTGATCCAAATCAACTAAACCATGTTCAATCATCACGTGAGATGGAGTAGTTTTCAATGGTGAACATCACTATGTTGATCATATCTACTATATGATTCACGCTCGACCTTGTGTTCCGAGGCCATATCTGCATATGCTAGGCTCGTCAAGTTTAACCCGAGTATTCTGCGTGTGCAAAACTGGCTTACACCCATTGTTGATGAACATAGAGCTTATCACACCCGATCATCACGTGGTGTCTCGGCACGACGAACTTTGGCAACGGTGCATACTCAGGGAGAACACTTTTATCTTGAAATTTAGTGAGAGATTATCTTATAATGCTACCGTCAATCAAAGCAAAATAAAATGCATAAAATATAAACATCACATGCAATCAATATAAGTGATATAATATGGCCATCATCATCTTGTGCTTGTGATCTCCATCTCCGAAGCACCGTCATGATCACCATCGTCACCGGTGTGACACCTTGATCTCCATCGTAGCATCGTTGTCGTCTCGCCAACTATTGCTTCTACGACTATCGCTACCGCTTAGTGATAAAGTAAAGCAATTACAGGGCGATTGCATTGCATATAATCAAGCGACAACCATATGGCTCCTGCCAGTTGCCGATAACTCGGTTACAAAACATGATCATCTCATACAATAAAATATAGCATCATGCCTTGACCATATCACATCACAACATGCCCTGCAAAAACAAGTTAGACGTCCTCTACTTTGTTGTTGCAAGTTTTACGTGGCTGCTACGGGCTGAGCAAGAACCGTTCTTACCTACGCATCAAAACCACAATGATAGTTCGTCAAGTTAGTGATGTTTAACCTTCTCAAGGACCGGGCGTAGCCTTTTCAGTTCAACTAAAGTTGAGAAACTGACACCGCCAGCCACCTATGTGCAAAGCACGTCGGTAGAACCAGTCTCGTGTAAGCGTACGCGTAATGTCGGTCCGGGCCGCTTCATCCAACAATACCGCCGAACCAAAGTATGGCATACTGGTAAGCAGTATGACTTGTATCGCCCACAACTCACTTGTGTTCTAATCGTGCATATAACATCTACGCATGAAACCAGGCTCGGATGCCACTGTTGGGGAACGTAGTAATTTCAAAAAAAAAATCCTACGCACACACAAGATCATGGTGATGCATAGCAACAAGAGGGGTGAGTGTGTCAACGTAGCCTCGTAGACAGAAAGCGGAAGCATTAGCACAACGCGGTTGATGTAGTCGTACATCTTCATGATCCAACCGATCTAAGTACCAAATGTACGGCACCTCCGAGTTCAGCACACGTTCAACTCGATGACGTCCCGCGAACTCCGATCCAGCAGAGCTTCACGGGAGAGTTTCGTCAGCACGACGGCGTGATGACGGTGATGATCTTGCTACCCACGCAGGGCTTCGCCTAAGCACTGCTACGATATGACCGAGATGGGATATGGTGGAGGGGGGCACCCGCACACGGCTGGAATAGATCAACATATCAACTTGTGTGTTCTAGGGTGCCCCTGCCCCCGTATATAAAGGAGCAAGGGGGGAGGCGGCCGACCAGGAGGAGGGCGCGCCAAGGGGGAGTCCTACTCCCACCGGGAGTAGGAATCCTCCTTTTCCTTGTTGGAGTAGGAGAGGGAAGGAAGGGATAGAGGAGGAGAAGGAAAAAGGGTGGCGCCACCCCCGCTCCTTGTCCAATTCGAACTAGAGGGGGAGGGGCCGTACGGTTGCCCTGGTCGCCCCTCCTCTGTTGGGGAACGTAGCAGAAATTCAAAAAATTTCCTACGTTTCACCAAGATCTATCTAAGGAGAAACTAGCAACGAGAGAGAGAGGAGTGCATCTACATACCCTTGTAGATCGCTAAGCGGAAGCGTTCAAGAGAACGGGGTTGGAGGAGTCGTACTCATCGTGATCCAAATCACCGGAGATCCTAGTGCCGAACGGACGGCACCTCCGCGTTCAACACACGTGCAGCCCGGTGACGTCTCCCATGCCTTGATCCAGCAAGGAGAGAGGGAGAGGTTGAGGAAGACTCCGTCCAGCAGCAGCACAACGGCATGGTGGTGGTGGAGGAGTGTGGCAATCCTGCAGGGCTTCGCCAAGCACCACGAGAGAGGAGGAGGGAGAGAGGTATGGCTGCGCCAGGGAGAGGTGAAAACTCATCTGTTGGCAGCCCCAAAGTCCTCAAGTATATATAGGGGGAGAGGGAGGGCTGCGCCCCCACCTAGGGTTCCACCCCTAGGGGCGGTGGCCATTGGCCCATGCAGCCCTCCGGGCCGGTGGCCCCACTTGGTGGACCCCCGGGACCCTCCCGGTGGTCCCGGTACGTTACCGATAAAACCCGAAACTTTTCCGGTGACCTAAACAGGACTTCCCATATATAAATCTTTATCTCCGGACCATTTTGGAACTCCTCGTGACATCCGGGATCTTATCTGGGACTCCGAACAACATTCGGTAACCACATACAAACTTCCTTTATAACCCTAGCGTCATCGAACCTTAAGTGTGTAGACCCTACGGGTTCGGGAACCATGCAGACATGACCGAGGCGTTCTCCGGTCAATAACCAACAAGCAGCGGATCCGATACCCATGTTGGCTCCCACATGTTCCACGATGATATCATCGGATGAACCACGATGTCAAGGACTCAATTGATCCGTATACAATTCCCTTTGTCTAACGGTATTGTACTTGCCCGAGATTCGATCGTCGGTATACCGATACCTTGTTCAATCTCGTTACCGGCAAGTCTCTTTACTCGTTCCGTAACACATCATCCCATGATCAATCCCTTGGTCACATTGTGCACATTATGATGATGTCCTACCGAGTGGGCCCAGAGATACCTCTCCGTTTACACGGAGTGACAAATCCCAGTCTTGATTCGTGCCAACCCAACAGACACTTTCGGAGATACCTGTAGTGCACCTTTATAGCCACCCAGTTACGTTGTCATGTTTGGTACACCCAATGTTGGAAATATGCCCTAGAGGCAATAATAAATTAGTTATTATTATATTTCCTTGTTCATGATAATCGTTTATTATCCATGCTATAATTGTATTGATAGGAAACTCAGATACATGTGTTGGTACATAGACAACACCATGTCCCTAGTAAGCCTCTAGTTGACTAGCTCGTTGATCAATATATGGTTACAGTTTCCTGACCATGGACATTGGATGTCGTTGATAACGGGATCACATCATTAGCAGAATGATGTGATGGACAAGACCCAATCCTAAGCCTAGCACAAAGATCGTAGTTAAATGCTAAAGCTTTTCTAATGTCAAGTATATTTTCCTTAGACCATGAGATTGTGCAACTCCGGATACCGTAGGAATGCTTTGGGTGTGCCAAACGTCACAACGAATCGGGTGGCTATAAAGGTGCACTACAGGTATCTCCGAAAGTGTCATTGGGTTGGCACGAATCGAGACTGGGATTTGTCACTCCGTGACGGAGAGGTATCTCTGGGCCCACTCGGTAGGACATCACCATATGTGCACAATGTGACCAAGGGGTTGATCACGGATGATGTGTTACGGAACGAGTAAAGAGACTTGCCGGTAACGAGATTGAACAAGGTATCGGGATACCGACGATCGAATCTTGGGCAAGTACAATACCGCTAGACAAAGGGAACTGTATACGGGTATTGAGTGAGTCCTTGACATCGTGGTTCATCCGATGAGATCATCGTGGAACATGTGGGAGCCAACATGGGTATCCAGATCCCGCTGTTGGTTATTGACCGGAGAACGTCTTGGTCATGTCTGCATGGTTCCCGAACCCATAGGGTCTACACACTTAAGGTTCGATGACGCTAGGGTTATAAAGGAAGTTTGTATGTGGTTAACGAATGTTGTTAGGAGTCCCGGATGAGATCCCGGACGTCACGAGGAGTTCCGGAATGGTCTGGAGGTAAAGATTTATATATGAAAGTTGTTGTTCGGGTTCCGGGAAAAGTTTGGGTTTTTCTGGTATTGTACCGGGAAGCTTCCAGAAGGTTTCGGAGGATTCCGGAGGGGTCCGGAGGTCCGGAAATTGTTCCACCACGTCCAATACAGCAGCATGGGCTGTAAGGGGACACCCTAGCCTTAATGGGCCAGGGGCACCAGCCCCCCCAAGGCCCATGTGCATGGGAGAGGGGAAACCCTAAGGGGGAGGGCCTCCACTTGACTTGGGAGGCACTCCTCCCCCCCTTGGCCGCCCCCTAGATGGGATCTAGGGCTGGCCGCCGCCCCTAGGGGTGGAGCCCTAGGTGGGGGCGCAGCCCCCGCCTCTCCCCCTATATATAGTGGAGGCAAAGGGGCAGCCCAACACACGGAGTTCTTCTCATGTTGGCGCAGCCCTGCCTCTCTCCCTCCTCCTCTCCCGCGGTGCTTGGCGAAGCCCTGCAGGATTGCCACGCTCCTCCACCACCACCACGCCGTTGTGCTGCTGTTGGACGGAGTCTTCCTCAACCTCTCCCTCTCTCCTTGCTAGATCAAGGCATGGGAGACGTCACCGGGCTGCACGTGTGTTGAACGCGGAGGTGCCGTCCGTTCGGCACTAGGATCTCCGGTGATTTGGATCACGATGAGTACGACACCTTCAACCCCATTCACTTGAATGCTTCCGCTTAGCGGTCTACAAGGGTATGTAGATGCACTCTCCTTCCCCTCGTTGTTGGTTTCTCCATAGATAGATCTTGGTGATACATAGGAAAATTTTGAATTTCTGCTACGTTCCCCATCAGTGGCATCATGAGCTAGGTCTATTGCGTAGATTCTTTGCACGAGTAGAACACAAAGTAGTTGTGGGCGTTGATTTTGTTCAATATGCTTAGCGTTACTAGTCCAATCTTGTTTCGACGGTATTGTGGGATGAAGCGGCCCGGACCGACCTTACACGTACACTTACGTGAGACAGGTTCCACCGACTGACATGCACTTGGTGCATAAGGTGGCTAGCAGGTGCCAGTCTCTCCCACTTTAGTCAGAACGGATTCGATGAAAAGGGTCCTTATGAAGGGTAAATAGCAATTGGCATATCACGTTGTGGTTTTGCGTAGGTAAGAAACATTCTTGCTAGAAACCCATAGCAGCCACGTAAAACATGCAAACAACAATTAGGGGACGTCTTACTTGTTTTTGCAGGGTATGCTATGTGATGTGATATGGCCAAGAAGAATGTGATGAATGATATGTGATGTATGAGATTGATCATGTTCTTATTATAGGAATCACGACTTGCATGTCGATGAGTATGACAACCGGCAGGAGCCATATGAGTTCTCTTAATTTATTGTATGACCTGCGTGTCATTGAACAAACGCCATGTAATTACTTTACTTTATTGCTAACCGGTAGCCATAGTAGTAGAAGTAATGAGTTGGCGAGACAACTTCATGGAGACACGATGATGGAGATCATGATGATGGAGATCATGGTGTCATGCGGTGACGATGATGATCATGGAGCCCTCAAGATGGAGATCAAAGGAGCAAAATGATATTGGCCATATCATGTCACTATTTGATTGCATGTGATGTTTATCATGTTTATGCATCTTATTTTCTTAGAACGACGGTAGTAAATAAGATGATCCCTCATTAAAATTTCAAGAAAGTGTTCCCCTAAGCGTGCACCGCTATGTAAAGTTCGTCGTTCAAGCACCACGTGATGATCGGGTGTGATAGATTCTTACGATCACATACAACGGGTGTAAGCCAGATTTACACATGCGAAACACTTAGGTTAACTTGACGAGCCTAGCATGTACAGACATGGCCTCGGACAAGAGACCGAAAGGTCGAGCATGAGTCGCATGGAGGATACGATCAACATGAAGATGTTCACCGATGATGACTAGTCCGTCTCACGTGATGATCGGATACGGCCTAGTTGACTCAGATCATGTAATCACTTAGATGACTAGAGGGGTGTCTATCTGAGTGGGAGTTCATAAGATGAACTTAATTATCCTGAACATAGTCAAAAGCCTTTTGCAAATTATGTCATAGCTCGCGCTTTAGTTCTACTGTTTTAGATATGTTCCTAGAGAAAATATAGTTGAAAGTTGACAGATGGCGATTATGCGGACGAGAGAATGCTTATGTCCTTAATGCACCGCTCGATGTGCTGAACCCAAACGTCGTGCTGTGGATGTTGCGAACATCGGACATACACATTTTGATAACTACGTGATAGTTCAGTTAAACGGTTTAGAGTTAAGGCACCAAAGACGTTTTTTGAAACGTCGCGGAACATATGAGATGTTTCGAGGGCTGAAATTGGGATTTCAGGCTCGTGCCCACGTCAAGAGGTATAAGACCTCCGACGATTTTCTTAGCCTGCAAAGTAAGGGAGAAAAGCTCAATCGTTGAGCTTGTGCTCAGATTGTCTGAGTGCAAAAATCACTTGAATCGAGTGGGAGTTGATCTTCCAGATGAGATAGTGATGTTTCTCCAAAGTCATTGCCACCAAGCTGCTAGAGCTTCGTGATGAACTATGACATATCAGGGATAGATATGATGATCCTTGAGGTATTCACGATGTTTGACACCGCGAAAGTAAAAATCAAGAAGGAGCAGCAATTGTTGATGGTTGGTCAAACCACTAGTTTCAAGAAGGGCAAGGGCAAGAAGGGATACTTCATGAAACGACAAATCAACTACTGCTATAGTGAAGAAACCCAAGGTTGAACCCAAACCCGAGACTAAGTGCTTCTGTAATAAGGGGAACATCCACTGGAGCAGAATTACCCTAGATACTTGGTAGATGAGAAGGCTAGCAAGGTCGATAGAAGTATATTGGATATACATTATGTTAATGTGTACTTTACTAGTACTCCTAGTAGCACCAGGGTATTAGATACCGGTTCGGTTGCTAAGTGTTAGTAACTCGAAATAAAAGCTACGGAATAAAAGGAGACTAGCTAAAGGTGAGCTGACGATATGTGTTGGAAGTGTTTCCAAGGTTGATGTGATCAAGCATCGCACGCTCCCTCTACCATCGAGATTGGTGTGAAACCTAAATAATTGTTATTTGGTGTTTGCGTTGAGCATAGACATGATTGGATTATGTCTATCGCAATACGATTATTCATTTAAGGAGAATAATGTTTACTTTGTTTATTTGAATAATACCTTCAATGATCTTGCACCTAAAAGGAATGGTTTATTGAATCTCGATCGTAGTGATACACATTTTCATGCCAAAAGATATAAGATAGTAATGATAGTACCACTTACTTGTGGCACTACCATGTAAGTCATATTGGTGTAAAACGCATGAAGAAGCTCCATGTTGATGAATCTTTGGACTCACTCATTTTTGAATAGTTTGAGACATGCGAACCATGTCTATTGGTGTATACGCATGAAGAAACTCCATGCAGATGAATCGTTTGGACTCACTTGATTTTGAATCACTTGAGATATGCAAATCATACCACATGGGCAAGATGACTGAAAAGCCTCGGTTTCAGTAAGATGGAACAAGATAGCAACTTGTTGGAAGTAACACATTTTGACGTGTGCAGTCCAATGAGTCTTGAGGCATCTGATGAATATCGTTATGTTCTTACTTCACGGATGATTTAAGTAGATACTGAGTGTATTTACTTGATGAAACACAAGTCTGAATTATTGAATGGTTCAAGTAATTTCAGAGTGAAGTTAAAGATCATCGTGACAAGAGTATAAAATGTCTATGATATGATCATAGAGATGAGTATCTGAGTTACGGGCTTTGGCACGCTATTAAGGCATTGTGGAAATTGTTTCACAATTAATACCGCCTGGAACACCATAGTATGATGGTGTGTCCGAACACCATAGTCGCACCCTATTGGATATGGTGCGTACCATGATGTCTCTTATCAAATTACCACTATCGCTCATGGGTTAGGCACTAGAGACAACCGCACTCACTTTAATAGGGCACCACGTAATTCCGTTGAGATGACACCGTGAGAACTATGGTTTAGAGAAACCTAAGCTATCGTTTCTTGAAAGTTTGGGGCTGCGACACTTATGTGAAAAAGTTTCATTGTGATAAGCTCGAACCCAAAACGGATAAATTCATCTTCATAGGATACCCAAAATGGTTGGGTATACCTCCTAATTCAGATCCGGAAGCAAAAGTGATTGTTTCTAGAAACGGGTCCTTTCTCGAGGAAAAGTTTCTATCGAAAGAATTGAGTGGGAGGATGGTGGAGACTTGATGAGGTTATTGAACCGTCACTTCAACAAGTGTGTAGCAGGGCACAGGAAGTTGTTCCTGTGGCGCCTACACCAATTGAAGTAGAAGCTTATGATAGTGATCATGAAGTTTTGGATCAAGTCACTACCGTACCTCGTAGGGGGACAAGGATGCGTACTAGTTCAGAGTGGTACAGTAATCCTGTCTTGAAGGTCATGTTGCTAGACAACAATGAACCTACGAGCTATGGGGAAGCGATGGTGGGCTCATATTCCGACAAATGGTTAGAAGCCATGAAATCCGAGATAGGATCCATGTATCAGAACAAAGCATGGACTTTGGTGGACTTGCCCGATGATCGGCAAGCCATTGAGATAAAAGGATCTTTAAGAAGAAGACGGACGTGGACGGTAATGTCACCGTCTATGAAGCTCGACTTGTGGCGAAGAGTTTTTCACAAGTTCAAGGAGTTGACTACGATGAGATTTTCTCATCCGTAGCGATGCTTAAGTCCGTCGGAATCATGTTAACATTAGCTGCATTTATGAAATCTGGCAGATGGATGTCAAAACAAGTTTCCTTACCAGTCTTCATAAGGAAAGGTTGTATGTGATACAATCAGAAAGTTTTTGTCGATCCTAAGGATGCTAAAAGGTATGCTGGCTCCAGCAATCCTTCTAAGGACTGGAGTAAGCATCTCGGAGTTGGAATGTGCTCTTTGATGAGATGATCAAAGATTTTGGGTTTATACAAAGTTTATGAGAAACTTGTATTTCCAAAGAAGTGAGTGGGAGCACTATAGAATTTCTGATGAGTATATGTTGTTGACATATTGTTGATCAGAAATGATGTAGAATTTCTGGAAAGCATATAGGGTTGTTTGAAAAGTGTTTTCCAATGGAAAACCTGGATTAGGCTACTTGAACAATAAGCATCAAGATCTATAAGATAGATCAAAATGTTTAATAATACTTTCAACTAAGCACATACCTTGACATAATCTTGAAGGTGTTCAAGATGGATCAGTCAAAGAAGGAGTTTTTGCCTGAGTTGTAAGGTATGAAGTTAAGAGTTAAAGCTCGACCACGGCAGTAAAGAGAGAAAGGACGAAGGTCGCCCCTATGCCTTAGACGTAGGCTCTATAAAGGTGTGCTATCTTTGTGTACACTTTTGATGTGTGCCTTGCTACATATCCGCAAGAGGGTACAAAGGTGATCAAGGAGTGGATCACGGATAGCGATCAAAATTATCCTTAGAGGAATAAGGATGTGTTTCTCGGTTATGGTGGTGATAAAGAGTTCGACGTAAAGAGTTGCGTCGATGCAAGCTTAACACCTATCCGGATAGCACTGAGTAGAGATACCGGATACGTATAATGGAGCAACAATTTGGAATAGCTCCAAGTGGAACGTGGTAGCAGCATCTACGATATGACATAAAGTTTTGCGAAATACATAGGGATCTGAATATTGCAAGACCGTTGACTACAACCTCTCTCACAAGCATAAACATGATCAAACCCAGAACTCATTGAGTGTTAATCACATAGTGATGTGAACTAGATTATTGATTCTAGTAAACTCTTTGGATGTTGGTCACATGGCGATGTGACATGTGAGTGTTAATCACATGGAGATGTGAACTAGATTATTGACTCTAGTGCAAGTGGGTGACTGTTGGAAATATGCCCTAGAGGCAATAATAAATTAGTTATTATTATATTTCCTTGTTCATGATAATCGTTTATTATCCATGCTATAATTGTATTGATAGGAAACTCAGATACATGTGTGGGTACATAGACAACACCATGTCCCTAGTAAGCCTCTAGTTGACTAGCTCGTTGATCAATAGATGGTTACAGTTTTCGACCATGGACATTGGATGTCGTTGATAACGGGATCACATCATTAGCAGAATGATGTGATGGACAAGACCCAATCCTAAGCCTAGCACAAAGATTGTGTAGTTCATATGCTAAAGCTTTTCTAATGTCAAGTATCTTTTCCTTAGACCATTAGATTGTGCAACTCCCGGATACCGTAGGAATGCTTTGGGTGTACCAAACGTCACAACGTAACCGGGTGGCTATAAAGGTGCACTACAGGTATCTCCGAAAGTGTCTGTTGGGTTGGCATGAATCGAGACTGGGATTTGTCACTCCGTGTGACGGAGAGGTATCTCTGGGCCCACTCGGTAGGACATCATCATAATGTGCACAATGTGACCAAGGGGTTGATCACGGGATGATGTGTTACGGAACGAGTAAAGAGACTTGCCGGTAACGAGATTGAACAAGGTATCGGGATACCGACGATCGAATCTTGGGCAAGTACAATACCGCTAGACAAAGGGAACTGTATACGGGATTGATTGAGTCCTTGACATCGTGGTTCATCTGATGAGATCATTGTGGAACATGTGGGAGCCAACATGGGTATCCAGATCCGCTGTTGGTTATTGACGGAGAACGCCTCGGTCATGTTCGCATGGTTCCCGAACCCGTAGGGTCTACACACTTAAGGTTCGATGATGCTAGGGTTATAAAGGAAGTTTGTATGTGGTTACCGAATGTTGTTCGAGTCCGGATGAGATCCCGGACGTCACGAGGAGTTCTGGAATGGTCCGGAGGTAAAGATTTATATATGAAAGTTGTTGTTCGGGTTCCGGGAAAAGTTCGGGTTTTTCTGGTATTGTACCGGGAAGCTTCCAGAAGGTTCCGGAGGATTCCGGAGGGGTCTGGAGGTCCGGTAATTGTTCCACCATGTCCAATACAACAGCTTGGGCTGTAAGGGGACGCCCTAGCCTTAATGGGCCAGGGGCACCAGCCCCCCCAAGGCCCATGCGCATGGGAGAGGGGAAACCCTAAGGGGGAGGGCCTCCACTTGACTTGGGAGGCACTCCTCCCCCCTTGGCCGCCCCCTAGATGGGATCTAGGGCTGGCCGCCGCCCCTAGGGGTGGAACCCTAGGTGGGGGCGCAGCCCCCCACTCCCCCTATATATAGTGGAGGCAAAGGGGCAGCCCAACACACGGAGTTCTTCTCATGTTGGCGCAGCCCTACCTCTCTCCCTCCTCCTCTCCCGCGGTGCTTGGCGAAGCCCTGCAGGATTGCCACGCTCCACCACCACCACGCCGTTGTGCTGCTGTTTGACTGAGTCTTCCTCAACCTCTCCCTCTCTCCTTGCTGGATCAAGGCATGGGAGACGTCACCGGGCTGCACGTGTGTTGAACGCAGAGGTGCGGTCCGTTCGACACTAGGATCTCCGGTGATTTGGATCACGACGAGTACGACTCCTTCAACCCCGTTCACTTGAACGCTTCCACTTAGCGATCTACAAGGGTATGTAGATGCACTCTCCTTCCCCTCGTTGCTGGTTTCTCCATAGATAGATCTTGGTGACACGTAGGAAAATTTTGAATTTCTGCTACGTTCGCCATCTCCCAAAGCATTCCTACGGTATCCGGGAGTTGCACAATCTCATGGTCTAAGGAAAAGATACTTGACATTAGAAAAGCTTTAGCATACGAACTACGATCTTTGTGTTAGACTTAGGATTGGGTCTTGTCCATCACATCATTCTCCAAATGATGTGATCCCGTTATCAACGACATCCAATGTCCATGGTCAGGAAACCGTAACCATCTGTTGATCAACGAGCTAGTCAACTAGAGGCTTACTAGAGACATGGTGTTGTTTATGTACACACACATGTATCTGAGTTTCCTATCAATACAATTATAGCATGGGTAATAAACGATTATCATGAACAAGGAAATATAATAATAACTAATTTATTATTGCCTCTAGGGCATATTTCCAACAGTCTCCCACTTGCACTAGAGTCAATAATCTAGTTCACATCGCCATGTGACTAACATCCAAAGAGTTTACTAGTGTCACTAAACTAGTTCACATAATCATGTGATTAAGACTCAATGAGTTCTGGGGTTTGATCATGTTTTGCTTGTGAGAGAGGTTTTAGTCAACGGGTCTGCAACATTCAGATCCATATGTACTTTGCAAATCTCTAGGTCATATTGTAAATGCTGCTTCCATGCTCCACTTGGAGCTATTCCAAGTGGTTGCTCCACTATACGTATCCGGTTTGCTACTCAGAATCATTCGGATAGGTGTTAAAGCTTGCATCGACGTAACCCTTTACGCCGAACTCTTTATCACCTCCATAATCGAGAAACATGTCCTTATTTACTCCAAGGACAATTTTGATCGCTGTCCAATGATCCATTCTGGATCATTCTTGTACCCTTGATCGACTCATGGCAGGCACACTTCCGTCGTACACAAAGATAGCATACTATAGAGCCTATGTCTAAAGCATAGGGACGACCTTCGTCCTTCCTCTCTCTCTTCTGCCGTGGTCGAGCTTTAACTCTTAACTTCATACCTTACATCTCAGGCAAGAACTCCTTCTTTGACTGATCCATCTTGAACACCTTCAAGATCATGTCAAGGTATATGCTCATTTGGAAGTACCATTAAGAGTTTTTGGTCTATCCTCATAGATCTTGATGCTCAATGTTCAAGTAGCTTAATCCAGGTTTTCTATTGAAAAACACCTTTCAAATAACCCTATATGCTTTCCAGAAATTCTACATCATTTTTGATCAACAATATGTCAACAACATATACTCATCAGAAATTCTATAGTGCTCCCACTCACTTCTTTGGAAATACAAGTTTCTCATGAACTTTGTATAAACCCAAAATCATTGATCAATCAAAGCGCACATTCCAACTCCGAGATGCTTACTCCAGTCCTTAGAAGGATCGCTAGAGCCAGCATACCTTTTAGCATCCTTAGGATCGACAAAAACTTTCTGATTGTATCACATACAACCTTTCCTTACGAAAACTGGTAAGGAAACACATTTTGACATCCATCTGCCAGATTTCATAAATGCAGCTAATGCTAACATGATTCTGACGGACTTAAGCATCACTACGGATGAGAAAATCTCACCGTAGTCAACTCCTTGAACTTGTGAAAAAACTCTTCGCCACAAGTCGAGCTTCATATACGGTGACATTACCGTCCACGTCCGTCTTCTTCTTAAAGATCCATTTATCTCAATGGCTTGCCGATCATCGGGCAAGTCCACCAAAGTCCATGCTTTGTTCTGATACATGGATCCTATCTCGGATTTCATGGCTTCTAACCATTTGTCGGAATATGGGCCCACCATCACTTCCCCATAGCTCGTAGGTTCATTGTTGTCTAGCAACATGACCTTCAAGACATGATTACTGTACCACTCTGAAGTAGTACGCATCCTTGTCACCCTACGAGGTACGGTAGTGACTTGATCCGAAACTTCATGATCACTATCATAAGCTTCTACTTCAATTAGTGTAGGCGCCACAGGAACAACTTCCTGTGCCCTGCTGCACACTAGTTGAAGTGATGGTTCAATAACCTCATCAAGTCTCCACCATCCTCCCACTCAATTTTCGAGACGAACTTTTCCTCGAGAAAGGACCCTATTCAAGAAACAATCCCTATTGCTTTCAGATCTGAATTAGGAGGTATACCCAACTGTTTTTGGGTGTCCTATGAAGATGCATTTTATCCGCTTTGGGTTCGAGCTTATCAACCTGAAACTTTTTCACATAAGCGTCGCAGCCCCAATTTTTTTTAAGAAACGACAACTTAGGTTTCTCCAAACCATAGTTCAAACGGTGTCGTCTCAACGGAATTACGTGGTGCCCTATAAAGTGAGTGCGGTTGTCTCTAATGCCTAACCCATGAACGATAGTGGTAATTCGATAAGAGACATCATGGTATGCACCATATTCAATAGGGTGCAACTATGATGTTCGGACACACCATCACACTATGGTGTTCCAGGCGGTATTTATTGTGAAACAATTTCCACAATGTCTTAATTGCTTGCCAAAGCTCGTAACTCAGATACTCATCTCTATGATCATATCATAAACATTTTATCCTCTTGTCACGATGATCTTTAACTTCACTCTGAAATTACTTGAACCATTCAATAATTCAGATTTGTGTTTCATCAAGTAAATATACTCAACATCTACTCGAATCATCTGTGAAGTAAGAACATAACGATATTCATCAGATGCCTCAAAGACTCATTGGACTGCACACATCAAAATGTGTTACTTCCAACAAGTTGCTATCTTGTTCCATCTTACTGAAAACGAGGCTTTTCAGTCATCTTGCCCATGTGGTATGATTGCATATCTCAAGTGATTCAAAATCAAGTGAGTCCAAACGATCCATCTGCATGGAGTTTCTTCATGCGTATACACCAATAGAAATGGTTCACATGTCTCAAACTTTTCAAAAATGAGTGAGTCCAAAGAACCATCAACATGGAGCTTCTTCATGCGTTTTACACCAATATGACTTACATGGCAGTGCCACAAGTAAGTGGTACTATCATCACTATCTTATATCTTTTGGCATGAAAATGTGTATCACTACGATCGAGATTCAATAAACCATTCTTTTAGGTGTAAGACCATTGAAGGTATTATTCAAATAATTAGAGTAACCATTATTCTCCTTAAATGAATAACCGCATTGCAATAGACATAATCCAATCATGTCTATGCTCAACGCAAACACCAAATAACAATATTCAGGTTTAGCACCAATCTCGATGGTAGAGGGAGCGTGCGATGCTTGATCACATCAACCTTGGAAACACTTCCAACACATATCGACAACTCACCTTTAGCTAGTCTCCATTTATTTCGTAGCTGTTATTTCGAGTTAGTAACACTTAGGAACCGAACCGGTATCTAATACCCTGGTGCTACTAGGAGTACTAGTAAAGTACACATTAACATAATGTATATCCAATATACTGCTATCGACCTTGCCTGCCTTCTTATCTACCAAGTATCCAGGGTGGTTCTGCTTCAGTGTCTGTTCCTCTCATTACTGAAGCACTTAGTCTCGGGTTTGGGTTCAACCTCGGTTTCTTCATCGAGCAACAACTGATTTGCCGCTTCATGAAGTACCCTTCTTGCCCTTGCCCTTCTTGAAACTAGTGGTTTCACTAACCATCAACAATTGATGCTCCTTCTAGATTTCTATATTCATGTGTCAAACATTGCGAATAGCTCAAGGATCATCATATCTATCCCTGATATGTTATAGTTCATCACGAAGCTTCTAGCAGCTTGGTGGCAATGACTTTGGAGAAACATCACTATCTCATCAGGAAGATCAACTCCCACTCGATTCAAGTGATTGTTGCACTCAGACAATCTGAGCACAAGCTCAACGATTGAGCTTTTCTCCCTTAGTTTGCAGGCTAAGAAAATCGTCGGAGGTCTTATACCTCTTGACGTGGGCACGAGCTTGAAATCCCAATTTCAGCCCTCGAAACATCTCATATGTTCCGCAACATTTTGAAATCGTCTTTGGTGCCTCAACTCTAAACCGTTTAACTGAACTATCACATAGTTATCAAAACGTGTATGTCAGATGTTCACAACATCCACAGACGACGTTCGAGGTTCAGCACACCGAGTGGTGCATTAAGGACATAAGCCTTCTACTGTCCGCATAATTGCTATTGTCAACTTTCAACTATATTTTCTCTAGGAACATATCCAAAACAGTAGAACTAAAGCGCGAGCTATGACATAATTTACAAAGGGTTTTTGACTATGTTCAGGATAATTAAGTTCATCTTATGAACTCCCACTCAGATAGACATCCCTCTAGTCATCTAAGTGATTACATGATCCGAGTCAACTAGGCTGTGTCCGATCATCACGTGAGACGGACTAGTCATCATCGGTGAACATCTTCATGTTGATCGTAACTACCATACGACTCATGCTCGACCTTTCGGTCTCTTGTGTTCCGAGGCCATGTCTGTACATGCTAGGCTCGTCAAGTTAACCTAAGTGTTTCGCGTGCGTAAATCTGGCTTACACCCATTGTATGTGAACGTAAGAATCTATCACACCCGATCATCACGTGGTGCTTAGAAACGACGAACTTTCACAACGGTGCACAGTTAGGGGGAACACTTTCTTGAAATTTTAATGAGGGATCATCTTATTTACTACCGTCGTTCTAAGAAAACAAGATGTATAAGCATGATAAACATCACATGCAATCAAAAAGTGACAAGATATGGCCAATATCATTTTGCTCCTTTTGATCTCCATCTTCGGGGCTCCATGATCATCATCGTCACCGGCATGACACCATGATCTCCATCATCGTGTCTCCATGAAGTTGTCTCGCCAACTTATTACTTCTACTACTATGGCTACCGGTTAGCAATAAAGTAAAGTAATTACATGGCGTTGTTCAATGACACGCAGGTCATACAATAAATAAAGACAACTCCTATGGCTCCTGCCGGTTGTCATACTCATCGACATGCAAGTCATGATTCCTATTACAAGAACATGATCAATCTCATACATCACATATCATTCATCACATTCTTCTTGGCCATATCACATCACATAGCATACCCTGCAAAAACAAGTTAGACGTCCTCTAATTGTTGTTTGCATGTTTTACGTGGCTGCTATGGGTTTCTAGCAAGAACGTTTCTTACCTACGCAACAACCACAAAGTGATATGCCGATTGCTATTTACCCTTCATAAGGACCCTTTTCATCGAATCCGATCCGATTAAAGTGGGAGAGACTGGCACCCGCTAGCCACCTTATGCAACAAGTGCATGTCACCGGTGGAACTCGTCTCACGAAGTGTACGTAAGGTCGGTCCGGCCGCTTCATCCCACAATGCCGCCAATCAAGATTGGACTAGTAACGGTAAGCATATTGAACAAAATCAACGCCACAACTACTTTGTGTTCTACTCGTGCATAGAATCTACGCAATAGACCTAGCTCATGATGCCACTGTTGGGGAACGTAGCAGAAATTCAAAAAATTTCCTACGTGTCACCAAGATCTATCTAAGGAGAAAGTAGCAAAGAGAGAGAGAGAGAGAGGAGTGCATCTACATACCATTGTAGATCGCTAAGCGGAAGCGTTCAAGAGAACGGGGTTGGAGGAGTCGTACTCGTCGTGATCCAAATCACCGGAGATCCTAGTGCTGAACGGACGACACCTCCGCGTTCAACACACGTGCAGCCCGGTGACGTCTCCCATGCCTTGATCCAGCAAGGAGAGAGGGAGAGTGAGGGAGTTCCGGACTAGGGGGTGTCCGGATAGCCGAACTATCATCATCGGCCGGACTCCAAGACTATGAAGATACAAGATTGAAGACTTCGTCCCGTGTCCGGATGGGACTTTCCTTGGCGTGGAAGGCAAGCTTGGCGATACGGATATGTAGATCTCCTACCATTGTAACCGACTCGGTAACCCTAACCCTATCCGGTGTCTATATAAACCGGAGGGTTTTAGTCCAGAGGATTTAACAACAATCATACCATAGGCTAGCTTCTAGGGTTTAGCCTCTTTGATGTCGTGGTAGATCCACTCTTGTAACACACATCATCAATATTAATCTAGCAGGACGTAGGGTTTTACCTCCATCAAGAGGGCCCGAACCTGATTAAAACATCGTGTCCCTTGTCTCCTGTTACCATCCGCCTAGACGCACAGTTCGGGACCCCCTACCCGAGATCCGCCGGTTTTGACACCGACATTCATGCTTTCATTGAGAGTTCCTCTGTGTCGTCACCGATAGGCTCGATGGCTCCTTTGATCATCAACAACGACGCGGTCCAGGGTGAGATTTTTCTCCCCGAACAGATCTTCGTGTTGGCGGCTTTGCATCGCGGGCCAATTCGCTTGGCCATCCGAGCAGATCGAAGCTACGCCCTGGCCGTCAGTCAGATTTGAAGCCTAAACTATACGGCCGATATCCGCGGAGACTTGATCTTCGACGGATTCGAGCCCCAAAGAAAGCGCCGCCACACTTTGTCTCGATGGGCATGATCTAGCTCGCGAATCAATAAAGGCTCGAGGCCGCACTGAATCCGCCCGACCCTTAATCCGGAGCCGGATTCCCGATCGAGGACGAGTGGTTGGACACCGCCGGGGCTTTAATCTCTACGGCGGTCGAGCCAACTCCATCCCGTCCTTGCGAAGACCTCGACTCTAGGGTGCCGGACTCCTATCCGACTCCAACCCTCATACCGCCAATCGATCCGATTAGGCGCCGTTATGGAGTTCACGGCGCACAACATCTTTCCGCACTCGCCTTTGGCGACATCCTGAGTTCACTAAAGTCTCTCTTTATCCGGAGAGCCCCGCCGGATTACGGTCAGAAGGTTGGGATGCGGACGACGAAGAAATTCAACGCCCACCCACCACCCACTTTGTAGCCACTGTCGATGATTTAACCGACATGCTAGACTACGACTCTGAAGACATCGACGGTATGGACGACGATGTCAAGACGAACAAGACGCAGCGCCCTACGAGGCACGGAAGGCCACCTCGCCATATGACATATATATGGTGGACACCCCAAAAGATGGGAACGGCGATGGAACAACGGAGGATGACCCTCCAAGAAGCAACGAAGCGCGGCGCCACGGCGCCGCTCTCAATCCCGCCACAAGAAGAATGAAGACTCCGCACCGAGACAACAATACACCGATAATGCTAAAGACAATCCACTCCAAAGAAGATCCAATAAGGGGAAGATGGAGACGCCAGCCCTCACGAGAGCGGTAGAAGAAGAGGTAGAGGATTATATGCCTCCCTCCGGAGACGAAGCAAGCCTCGACGACGACGAATTAATTCGTCGGCTCGAGAATCCCGTCGAACAAGAGCGTTTAGACGAGGCTTATGGCCACGGCGAACAGCCTAAAGAAAAGCAGCAACAGCTTAGAGCTGATCAGATCGCTAGCCGACAGATGGACCAAGTCCTCGCGGTCAAGAGCATGAGCTCGAAAGCCCTCCAAAGCTACCCTAAACGCAAGCTGCTCCCCGATTAGAGGAGGAGGCTTACGAACCCGCATCACCACGAGACAATATGGCTGACCGACCACCCGTGGCGCGACAGAGAGGCCTCTAGGTCTTCACTAGAACTGCACTCCGCATCGCTCAAAAAGCACACAGCCAAAGGGGAACGCCCGACCTGCGAGATATATTGAGGACAAGGCAAGACAATCAAGATCGATCTATGGATCGCGTGGGCGCCCCAGTGCACGTGGCGACAACCGTCGCGCCAGATACGATAAGTCCGCCGGGCCGAACAAAACAGACCAAGCTCTTTCGAGTCCGCCGTGATATCGCCCAAAGACATGAGGCACCGCGACACCCACTATGCTTCATGCACGAAGTAATGGATCATCAAATCCTCAAGGGTTTAAACCCGCCAATATTGAATCCTATGATGGCACAACAGACCCCGCGGTTTGGATCAAGACTATCTCCTTCACATCCACATGGCCCGCGTGACGATCTTCACGCCATCAAATACCTCCCCTCAAGCTTAAAGGACCAGCCCGGCATTGGCTCAACAGCTTGCCGCCAGAGTCAATTGGGAGCTGGGAGGACCTGGAAGCCGCATTCCTCGATAACTTCTGTGGCACTTATGTGCGACCACCAGACGCCCATGACCTAAGCCACATAATTCAGCAGCCAGACGAATCGCCGGACAATTCGGACACGGTTCTTAACCAAGAAAACCAAATCATCGATCGTCCGGATGCGGAGGCCTCGCGGACTTCAAGCATAACATCTGCGACGAGTGGCTTGCCCGCACCTAGGACAGAAAAGCGAAATCCATGGCAGCCCTCACATCACTCATGACCCGCTTGCGTGGGTGAGGACAGCTGGCTAGCACGCAGCAACAACCTCAGCAAAAATTCGCAGTCCGGACTTCAAGGACCAAAATGGCAGGCAGCGTCATAACAAAACAAACGCCGCACTAACGGCGCATAATATTGAGGATACGGTCAATGCCGGATTCAAAGGCTCTAAACCCGTCAGCGGAAAAGCCATTCAAACGAACTACTCCGGTCCGTCCAATTTGGACCGAATACTCGACCGCTTGTGCGATACACGACACTTCTAAAAGCTAGTTAACCACACCAACAGGGACTGTTGGGTATTCAACAGGCAGGCAAGTTAATTGCGAAAACAATGACAAGGGGCTGCATAGCGATGACGAGGACGAGACCCAACCGCCGAACAATAAAGGATGGAAGGGTTTCCAACAAAAGTGCGGACGGTGAACATGATATACGCAACCCACATACCCAAAAGGGAGCGGAAGCGTGCACTCAGGGATGTCTACGCGATGGAGCCAGTTGCCCCGAAGTTCAATCCATGCCCGATCACTTTTGACTGAAGGGACCACCCCACCAGCATCCGCCATGGCGGATTCGCCGCACTGGTCCTAGACCCATTCGTCGATGGATTTCACCTAACCAGATTCCTGATGGATGGCGGCAGCAGCCTGAACCTGCTTTACAAGGATACATTGCGCCAAATGGGCATAGACCCCTCAAGGATTAAACCTACCAAAACGACCTTTAAAGGCGTCATACCAGGTGTAGAAGCCAATTGTACAGGCTCAATTACACTGGAAGTGGTCTTCGGATCCCCGGATAACTTCCGAAGCGAGGAGTTAATCTTCGACATAGTCCCGTTCTGCAGCGGCTATCATGCCTTGCTCGGACGTACCGCATTTGCAAAGTTCAACGCGGTGCTGCACCACGCATACCTCAAGCTCAAGATGCCAGCCCTCGAGGAGTCATTACGGTCAACGGAAACACCGAACGCTCTCTCCGCACGGAGGAACATACAGCTGCTCTCGCGCGAAGTGCAATGCAGCCTCTTAAGGCAATTATCGATCCGCCGTTAAGCGGCGGACACAGCCAAACGCTACCGGAGTAACTTACAACAAGACCACTGGCACGCTCCAAGCATCGCCAGAGCAAAGGCGGCCCCAACCCCAGCTCTGCGAAACGTCAGCAGGTCCTTCGCGCACACCATTACGCCTCAAGATACCATGGGCATGGGAGGGGGCACGACCACAATACACCCAGATCAAGGCTCAACCACACAAGGAGCTCTCAAGTGTGTCGCCTCCTTTTCTTTTCTTTTTACCTTTTACTTTTTAACCACAGACTCCGCTTGTCGAAGCCCCTGTCTAGCAGCAGACCACCGAACTCACGATGCAACACCTGTGGAAGGATAAAGGCTACAACGAATATACTGGTGGTCTCCATTACGAGCATTTTTCATACACCAATCTGCAGCCTACCCCGGAGGGGGACATGTTTAACAGTCTCCTACCTTGCTTATCGCACTATTTGTATCGCTCGCATTCATAGCAGCACTTATTGAATAAAACAATGCATCACCTTTTTGCTTATAATTGCATTTCTTTTTCATACATATGTTCATTCACGACATGTTGCATCTGTACACTTTGGTACGGCTAATATACACCAGGGGCTTATGTTTCCCGCGTTATGGTGTGATGAGTCCAACACTTTCACAAGTGCGGCACCTCAACTTATAGCACTATATGCATCGCCTCCGAATCATGTCTTGGGTCAATAGTTGGGTTTGCCCGGCCCCGTGTTTTGGTACCTTACGCCCGCTATATCGGCTAAGGTAGCACCGGGAGAACCACTGCGATTCCGCCCCAGTTCGGCTGGGTTAACGCCTCAGTGGAGAAAGCTAAAACTGACCGTCATGATGAGGCGAGAGACCGGTCGCTGTTCGAGAGGTTTTCTGCGAGTCCTTAAAGACTTATGCCGCTTAGAGCGAGGAGCTGGATACTGTCCGGCCAAGGCGTGGATAGCGCCCCAAATTCGGCCTTCCGAAGACTAGGGGCTTCGCCAAAATTTAAAATTATAGAATTCTATGGCTAAGTGAGAGTGTTCAAGCATTATAAGTCCGGTTGCCTTGTTCGTTGTGTTGAGCGCCTCCCTAGATGGACCCAAAAATGGGAACAAGAGCGCTCAAGTTTATCCCAAGACCCCAAAGACTGTGGCATGGGGGCTGAAGCCGACGACTTGCCATCTCTCGATCTGATAAACAGCCGCATGTAAGGTAATATTTTAAATTAACAAGTGTTGCTTAGCGATATGAACTAAGTTTTCAGCACACAGGATAACAAAATGCGAGTCTACTCAAATATTACATCTTTGAGCACTCACCCGCAATAGTGCGGGCGCCTTCAAGACACTCTTATAATACATCTCGGGCGTGCGATGCTCCTTGCCCTCCGTGGCGGGTCCGCCACGAAGCTTCGGGCATCCATCTTGCCCCAAAGGCATCTTTGCGCTGGCAAGGGCCCGACGGCACCCTCGATACAAGCGGAATGCTTGATAACTTCAACCCACGGCACGCATCCACCAGCCGCACCAGCCAAGTAGCTCTCGGCATGGCCTCCTTAGGCGACAAACGAACTATGAGGCCCTTCATGGCCTGTTCGCCGCCTTTAGGAGCTCGACCAGCTGCTTCACTGGTCGCTAAAGGCACGGATGGCTGGCCTCACCATACTGAGACCAGAAGACCTTCTCCGTTGAGCTCCCCTCCTCGGCCCGGTAGAATGCGGCAGCATCGGACACGCTGCAACGAAGCTCTGCGAACGCCCCTGGAGATCTCCGAATTTGGGTAAGCAACAGGTAATTAACACTCACATGCTTACTCTGCATGAAAAATGCCTTACCCGCTGCTATTTTCTTCACCGCCTCAATCTCCTAGAGGGCCTTGTAGGCTTCGGCCTTAGCGGTTTTGGCACTTCAAGAGCCGTTGCAAACTCAGACTCTCAAGTCTTCGAGTCACGCTCCAAGTTCTCATGTTTTTCACGAGATCCTGGAGCTCTTGTTGTACCTCCGCCACCCGCGCCTCCTGTTTCTCTCGCTCGGTGCGCTCATGGTCGCATTCGCTCGGCCGCATGCCACCGCCTCCTTGTGGTCGCCACCTCGTTAGCGGCCCCTACAATACCCACGTTATCCTTGTCATTTTTCTTGCAACCAAATCCTTTTCTGAAGGTACAATTTTCATAAGGTATTACTCACCTTCTTTTTCCTCGAGCTGCTTGGCATGGCCGAGCCTCGTTCTCGGACCGCCGAGGTTTTTCTTCAAAGTATTGACCTCCGCACAAGGCGGGCGGAGGTCAGAAGACAGCCTGCAATCCCATATTGACATATTTTATGACTCCTGCGTTTATCTTTCTAAAGATCCTCATCCGACTTTTCTTTCCCAACACCGAACCGAGCATCGTGGGCTACCGCCTATGTAGTACCATTTTACATATATTGAAATTTCTTACCTCAAAGCCCGATAGAAGATCGGCACAGCTTCGTCAGCCCGTCTTGGCGGATCGAACTGTCCGGATCACCGCACTCATAACAATGCGGTGCTCCTCCTCGATGGAGGCGCCGTGAGCGCCCAAGAGCTATCCGGTGCCTCCGGTTGGACGAAGGACACCACGCCTTACCCTTCTTGCGAAGGATCGCTACTGACTCGAACCATCAAGGTTCCGCATGAAGCCCGGACAGGTTGGGCTTAGAGCCCCGGGGTCTTGCCCCCACGCTCGAGTCCGGAGGTTGCCTTGTGGCACCTCCGCGCCACCTCCTCGTGATCAAGCCCCTTTGAGCCCCCGCGGGCGTTGTCCGCAAACATGAGGCGAGGAGGCAGTCGGAAGCAAAGTACTCTCCATTTCCGACGAGCCCAGGGACCCGCCGATGAATCGATTTAACTCGCCTTTGGGCGGGCTGCACGATTGTTCGACATTAGAGAACACTCTGCGATAATAAAAAGCCACGGTATCCGGACACTTACGATCTCGTTAGGGGCTTGGCCTCAGAGGCCGATCCCCTCGTCGTCGTCGACGTTGGTGGAGAAGTCCGGAGGAAGGGTTCTTCCCTTCTTCGACCCTCCGGCCTCCCCAGTTGGGGCGGCCTTCCTTTTCCTCTCCTCCTCGCCTGGGGGAGAAGCTTCTTCTTCTTCCTCCTCGTCTTCAGGAGAAGATTCTGCTTCAGAATCCGACAAAGCACCTGGCGTCCGGTGCTCCTTCGAGTTCCCGTGAGCCTCCTTCTTGGTTTCTTCTCCGCACTACATGGGGTGCGGGGCCAGCAGCCCCGTCAATCGGGCGTCTGCTGGGTCTTCTGGCAAAGGAGCCGGACAGTTAATCTGTCCGGACATCTTCAGCCAGACCTGTCGAAGAATAGGGAGTTTTCAGATCCCACGTAGAGTCAATCTATGGAAAAGGAGTCCCGTAAAGGGTAAAATAACTTACCTCGCTGGCTTGACGCCGCGAGCTGTATCCGCGATCTTTGTTAGCGGATATGGGGCCGGCGCTTTTGAACAGCACCTTCCTGCATCTTCGCACGTGGTATCAAGAGCCGCTCAAGGTTCGTGTCTGTGCCGGATCGAACTCCCACAAATTGAAGTCCCGTTGTTGGCATGGGAGAATCCGCGGATGAGCATCACCGGATTACGCCGACAAGCCTCGCGATTCTTGTCCACCGTGTTCCGGACGCGTGTTTGAGTCCGGATAGCTCGTCCGAATCCCCACTTCAGGCCCGCTCTTTCCATGACGAGAGCCGTGGGGAATCCAGGTCTGAATTGGGGCCGCCACCCATTCAGGGTCGCGTGGCTCGGTGATGTAGAACCACCCGATTGCCACCCCTTTATTGTCTCCACAAAGGAGCCTCGAGCCATAGGACTTTGGCCATCTTGCCGACCATGGCGCCCAAGACTCCGCTTGGCTGCCCTTCACAACCTTCGCTTGACATCAAGGTCTTGAGCCCAAGTCAAGTGGGGCTGGATGCAGAGGAAGGCCTCAAGACACGCATTTATAAACGCCGAGACGTTGAGGACGAAATTTGGGGCCAGGTCATGGAAGTCCAGCCGTAGTAGAACATGAGCCCCGGACAAATGGGTGAAGTGGAAAACCTAGTCCCGGAGGAAGTGGGGAGAAATACCACCCTCTCATGAGGACGGGGGTTGGAATAAGCTGCCCGTGTCGGGCAGCTCAGGCGCGATATCGCGGACAAGTATCCGCCTCCGCAGCCTTGTGATGTGCCCTCCGTGACGGAGGAGGCCATCCATATGCCTCCCGCTCCTGACATGGTTGGAGAAGGTTGAGGAGGAAAGTGCGGACTTGGGCGCTAGAGCTCGAGTGCATGGGAATGGATGAGCAAAGGAGGAAGAAGGCGTAGGTGAAAGGATGGATCCTTATCCCCTTATATGGGCGAACAAAAACATGTGTCCCCACCGGCCTGGTAAAACTCGCTTATCTCCCAAGCGCCACAATCAATGGCGCGTTGGGTTACCCACATCCGTATTGATGGGAATCCCGAATAAGGGGAACACGATCTCTGCCCGACAAGACGTGCCAAGGAAACCGCCGCTAAACGCTACCGAGGTGGAACAGTAAAAACAATTTGAATAAAGGCTTGGTAGTGGTGCGGCGCCACGCCACAAAATATGTCACAGATTGATCTTGTGTAATATTATTCTCTCTACGGTGGTATGTGGAATTTATTTTTGCAGAGCCGACACTATCCCGGTGTTCACAATCTTCTATAAATTATTCGAGGAAGAACCCGCCTTGCAATGCCGAAGACAATATGTGCGCCAACCCATCGTCATTGAAGCCTGGTTCGGGGCTACCGAGGAGTTCCGGACTAGGGGTGTCCGGATAGTCAACTATCATCATCGGCCGGACTCCAAGACTATGAAGATACAAGATTGAAGACTTCGCCCGTGTCCGGATGGGACTTTCCTTGGCGTGGAAGGCAAGCTTGGCGATACGGATATGTAGATCTCCTACCATTGTAACCGACTGTAACCCTAACCCTATCCAAAGGTCTATATAAACCGAAGGGTTTTAGTCCGTAGGACGAACAACAATCATACCATAGGCTAGCTTCTAGGGTTTAGCCTCTTTGATGTCGTGGTAGATCCACTCTTGTAACACACATCATCAATATTAATCTAGCAGGACGTAGGGTTTTACCTCCATCAAGAGGGCCCGAACCTGGGTAAAACATCGTGTCCCTTGTCTCCTGTTACCATCCGCCTAGACGCACAGTTCGGGACCCCCTACCCGAGATCCGCTGGTTTTGACACCGACAGAGAGGTTGAGGAAGACTCCATCCAGCAGCAGCACAACGGCGTGGTGGTGGTGGAGGAGCGTGGCAATCCTGTAGGGCTTCGCCAAGCACCACGGGAGAGGAGGAGGAGAGAGGTAGGGCTGCGCTAGGGAGAGGTGAAAACTCATCTGTTGGCAGCCACAAAGTCCTCAAGTATATATAGGGGGAGAGGGAGGGTTGCGCCCCCACCTAGTGTTCCACCCCTAGGGGCGGCGGCCAGCCCAAAACCCATCTAGGGTGCGGCCAAGGGGGAGAGGGGAAACTTGCCCCTGTTAGGTGGGTGCGCCCCCAAAACCCCGGGCGCCTTTGGGCCCTTGGGGGCGACCAGCCCACCGGGCTGGTCCCTCCCACACTTGGCCCATGCAGCCCTCCGGGCCGGTGGACCCACTTGGTGGACCTCGACCTCCCTGTGGTCCCAGACGCTATCGATAAAACCCAAACTTTTCCGTGACCAAAACAGACTTCCATATATAAATCTTTACCTCCAACCATTCCGAACTCCTCGTGACGTCTGGGATCTCATATGGGACTCAACAACATTCGCAACCACATACAAACTTCCTTTATAACCCTAGCGCCATCGAACCTTATGTGTAGACCCTACGGGTTCGGGAACCATGCGCATATGACCGAGACGTTCTCCGGTCAATAACCAACAGCGGATCTGGATACCCATGTTGGCTCCTACATGTTCCACGATGATCTCATCGGATGAACCACGATGTCAAGGACTCAATCGATCCCATATACAATTCCCTTTGTCTAACGGTATTGTACTTGCCCGAGATTCGACCGCCGGTATACCGATACCTTGTTCAATCTCGCTATCAGAAGTCTCTTTACTGCTCAGAACACATCATCCCGTGATCAACCCCTTGGTCACATTGTGCACATTATGATGATGTCCTACCGAGTGGACCCAGAGATACCTCTCCGCTTACACGGAGTGACAAATCCAGTCTCGATTCGTGCCAACCCAACTGACACTTTCAGAGATACCTGTAGTGCACCTTTATAGCCAGCCAGTTACATTGTGACGTTTGGTACACCCAAAGCATTCCTACGGTATCCGGGATTTGCACAATCTCATGGTCTAAGGAAAAGATACTTGACATTAGAAAAGCTTTAGCATACGAACTACGATCTTTGTGCTAGGCTTAGGATTGGGTCTTGTCCATCACATAATTCTCCAAATGATGTGATCCCGTTATCAACGACATCCAATGTCCATGGTCAGGAAACTGTAACCATATGTTGATCAACGAGCTAGTCAACTAGAGGCTTACTAGGGACATGGTGTTGTTTATGTGCACACACATGTATCTGAGTTTCCTATCAATACAATTATAGCATGGGTAATAAACGATTATTATGAACAAGGAAATATAATAATAACTAATTTATTATGGCCTCTAGGGCATATTTCCAACATCCTCTTCTCCCACTAAGGCCCATGAGGCCCGATTAACTCCCCGGGGGGGGGGGGGGTTCCGGTAAGCCCCGGTACTCCGGTTTTTCTCCGAAACCACTTGGAACACTTCCGGTGTCCGAATATAGTCGTTCAATATATCGATCTTTATGTCTCGAACATTTAGAGACTCCTTGTCATGTCTGTGGTCATATCCGGGACTCTGAACTACCTTCAGTACATGAAACACAAAAACTCATAATACCGATCATCACCAAACTCTAAGCGTGCGGACCCTACGGGTTCGAGAACTATGTAGACATGACCGAGACACGTCTCCGGTCAATAACCAATAGCGGAACCTGGATGCTCATATTGGCTCCTACATATTCTACGAAGATCATTATCGGTCAAACCGCATAACAACATACGTTGTTCCCTTTGTCATCGGTATGTTACTTGCCCGAGACTCAATCGTCAGTATATCAATACCTAGTTCAATCTCGTTACTGGCAAGTCTCTTTACTCGTTCCGTAATGCATCATCTCGCACCTAACTTATTAGTCACATTGCTTGCAAGGCTTATAGTGATGTGCATTACCGAGAGGGCCCAGAGATACCTCTCCGACAATCGGAGTGACAAATCCTAATCTCGAAATACGCCAACTCAATAAGCTGTAAGTGCATCTAGTGCCCCTTAGTGATTTTGGTGTATTGAAGACTTATAGGTTAAGGGACTAATGTGTTTATGAGTGTACACATGTCTATAAGTCTATGAGGAGTTTGATATTTACAGAGAAAGTCGACCCCTAAAAATGAAGTTCTTCGTCTGAAGACTTTGGTATTCTGAAGACTTTCTGAAGACTTTGAAAGTGAAGAAATTGGTGTGACCTTGAAGACTTGGTATTCATTTGAGGAACATGAAGCGTGAATACTTTTGTTTTCGTAGTTTCGTTTTCTCTTTCTTGAGTCATAGGAAACAGCGTACTATTAAAGGGGGTCGAGGAAATACTAAGGAAAAAATTCCATGTGATGCTCAACTCAAAATCCTACACCTACCAATCCTTCGAGTGAAGCCTTTGAAATCTCATATAGTTCACCAATTTCTTTAGTGATGAGACGAAGTTCTTCGGTCGCCGAGGAATTTGTTCGATCGAGGAGTTAGGAATTCGCTAGTGCGAATTGCCTACACAGTGAGGAACATGATAGCCCTGAGGAATTTGAACCTCAAATTTCCGACCGTTGCTGTGTTGCGCGCCAGCTGTCCCAAAATATCTTATCTACCTAACGGTCATATCATTGAAGGGCATTTATGTCTTATCATGTCGAGCTGCTCCCCAGGCTATAAATAGCCGCCCCCTACAACCACTAGCTGGTTGGCTGCTCCGAGAGAAACTGACACTTGTCATTTGAGAGCATCCCATCCTTCGAGGACTTTGAGCGAAAATCATCGAGTGAGGAAAACCCAAAACCAAACCCCTACAAACCCAAAGTGATTGAGCATCACTGAAGAGATTGATCCTGCGTGGATCCGACGCTTGTTACCTTTGAAGACTGTGCTTCTTCCAGACGGTTAGGCGTCATGGTCTAGAGCATCCAAGAGGAATTGTGGATCGCCAAGTGACCGAGTCTGTGAAGGTTTGGAAGTCGCTCAAGACTTACCACGAGTGATTGGACGAGGTCCTGTGACCTTAGTTCAAGGAGAATACGGTGAGGACTTGGTGTCCCGAGCTGCGTGCTCGTGGACTGGGTGTCCGGACTGTGTGTCCTCGAGTTTAAATACTCACCGCCCAACCAGACGCATAACCGAGACAGCAGTTGGAACTGGTCTACCAAATCATTGTCTTCACCAACCTTTATGGTTCTATTTCCTCAACTCATTCATTTCCTCATTACTATGTTGAGTGTTTGTTCATATCTGTGTTTGAAGACTTTGACTAAAGACTTTCTCAATTTCCTCAGTTCAATTTCTTCACCGCTTTGTCTTCATCTTGTGTTATCCTGTGATTACGCTTTTCAGACTCTGTGATTGTCTTCATTTCACCATGATGACCATGCCTGTATTCTATTATGCTTACTTCGAGTACTTATTCCATTGCAAGTAGTTCTTCGCTAAGTAATTTCCTCACCGCAAATTCCTCGTTGAAGAATTCATAAAATCGCCTATTCACCCCCTCTAGTCGATATAACGACTTTCAATTGGTATCGAGCAAGGTACTCCTTGTTCGTGTGATTTTGGTTTAACCACCGGAGTTTTAGTTATGTCGACCGCAGTATGATCAAGGTCTCGCTGGCTGTCCTACCTTCGTGGGACAGACTACCCTCTATGGAAGAATAAGATGTGAATGCATCTTGAGGCAATTGATAACGATCTCGGTATGTTGTGGAAAATGGTGTTCCCAATCGTCTCACCCTCACCGAACGCTACCGATGTGAAGAGATTCAAGCAACTCGATTCTCAAGTTAAGAATATCATATGTGGCCATCCGAGCAAATGACAAGATGGAAGAGTGAGTGCTTTGGAAAATGCTAAGCTTATCTGGGATAGACTGTCCAAAGGAAATGAAGGAGTCTCAACTCAGCGTGACTCTCGAGTTGACGTTCTTCGAAATCTCTTCAACCGCTTCAAAAGACTCGACAATGAAAATGTTCAACAAACCTTCGATCGCCTCACTGACATCTCAAATGAGCTTCAAGCACTTGGTGCCACTGACATCACCGACCATGAAGTGGTGAAGAAATTGTTGAGATCGCTTGATTCCTCATTTGATACTCTGGCACTGATGATACAAGAACGTGCTGACTACAAGTCACTTGATCCCGCTGATATCCTCGAGAGGCTAAATACTCATGAGTTCCAGCTTGTTGAAAAGAGAGATCTCTATGGTTCGAGCTATGGAAAATCACGTGTCCTGAAGGCCAAGGCTGTGTCTGAATCTGAATGTGAAGATTCCGTAGTAGCCTTGGTGATCCTCAAGAATTGAGCCAGAGCTAGCACCGCCGTGAAGAAGTTCCAAGTTCTCAAGACGTGGTCGCTGGAAAATCCTCAAGGAGCAGTGATTCCTCATCCAATGACTATAAGAGAAGGCTATGCCACAAATGCAAGAAACCTGGTCACTATATTCAAGATTGTCCTCAGTGGGATAAGGAATTAAAGAAGAAGAAATACAAGGATTACAGTTCTGATGACGCTAAGAAGAAGAAGAAATCGTCAAAATCTTCATCATCAAAATCCTCGAAGTCTTCATCTCACAAGAAGAGCAGCTCCAAGAAGGCTCGGGCATTCATTGGCAAGGAAATGGACTCAAGCTGAATCTGAGGAACATGAGGAAGAGGAGGCATCCGAGGAGTCCGAGTCCGTGTGGCAAGTCGGCTCTCGCCATCGTGATTCGTCGCAAGTCCATCTTCAAATCTGAAGAAACTGACATCACCAACAAGGCTGATGAAGATAATGATGACTACGCCCCACCTATTGCTTCATGGCAAAGGGTGCAAAGGTACTCAAATATACCTCCTCCGAATCTAGTGAGAATGAATCGATGAAGATCTCAAGCCCAGCTACTCTAAACTTGCTAAGATTGTGTAAAACAACAAAGGATTTTGAAAAGGTTCAAAACATGCTAGACAAAAGTGATGATATGTTGGGTGAAGAAATGGATCGCACTAAAGCCCTGACTGAAAATCTTCAGAGACTTCAGTCTAGGTTTGACAGCCTTCAAGGTCATCATAACACTCTCTTGTCTGATCATGAGAAGCTTTCTTATGAATTTCTTCAAAGAAAGCAAGATCTTGAGAAGCTAAGAGTGAGTTATGAAGATCTTCAGAAGGAGCGCGATTCACTACTTGCTCAACAAATCAGCGCTTCTCAGGAAGAATTTGTTCCTCCATGCTTAAAGTGCATTGAACGTGAATCTGCTAATTCTTCACCTGAATGTTCAAATGCTTCAACTGTTACAAATTCTTCACCTGCCTCTACTATCACTAATTCCTCATCTGAGGACATTGCTAGTATCACTAACAATGCAAGGCTGAAGGAATTGTACATGACAGACATGTACAAAAGCATCAGACTCTTTGTGATGTGCTTAAAAAGGAGATCCTCAACAGAAACCCTAGGAAAGAGGGTATTGTCTTTGAGAGGAAAATCAATGCTGATGGTACATACTGGAAGCCTGAGCAGTACCCCAAAACCTCATGGGTTGCTACAAAGGGACCTCCAGTTGATCCATCCAACTTATCTGGCTTTACATGTGAATCTCCTCATTCTTCTGATGAGTCATTTGACTCCAACTATAAACTGTTCAAAAATCAGAATGGTGAAGTATTTGCTAGATATGTTGGCACTAACTGCAGGAACGGTTCTCCTATGAAGAAAATCTGGGTTCCCAAGAAGTGCCTTGAAAGTCTTCAGGTGAATGTCCTCATGACACCACCTGTGAAGAATAGGAACCCTAGATCAAACTCTTCATATGGACCAAATTCTTCATATGGATCCAAGTCCTCATACGGACCAAATTCCTCATGTGGATCAAATTCCTCAAAAGGATCAAAGTCCTCATATGATTATCATCATGCTAACAACTCTGTTTCGCAGGGTAGAGCTAAGGGCTATGAATATGTGCATTATTCTTCAAACCATTATGTTCATAAGTCCTCAAGAATTTCTCTGCTTATTCATATGCTTACCCTAACCCCTCTTATGTGAAACGAAATGGATTGGCTTCTATGCCACCATTCTCATATGGAGCTCGAGAGTGATGAACTCTTTGCCACCCCTTCAGATGTGGGTGGTGAAGAAAAGACTAATCTCTTCTGCAGGTCAGGTCTCCGCACGTGCTTTAACGTCTCAAGAATTTGTTGGGGCCCGACAAAATGGTTCGAAAGGACGCAGCTAATCATGAAGAAATGAACTTTCATTTCACACGCCCTCATACTTGCTATATCTGTTTTACTATTTGATGAATTTCATCTGATGAATTTGATATCATATTCTTCGCTGATGAAGTATATGAGTTCGTAAGTTGCACTAATTCATCTGCAGGATGGTCTTCTCAAAGCCACTGAATGGGTCCCCGATAGTGGATGTACAAATCACATGACTGGTGACAAGAATCTATTGATGGATGCTCCCTTATCACCTTCACATCTGAAGCATATCATCTTTGCTGACAAAGGCAAAAGTCAGGTATTGGGTCTAGGTAAGGTTGCGATCTCTAAGGACATACACATGGACAAAGTCATGCTTGTTGAGTCCTTAGGATACAACCTCGTGTGAGTCTCAATGCTTTATTATCTTGATATGGTTGTTGTCTTTGGCAAGTATCGTTGTGTTGTGATTATGGAAGCTGAGCATTCCAAAGTCTTTGAAGGCTTTAGGAGAGGAGACTTGTATATCGTTGATTTCTCTATAGGACCACAACCAGCCGTGTGCCTACTTGCAAAAGCTTCAGAAGGCTGGCTATGGCATCGACGACTTGGTCACACAGGCATGAGGAATTTGCACACGCTTGCAAAGAAGAATCATGTCATTGGCATTGAGAATGTCAAATTCCTCAAGGATCACTTGTGTGGAGCCTGTGAAGCTGGAAAAATGACCAAGGCCAAGCATCCAGCAAAGACTATCATGACCACTACTCGTCCATTGAATTGCTTCACATGGACCTCTTTGGTCCTAATCATTACTCAGAAATCACTAATGATGCATCTCTATATGGCTTTGTTATTGTTGATGATTACTCTCGTTACACATGGGTACACATTTTCACTTACAAACATGAAGTGCAGGAAGTCTTCAAACGATTTTCCTCGAGGGCTTCAACCAACTTTGGTGTGAAGATCAAGCACATCAGGAGTGACAATGGAACTGAGTTCAAGAATTCGGTCTTGATGACTATCTTGATGAACTTGGTATTACTCATGAGTTATCTGCTCCCTATACTCCTCAAAGAAATGGCGTCGTGGAGCGCAAGAACAGAACTCTTGTTGAGATGGCTCGCACTATGCTTGATGAATACAAAACGCCTCGTCGTTTTTTGGATTGATGCAATTGATACCGCGTGCCACATCATCAACAGAGTATATCTTCACAAATTCTTCAAGAAGACTGCCTATGAACTCCTCAACGACAAGAAACCCAATGTGAGTTATTTCAAAGTCTTCGTGCTAAATGTTGGATTAGAGATCCTCATCACAATGCTAAATTTGCACCGAAAGCACATGAAGGTTTTATGCTTGGTTACGGAAGGACTCGACACCTACTGTAGTCTTCAACAATGCTCTTCACAAGGTTGTTGAAACTGTAGATGTGCGGTGCGATGAAACTAATGGCTCGCAAAGAGAGCACCTACCTTCTATGATAGATGAACCAGCACCTGAGGATTCTATCAAGTTCAAGGCGACTGAGGATGTCATTCCTACTAAAGAATCTGCTGAAGAATTCATTCCAGAATGTGAAGAACATCGAGCTGATGCACTCAAGATAATGTCAAGAAAATGGTGTCAAGAAAATGCTGATCAAATTCCTCGACGACAACCAGCTCATCCTCGCTGCAAAAGAAGTGCAAGTTGAAAAGATCATCGATGACATTGAAGCACCAGTGTCCTCTCACACGCCAAAAGCTTCACATTTATCTAACTTTTGTGGGCACTATGCTTTTGTCTCTATCACAGAGCCCACTAAGGTAGATGAAGCATTTCGAGCCCGAGTGGATTCAGGCCATGCAAGAAGAATTACATCGATTCGAGCTCAACAATGTCTGGGAACTGGTCAAACGTCCAGATCCTCGCAAGCATAATATCATTGGCACAAAGTGGATCTACCGCAACAAGCAAGATGAAAATGGCCTTGTGGTGAGGAATAAGGCACGACTTGTAGCTCAAGGCTACACACAAGTTGAAGGAATTGATTTCGATGAAACTTTTGCACTGTTGCTAGACTTGAGGCTATTCAGATATTACTTGCTTATGCTAACCATCATGATATCACTTTATATCAAATGGATGTGAAAAGTGCATTCCTCAATGGTAAGCTTGAGGAAGAAGTATATGTTGCTCAAACCCTGTGTTTTGAAGATCCAAAGAATCGACAAAGTCTTCAGACTCAACAAGGCCCTCTATGGCCTCAAGCAGCCCCTCAAGCGTGGTATGATACTTTGAAGGAATTCTTCGTGAAGAATGGCTTCACACCGGTTCACTCGACCCTACTCTCTTTACTAAATCTTATGATGGTGAACTATTTGTGTGCCAAATATACGTTGATGATATTATCTTTGGCTGTCTCGACCAACGTTATAGTGATGAATTTTCCTATATGATGAGTGAAGAATATCAAATGTCTATGATGGGAGAGTTGAAATTCTTCTTAGGTCTTCAAATTCATCAACAACGCAATGGCATATTCATATCTCAGAGAAATACCTCAAAGATGTTCGAGGAAATTCGCATGCAAGATTGCAAAGCGCTAAAATTCCTATGCCCACAAATGGCCATCTATGCAATCGATGAAAATGGTATTGACTTCGATCACAAGGTATACCGCCCATGATTGGTTCTTTATTGTCCTTATGTGCATCTAGGCCAGATATAATGCTTAGTGTTTGCATGTGTGCCCGATTTCAAGCTACACCAAGGAATCACACCATAAGGTCTGTGAAGCATATTCTTCGATATCTAGCTCACACACCAACACTAGGATTATGGTACCCCAAGGGCTCTACTTTTGATCTCATTGATATTCTAACTCGACTATGCTGGTGATCGTGTGGACCGCAAGTCAACATCTGGTACTTGTCATTTCCTCGGACGATCTTTGGTCCGTTGGTCCTGAAGAAACAGAACTGCGATCACCGCTTCATCGCAGGTTGAGTACATTGCTGCTGGTTCTTGCTGTGCTCAATTGTTGTGGATGAAGCAAACTCTCAAGGACTACGGCATCAACGTGAAGAATGTGCCTCTCATCGTGACAATGAGAGTGCCATCAAGATTGCTCACAACCCAGTTCAGCACTCAAGACAAAGCACATTCAGATTCATCATCATTTTCTTCGCGATCATGTGTTGAAGGGCGACATCTTTTTGATCATGTGAAGATCAAGAACAGCTAGCCGATATCTTCACAAAGCCCTTGGATGAGAAGAGATTTAGCAAGTTTGTGTGAGCTAAATATCTTAGAATCTTCGAATGTTCTTTGAAAAGGACACACATCCCGACACTTATGCAAAATTGATGACTTAGATGTGCAACACATGAAGAAACGTTTTCTTCAATCAATGAAGAACAACACTCTAAGTGTGAAGAAATTAATGAAGAATTTGATTCTCGAGAACCCTACGACAATTGTACGCTGTGTCTGAAATCATCATTCTTATCTGGTGGGTCACGCCACCACCAAAGTTGAAAATCTTCAATTTGAGTTTTTCCTCGCTTTTCAAATTCTTCAACTTTGCAAAATCTTCACTGTTTCGCTCGTTTTTCTTCATTATATATATATATATATATATATATATATATATATATATATATATATATATATATATATATATATATATATATATATATGGGTTTATGTCCTCTACATCATTCACTTATGGCTATTTCTTCAAGTTGCATTTTTCGCTAAGTGAATGTGATCGACCCTTCCCCTCTATGCTATACTCAACCCAATCTATTCACAAATTCTTCATGCGTTCTATTTGAAACTCGCTCAAAATCTTCACTTTGTGTCCTTGTCATTTGAAGAATTTGCGAACGGAACTTTTAACTAATCTTATCCAAATTTTCGGTTTTGCCGCTCAAACCGCTCCGCATCCCACGATAGACTTATCTATTCACCCACGATCTAACACGATCTCCACTTTTCAAGACGTGGGTGACACATGTCAGTTTAATGAGAAGGGTCAGGCACGTTCGTCCTAAATCTTGAGCTAACAGTTTTTCATCGCGACTATAAATACCCCTCTCCCTTCCTCACTTCCTTTACTCGCCGACCGCTCTCTCTCTCGCCGAGCTTTCAAACCCTAGCGCCGCCGCTACTCCATCGTCGCCGGAGAAGAAGAGCTTCACTGCCTCGACCTCGTCGCCGTCGTACTCGCGCCGACCGCGGAAATCTTCACTCCGCCGCCGCCGTAGCTGTCTTCCTCCGCCGAGTTAGGGTGTGGAAGATATGAACTGACGAGCTTCAAATCTACACTTCTCAGTTCGTCGTGTTCTTCATCCAGGGTAATTAAAAGTTACTTTTACTGCCCTCCTTGATTCAAATTTTCTCTATAAAATCTTAAAAGGTGTTTTATTCTTCAAATCCTCACACACAAAACACCTCACTAGTCATCTGTTCTTGATTCGTTTCCCTAAGCGTCATTTTCTTCAAGATTCCTCAATTGTGTGGATCCTCGATCTATACAACTTTGGAACCTAAGACAAAGAACGCTTAGTGAAATTCTTCAAGGCTCATCTGGTCAAATTCCTCAAACGTGTTCTTTTTAAAAAACCTTCTGAGAACGCATATGACCTCTCCAAATTCCTCGCAACTATACTCTGTTCACAGGTACTCATGTCCGCTGCTGAATCACTAGGTTCTCATCAACTTAACTCAATTGCAGCGTTCCTCGAAGAAAAGTTGCATACTTCTTCAGAGAATTTGATTGTTCAAATTCCTCAATCAAGAATATGGCGACGGTAAGAAGCCACGTAAAGGAGGAAAGAGGCCCGAGGTCATGACTGCGTTTGAAATACCCGAGGACATCTATCTTGACTATTGCACACCGATGAGGCTAAGTTCGAAAGGAGAACAAAAATCAGCGCAAGGTGCGATATAGAGGATTGAAAGGAGATGGGCAAGAGAATGGAGGGATACAGGTATGTTACTCCAAAGTATATGAAGAAATTCGCACTTAATCCTCCATGCCCAAGAGCTCCATTGGCACCCGCCAAGAAGTCGACCCCACCAAAGATCAAGCGTGGTGAGGATTTTCTGAAGAATGGGCCAAGCGCCAAGCCAAGTTGGCGAGACAAGCCAAAGAAGCAGTGAGGAAATTCAATGAAGACTGCATCGCTGCTGCCATCGAGGCCTCTGCAAGCCTAGAAAATCAATGGCAAAGAAGCATGCGACAAGCCAAGTGCTTCAACAACTGTGCCCTCACGGCCAAGTTCTCAAGAATGCCCTCACGGCCAGAATCTTCAAAGCCCTCACGGCCAGTTCCTCATGCTTCTCCTGCTCCTCCCAAATCCTCAGCTCCTCCTCAAAGTCCTCAAGAGCTCCTCCAAAGTCCTCAAGACTGTGCATCCGCCATGTGCCAAAGGACTGCAGCATCTCTATTGCCTCGGTGTCTCAATGAGTTCCTCACTGCACCAAATTCTTCATCAGCCCCACATCGCTAAAGACAAAGGCAACGGCTGGACGAGGTCCTCGGCCAAGTCCGAAGAAGAAACATGTTGCCTTCCAAGTGTCATCTGACGATGAAGCTGATGATGATGAACTTGCAAAAATCATCAGAGATAGGCAAGTTAGGGCCGCTAGAGCCAAAGGAACACCTGTGCCACTGCTTTTGGATTCAAGGGCGATCCTCGATTACATTGACCTCTGGCACAAGGACCCAAACACCCCTATCCCTGATTTTCATTTGACTCCTGGCCAAAGTCACATGTTGACCCATTTCATCACTGAAGAGAAATGGAAATTTGAGAATACTAGGCAGATCAAGAAGGCTCAGTTCCGAAAAGAGAAGTTCCTGAGGAAAAACCTTGTCAAAATGACAACTGATGAACTCCTCAAGATCCAGTCTGAAATCAAAGCCCTCAGCGATGACTTTGATGCTTATTATGCTGATTGGCAAGGAGCCAAAGTCAGATTTGTCAACCTGACCAAGAAGTTCACCAATGTTGCAGCTCCAACACAACAAGAAGTTCCTCAGGCTGGAGCCTCTGCTCATCCCATCAAGAACATGCCAAGATCACGATGATTTTCAGCCCGTCTTGAAGAAAATGCTAGTTCTAGGGCTGATGACTCCATTCCACCACTGAAGAAATTGCCGTGGCATCCACTAGTGGTGCACCAAGAAATCTGAAGAAGTCAGGCAATCAGACTGGCCATACCGAGGAAATTCAAATAGATTCCTCAGCTCCTCCCGCTCCTACACCAACTCCTATCCTTCCATCTACATCAGATGTGAAGAAGACCAAGGCTGCAGAGCGAGCTGCAGTCAAGAAAAGGGAAGCATCACTGCTTCGTAATCTTCACCCAAAGAAGATGAAGCCTATGACCAGCTCGCTTGAAAATCCGATTGATGCTGTTCCGATTTCCACCATGCCATCAAAGGACCTTGTTCCTTTTGGTGAAGAATATGTGATCCCTAGCGGATCGATGAAGAAAATCATTCTCGCTGCTTCGTCGAGCAGATTGATGAAGAAATTGAAGTGGATGCGATCCTTCACCACTGTTGTTTCTCGCCAATGCCTCGGTTCACGGTCAAGAGGTGGCGTTGAAGAAATTGAAGATCAAGATGTGGATATTGGATGCACTACGCCTGTGATGAATGATGACTTTGGGAAAGTCAGCATCCCAATTCTCCACTCTTCACCCCAATACAACAAATACCTCACCCCCGCACCAACCGCTCAACTGGCTCAAGAAACTCATCCCACCTCGCTCAGGCATGAAGAAATTCCAGCCACTAGTGTCAAGAACTGCCGCCGCTGATCCTTTGAACACGCAGATCGCAAATGAAGAGGAACCAGAAATTCCTCACCAAGAACCTGAGATTGCGATTCCCGAGGTAGTGATGCAACTCACTGACACTCCTCTACCAAAACCAAAGGATCCATTCTCGCGCAAGCAAAAGTTCAAGGCTGAAGACTTCTTTGGCGAGCATGTTTTCTTCACTGATTACAACCCTTATGATTCTGCTCGCATAAGGTAGAGGCGTTTCTGGACTGCTAGTCAAGCCAAATTTTATTCCTCTGTGCTATTGAACAAAGACAAAGTCTTCGATCATGCACACATTCCTCACATGGACATGGAATCTCTGCCAGGCTTCGAGCCAGTCCTCAGCGTTCTTCACGATGTTGGATTGCTGAATTTCTGCACTGACATCTGTGATTGGAATGAAGAACTCATTCTTCAATTCTATGTGACGCTGCACATCACAGGAAATTCTGAAGATGTGAACTCATGGGTGCTGGACTGGATGTCAGAAAATACTCACTACAAGGCACCAACAACTGAATTGCTTCACGCCCTCCCACTCAGTCCTCCCCTTGATGGTGCTCGTTGCGTCTACAATGAACCTGAGCTTACAAATCATTACATGCAAGTGCTGATGAAGCCTTTGAAGCCGTGGTAGGCCTCGAACCAAATTCCTCGTCAAGGAATTATCAGATGTGCCTCGGACTGTCTATCGCATTCGACGAAGACAATGAGTCCTATCAAAGGCCACGACTCAAATGATGAAGAAGTCGTTGGCATCATGAAGAATATGCTCTTCAATATCATTCATGGCGCTCCCATAAACTTCCATGATTTCTTCATGAGGACTCTCGCGAATATTGCTATGTCACCATTTGAGTCAAGCCTTATGCACCATGGATTATGAGGTTCATCAGACAAGGTTTTCACTCAATTACAAGGCTGATACTCAACCATCAGAGCTACTTGCCTCCAATTGAAGTCCTCAAATGGACATTTTCCTCGGTGATGACAAAGGCAAGGCAACTGCTGTGATAGATGAAGGCATTCGTCCATTGATGGTCAATTTCACAAGGCTGCATCCTACTCCACCAATGATGACTCGCCACACATGACTCGCCGCCAACAACTCGCTAAGCAAAATCCTCAAGCCACAAAGACGGGGTGATGAGTGATCGTGAGTTACTCCTCGCCTTCATCGAAAGTTGATCGCAATCATAAATGGGTCAAGCGCCGCTTGGTTCAATTATTCACAACATGACCTCAACACACAATGCAGTGAAGAAAAACCAATACTACCTCCATGAAACCTTCAACCATACCTGGGCTGTTCTATCTCATGTCTACAGCGCAGAAGATTTGAAGAAAATGGGTCTCAAGGAAGAATTTGACTGGTCTACACCTCCACCGAAGAAATAAAAGAAGGTCAAGGTTCCTTCCTTGGTGGCCCGCTCCTATTCTTCATCGCGCGACACTGATAAAAATGAAGAATTGGACGACACTGCGGCAGGCCCTACTACGACAACCGACCCCGACAATGTTGACGCTCCACCATCAACTTGATATTATTCAGGGGCGTTAGTCCTCAGTTTCGATCCTTTTGGTCATTCGATGACAAAGGGGGAGAAATTTGAGTTAGTCTTCAAGCGGGTCTATTATATGGGCGTTTTTTTGCTAAGTTACAACTCTTGCTCTTCTGAAACTTTTATTGGATCGAGTTGTAATCTTAAAACCGATGGTGCTCTCATACTTTTTGATGTGTTCCTCTGCATGCTTATTCCTCGTTATATGTTAATACACGCATGTTGAATTACATCAGTCACCATATTTCATCATGCATTTCAAATTCTTCATATGTCAAATGCGTGTATGAATTACAAGATATAGGGGGAGATCTCCATGATTCAACTCTTCAAATGTGCATTGCCTCAAAAGCAAATTCCTCACTATGCACATCTTCAGGGAGATTTCTTCTATATCTTGCAATCAAATTCCTCAATGTCAGTATTTACACTTCATATGTTTATCCCCGTTGAAAACTTAACCTATATTGTCATCAATCACCAAAAAGGGGGAGATTGTAAGTGCATCTAGTGTCCCTTAGTGATTTTGGTGTATTGAAGACTTATAGGTTAAGGGACTAATGTGTTTATGAGTGTACACAGGTCTATAAGTCTATGTGGAGTTTGATATTTACAGAGAAAGTCGACCCTAAAATGAAGTTCTTAGATCAAGACTTTGGTATTCAAGACTTTTCAAGACTTTGAAAGTGAAGAAATTGGTGTGACCTTGAAGACTTGGTATTCATTTGAGGAACATGAAGCGTGAAAACTTTTGTTTTCGTAGTTTTGTTTTTCTTTCTTGAGTCATAGGAAACACCGCATCGTTAAAGGGGGTCGAGGAAATACTAAGGAAAAGTTTCCATGTGATGCTCAACTCAAAATCCTACACCTACCAATCCTTCGAGTGAAACCTTTGAAATCTCATACAGTTCACCAATTTCTTCAAAGGATAGAGATGAAGTTCTTCCGTCACGAGGAATTTGTTCTGACCGAGGAGTTAGGAATTCGCCAAAGTCTGAATTGCCTACACAAAGGAGGAACATGATAGCCCCGAGGAATTTGAACCTCAAATTTCCGACCGTTCTTGTCTTCTTTGCTACGCCACTGTCCCAAAATATCTTATCTACCTAACGGTCATATCATTGAAGGGCATTTATGTCTTATCATGTCGGGCTGCTCCCTAGGCTACAAATAGCCGCCCCCTACAACCACTAGCTGGTTGGCTGCTCCGAGAGAAACTGACACTTGTCATTTGAGAGCATCCCATCCTCCGAGGACTTTGAGCGAAAATCATTGAGTGAGGAAAACCCAAAACCAAACCCCTACAAACCCAAAGTGATTGAGCATCACTGAAGAGATTGATCCTGCGTGCATCCAATGCTTGTTACCTTTGAAGACCGTGCTTCTTCCAGACGGTTAGGCGTCATGGTCTAGAGCATCCAAGAGGAATTGTGGGTCGCCGAGTGACCGAGTCTGTGAAGGTTTGTAAGTCGCCTGAAGACTTACCACGAGTGGTTGGACGAGGTCTGTGTGACCTTAGTTCAAGGAGAATACTGTGAGGACTTGGTGTCCTGAGCTGCGTGCTCGCCGATCGGGTGTCCGGACTGTGTGTCCTCGAGTTTAAATACTCGGCCGCTCCAACCAGACGCATAACCGAGGGCAAGAGTTGAACTGGTCTACCAAATTATTGTCTTCACCAACCTTACTGGTTCTATTTCCTCAACTCATTCATTTCCTCATTACTGTGTTGAGTGTTTGTTCATATCTGTGTTTGAAGACTTTGACTGAAGACTTTCTCAATTTCCTCAGTTTAATTTCTTCAGTCTGTTTGTCTTCATCTTGTGTTATCCTGTGATTACACTTTCTATACTCTGTGATTGTCTTCATTTCATCATGATGACCAAGCCTGTATTCTGTTATGCTTACTTCTGAGTACTTATTCTACTGCAAGTAGTTCTTCGCTAAGGAATTTCCTCACCGGCAAATTCCTCAGTGAAGAATTCATAAAAATCGCCTATTCACCCCTCCTCTAGTCGATATAACGCACTTTCACAAGCACCTCCGGAGACACCTGTAGAGCTCCTTTATAATCACCCAGTTACATTGTGACGTTTGGTAGCACACAAAGTGTTCCTCCGGTAAACGGGAGTTGCATAATCTCATAGTCATAGGAACATGTATAAGTCATGAAGAAAGCAATAGCAACATACTAAATGATCAAGTGCTAAGCTAACGGAATGGGTCAAGTCAATCACATCATTCTCCTAATGTTGTGATCCCGTTAGTCAAATGACAACTCATGTCCATGGCTAGGAAACTCAACCATCTTCGATTAACGAGCTAGTCAAGTAGAGGCATACTAGTGACACTATGTTTGTCTATGTATTCACACATGTATTGTGTTTTCGGTTAATACAATTCTAGCATGAATAATAAACATTTATCATGATGTGAGGAAATAAATAATAACTTTATTATTGCCTCTAGGGCATATTTCCTTCAGATTCTTCATGGTTTGACGGATCCAAATATGCGCCATCTGTAGATCCTTCTTCTACGCTGCTGGGGAATCTTGCTCGGGGGCCAAATGCCTTATCCTTGGAAAAATGTTTGCTAACCCAAAGCTGTTGACCGACTCGGTATTAAAAACCCGCTTCTCTGAAACAAATGTCTCCTCATAAAATTTTCTTTCAAACTTCTCCAAAAACCAGACCTACCCTGGGCCAACTAGTTCTTCCAACACTACTCCCTTGACTTTGCGAATAAGCCTCACAACCCATCCTACCTCTGGACTATCATAAAAAACCAACTCCACTCCCTCCGAAAAATCACTTTCGTCCTTACCAACAACGACACTACTACCTTCTTCTGGCTAGAAATTTGGCTTCTTTCCACACCACTCAGAGACATTTACCCACACCTCTTATCCCGCTCCACATCACCCCTGTCCTGGTTTTGAATGTCATGCAGAATGGTTTACTCGCTACTATACGGAACCGCCTAACCAATGTTGCTTCTATAGAGCTTGCGTCTGTTTTGTCTTTGTTGCAGGATGTCATCACCACCGACGCACTCGACGACAGGTTCCTCACCCACGACTCCGCATTGGCCTCGAGGTGCACTTACTCGCTGTTCTCCTCCGACCAAGAGATAGATCTCAATGGGGAGCACATCTGAAGCTCCAAAACACCTATTAAGGTCAAGATCTTTGGCTGGCTCCTCTGTCGTGACAGGCTGAGCCGATGGCAAACTTGCATCACAAGACCATCACCTCTGATTCGACAAGCCCTCGGTGCGCCCTCACAATGGGACGCGGCGCACCTCGCCATACTCTGCCCACACGCGGCACAGGTCTGGTCCCTCTTGAGACTGGCGCCACCTCACCTCATCGACCTCGTTTGGGCTACTCGTACGTTGGTGGGCCTCGACATCAACATTTGTCCCACTGTCGCCCTCGCCATCCTTTGGAAGCTGTGGGACTCTAGGAACGCTCGTATCTTTCGCAACGAACTCCACTCACCCATTGATACTCTAGGTAACATCATCTTGGACTTCACGCTTTGGGCCTTTAGATTTAAGGACCCCGTTAGCAGCGAGGCGGTCATGTGTTGGCGCCTATACCTCTCCTCTCGCTGTAACCACTGATGTAACTCGCCCTCTGGGCCTTTGAGTAATATATTCAGGTGGGGATCCTCCCCCCCCCTCCCCAGGTGATTTTTCAAAAGAATACGGTAGAAGCCCTTGCTTGTCGTGAGGGATTAGCGCTTGCGAAGGACTTAATGTTACAACACCTAAGAGTCGCCTCAGATTGCAGCCATGTTGTATCAGACATAAACACAGGAACACTCGAAATCCTTGCTCCAGTGGTGAAGGAGATCAACGGGACGATCACTGAATTTCTTTCTTGCTCTTTCATCCATGAAAGTTGCTTTTCAAATATGGAGGCGCATTATCTAGCTAGACATGCTTTACACTTAGATGAGGGACGCCATCTGTGGTTGATACATCCCTATGACAGTTCTATAATTCCTATGAACCTTTCTTTTGAGCAATAAAGTAAATCATGTTACCCCTAAAAAAGTTGTTGCTCTCCTCTTTTCTAAAAAAAAGTTGTTGCTCTCCTCGAGGGAGGGGAACGAATAGCACCAGTGGTGTAGTTTTCAAAAACAAATTAGCAACTACAAAAATGGTAAAATAACCATGAACTTTTTTGACAACAAACTTGTTCAAGCGGTACACTCATCTAAATTTTTTTTTGCGAAGAAATGACTTCCGTGGTATTGTTGGCAAAAACAAAATAAGCACTATATTAGAGTTCCTGTTCACTCTATATTGTCCTATAATTTTTTTGTCTTCGCTCAGATTTTCTACGGGAGTTTTTCTTCGTCAAAGTTTTTATGCGAGCACGCTCGTAGGTCAAGTTTGTTCGAAAAAAATCCAAAGATTTTGACATTTTCCTGAATTGCTAGAAAATCGCGGAATTTTTTTATTAGGTTCATCTACTGTCAGGTGTATCAAGGTATTTTCCTCCCCTCGAGCTACTATATTGGGTTTAACTATCAATATTCTATTCTAAAAATTGTCACTACTCGGGCTAAGCTCAGACGATTTGATCTTACATTTGGTCTCAAAGTTGTCTAAAAAACATGCTCTCAAATGTTTCAAAAAAGGGGGGGGGGACATACAGTCTCAAAGAGTTATACAACTTCTCAGGAAAAAAATTGGAAGGGCTATCCAATTAAATAAGCAATTGGTTCTATGTTTAGGACTCAAGAGGGTCGTGGTACCCAGTTCATCGGGATCAAACCTCAAGTTTGGCGCTTTGATGTCTCATTCATGCGGATTAGTCTTACACCGGTAGGCAACATTTCCGTAGATAGCAAGACGACCGTGATGACTTCGTAGTCTTAAAGCTCCGCAACTTCAATCTTCGGTAGATGTTGTGCGAGTGTGTGTGTGTGTGCGCGCGCACGGACGCATGCCTATGTTGTGGTAAAGTGTTTCTTAAGAACAAAAACTAAAAAAGCAATCACCCATGGCTATTTTGATGCCAGAGTGGTTATTGTACTACAAAGAAGTCTGAGTGAGCCCCTTAAACTTGTCACAAGATTCGCCTTACAATCACAAATTGGATTTGGTTCACTTCACCCGTGATGAAACTTTGTACTTTACAACGTTCCTTCTCCCTTGACTAGTTTTGACATGTTTGACTCTGATTTTGTTTTCTTAGTCAGCAATGTCATATCGCATATTTTTTCTCTTATTGTCACATCATCTAGTTTCTGTCTCCCTAAAACTAAAACAACGTGTTTCTCTCAAACTATATTTCAATTTCAGGTACAATTTTACTATAACGTTCACCGATTTACAATTGATTTACAATTGATTTACAATTTTTTTTAGAAACATCTACTGTTGTCTGAATTTTGAACCAAAAACTTCAAACTTGAAACTAAAACATGTTACAGTACATACATCAAAGAAAAATATAAAAATTATCCAGTAAATTGTTTGTAGTTCATGGGCCAATATGATGATACTATAGATAAACCGACATAGAGGTTGAGAGAAACTTCCTGTTTTCATTTCAAGCTCAACTTTTGGGTTCAAAACTTCAAAATTCAGACAATTTTTTGTCCTTTCAAAAATGCCAGTAAATTGAGCATAATTCACTAACAAACTATTGGCATAAGATTTCAGAGAAACCTTCTAGTTTAATTTTAGTTGTGAGGAGGAGAGAGAAATGGCATGATAGAGGGGGAGAAAATATGTGATGTGGCACCACTGACTAGGACAAAATTGGAGTCAAGCAGGTCAAAACCAGCTAAATAAGGACGAAGGATTGTAAAATGAAGGGTTTTCATAGTTCAGAGGGGTAAACTGCAAAGCAAAGTTTGGGATTGTAAAGTAAACCCTAGGACAAGTTTAGGGAGTGCTATGGACTTCTCTCATCACACTAGGCTACCTAGACAGGGCAACAGAGCATTATCCAACTTAAAAGGCAATCACTAAACAAAATGCATCCACTCGAAAGGTTGCATACAGACCCTGGGATGCTCAGAGTTTTAGTAGTTTGTACTCCCCTCTGTAAAGAAATATAAACGCTATATTTCTTTACGGAGGGAGTATTTTTCTTTAATGGTCTATTTTTTATTACAATGTCTTCCAGAAATCAGATAAAATACTTAAATAATTCAGACTTGCTAATCCCTCAGTTGCCTAGAATTTTCGTAAATCTCAGTCACCTGAAATTGCACCTTGGTTAGTATAAATGTAGTACTTTCCCGATCATGGAAATTTAGTGTGAGTTTGAATCCATAGTTGATATAGTACAAAATTAGATGAGATGTGAATTGTTGGATGTTGACCCAAAGGCTTAAAAAGGTTTTTGAATCAAAGGGGATTCCCCCCACCCAGAACTACATCATTTGAACAACTCTCACTCACAACCAGAAATAGCTGCAACGGGATTATTACAACGTATTTTTAACAGCAGCAAACAGTCAGGACTCAGGCCAGGCGCTCAACATGAGGAAGCAAGAGAACCAAGCTATCCTAAGGAGCTCCCCTCGATGATGATCGAGTAGGCGCAGACATTTGAGGAGCAGTGAAGCTTGAGCATCGTCGCAAAGCACCTCTAATTGACACACAAAGGATCCTTATCATGTCCAGAACACACTTCAGACTTCGCCAAGAATGCCCTGAAAGACAAATTCATTTCAAAGCACCTTACAGAATAGACTCCCAAAATATTTTTTGCTGGGTCAGATTGTGATCAGTGGCACTGGCATGCATACATGTATACATAGGAACCATTAACAGAATGCACCAAATTCAGTACTCTTCCCCTAAAAAAGAAAATCAAATTCAGTACTCACATTGGTTGTCAAATCAAACTTAGTGGATGATCTGTTCCATCTCAATTTACTGTAGCAGGTGATGCAGCACGCATACAATGATTACATTTATTAAATTCTAACTGATCTAGCTGAAGAAAATGCGAAGAGACAAATTCCTGGTTCACAGAAGGAAAAGGCTGACCATGGAAAAAGTTGAGATTTATGCATGATGGATAGCGCACCCTCACCCATGTAGTGACTGCAAATATGCAAAGGTGATCAAGTGAATATATAAGCCTGTACCATTGAGTGTTTCATGTTCAAGTGCAAAAAACAATGAGCCAACAATCTTTCCCACAATTCTAGAATCCGACATACAGTGCACTTAAACCATGATGAAAGCCCATACAACTCCAAAACAAACAAACAAAAGTTGTATGTCCCTGCAAACTCCTACAAGAGTTGTAACATGGTAGCCTCAAGTACCTTTCATTTCAGAATCCAAACCTAGCTGGATAAATGGTAGCCTCAAGCTGGGCATCATAAGTTAGTACTGTAGCACAATGAGTTTCATCATAATTCAGGTGCTAGTAGAGCGAGTTGCAGAGTACACATCAAGAGTATCCGAATGCGGTAATAAGAATGAAACATTGCTGCCATTTAGATGGTTCCTGAAGATTCAAAACATGTGAACCTACTGCAGGATCCTTCATACCGCAACTTTAGTTGGCAGTTTCCCTTGGCAAGCAGCTGTGTAGGCATCGGCAAGGCCTGGTGTTCGCACACGAACACGTCACCGTGTACCTCCAACGCCGAGGGTGATGCACCGCAGCTCACGTCGAAGGAGACCCGTCCGAAGCGCGCACGCAGCAATCCGGCGGGCGCTTTGAGCACCGAAACCCACGCGCCGGGAGGGACCCGTGCTCGACGCTGGGGCTATGGGCTGCCCTAGGTCGGTTCGCCCGCCCCTAGAGCCTCGAGGATCGCTGCCCTTCAACACGAAGAACGAACGAAGAACGAGAGAGAAAGAACAAGGGAGGGATGTAAAACTAGGGTAAAAAGTAGATTGATTGTTCGATTGTGTGTTGTTCAATCGGCCGTCACCCCTTGGGTATATAAGAGGTGGCTGGACTTCCCGTGCAAGGAAAAAGCTTGGATTCACGTCCAAAACCCTAGTCAAATTCGGATCGATTTTGTCCGAACTTTCCAAAACTGCTCGGTTTAAACTGGCTGCACCTTGCGGGTCTTTTTTGTGGTGGTAAACGATCTCGGATGGAAACGAGCCCAAAAGCAATCTTGACCGTTTCGACGAGACGAACAACTTTTATGTTGAACGTTTTCCGATTCGAGGCCATCTTCTGGGGCAAAACACTCACGCATTACGTCAGACACTTGCCAAGACATGTCTGGTCTCCCGCGTCATATTTCGCCTCTTGACAGGGCTGCATTCAGATAGCGCTAACTTTTGCATACGAACTCGGATTGAGATGATTTTCATATAAAAATCGACCGATTTGACGAGACGAAGACAATTCATGTAGAGCATTCCTTCATCCGAGGTTGTCCTGAGGCTTAATTGACCAAAAGCACTCAGAACACCTAAACATGACAATCTGAGTGTAGTTTTGGTCTTTGATATGATGCGAATAATTATGGTCCAAACATTAAAGTTGTTCCATTCGGTGATGTGAAACTTTTCATGCTGAAAACCCTTTCACTCTGTATCTTGCCAAAATCAGCGCCAACACATGCCCTCTGTTTTTCGCAAAGCTAGCGCTACCAAAAATAACTTGCAAAACGCTTGTCTAAGGACGATGTCAACACTCCATCGGCCATTTATATGCGCTTAGGGCGATAATCTCTATATCGCCATGTTTATGCTTAGGGCGATAACTTTATATCGCCATGTTTATGCTTAGGGCGATAACTTTATATCGGCCATTGATTTTAACTTCGGTTCACATCATACCTTATAACCGATTACCACCAATCGGTTTTAAAGAGATGGGAATGAACCTGTTCCTTGTAGCACTAAGGAAATCAAACTCCGAGAGGTCACGCCTGTTAAGCAAGTAACGCGGGATGATTCCAATCCACCGATGCATCGCCAAAGCAACACAAGTTTAATTATCCGCGTGAATGATTTCTACCTCATAATCGATCCATTGTATTAAAATTGATGCATGGTAGATGGCACACATTGGTTAGCATGAACCCAATCACGACCTAATATAACATTATAGTTACCTTGCACCTCGGCGATGAAGAATGTGGTGGCCAAAGTTTTGCTTCCCACGGTGAGTTCCATGCACATCACACCTTTGGCCTCTGTCTTTTCTTTACCCTCAAATCCATTAAGTACCATATTGGTCTTCATCAATGCATCATCATCTAACCCCAACTTTTTGAAGATCGAGTAGGGCATAAGATTTATCACAGCACCACCATCAACGAGCATCCTAGCAACCGGCGATCCGTTAATATGACCTTTGAGGTACAATGGCTTCAAGTGTTTCACCGGTTCTCTTGGCTTCTCGAAAATAGCATTCTTAGGACCAAAATTCAGCTGGGCTACCTCCCCTTCTTCACCTATAGCACGTAAACTTCGGCAGGTAAGTAATATACCATATTAATATCCATACGCTCCCGAACCGGCGATATTCATAATCCACCATCTCATCTTCGTCTCCCAATGTGAATATTGGGCTCAAAGATTCCTCAATTGAAGGGATGTTTCAGGTGGTGTGGACGATGTAATAGGGGTTGCATCATCCTCTTTTGGTGGTGAATCTGTTGTTGTAGCTAATGTAGAAGCATCTGCGTTTTTTTTCTTTAGGCCTCCACACTTGTTTTAGGAGTGCCATGGGCCGAATTTCACTTAACAATTCATCCCTTTGCCTCTCCTCGTTGTGCTCTACCTTCTCGTGGTTCCTCATGCGTTGTAATCTCCTTTTCATGGTCTTGGTTAAACCGGGAGGACACCACTTAGGTTGAGTATATTTGGGATCCTTGGTTTGGCCTTGCTTGTGCTCGCCTCATGATCACTAAGCATGGAACCCGCTGAAAAATAACAATATCATCATTAGAAGTAGCCAGATTACCAACAACCAGCTTTTTGATCTCCTTTTGCTTGTCGATTCTGAAATTTCCGCACTAGATGACTTAAGACGCCACACTTTTTTATTGGCCTTACTTGGAGAAATTTTTGCTGGCCGATTAGCACCATATCTCAAACGGCCTTGTGTGGGATAATAAAGCCTATCACGAGCATGCCTTCTAGGTGCTGCCCACCCCATATGGAAAGCATAAGGAGCCATTGGGGGCTGCCCCCATCCTCCACCGAAGCCTCTCATGTAATATGGCGCATAGGAGGGTTGTGACATCCATGGTGTCGGTGCCCCTGACCCATATAGCCTTGCATATCGTTGAAACTCTTGCTCCGGAGGCAATCTCGAACGCTTTGAATGTGATGGCCGATTAGAGCTAGAACCGGCCGCTTGACTTGCATATTTGGATAGCAACATATCAAAAGTTGGCTTGATTCTTTTGTTCTTAGTTTCATTCTTTTTCCACTTGCCAACTTCTGAATTCTTGGGCTTGATCAATTCAACATGAGCATCCTCTTGTACTTGCGGTTGCCCCCCGAGTGTGGCATTCTTTATAGTGATCTTCAACACTTCCTTGCCATCTGGTTGCTTCTCAAGCACAATCTTTCTTCCCAAGACCTTGTCGCCCTCCTTGCTATTCCTGAGTTCACCAATAACAACATTATCTTTATTAGCAGATTCAGCTATGCTAGGCCGAATCAACATTTTCTTTCCTCCAAGTCCATGGTGTTTATCGAAGGGCTGTTTATCAACTTGCATCTCAGCAAAATTCAATCGTCTGTCATTAATGGCCGATTGTATCTGTCGTCGGAAAACATTGCAATCGTTAGTAGCATGAGAAAATGAATTATGGTACTTGCAATAAGCACGCCGCTTCAGCTCCTCAAACGGCGGTATGGTGTGTGATATTCTAATCATCTTATCTTGCAAGAGTGCATCAAATATTTTATCACACTTTGATATATCAAAAGTAAACCTCATCTCTCATCACGATTCTTGCGAATCGGCTTAAGAGCATTGCACATATAGGGTTTGGCCTTTGAGGACCAAACAAATTCAGTAGTATAGACATCAACCTCATCGTCCAATTATCATCATTGTGTTCAACCATATGCATTCTAGGACGATCGGTTGTAGACCTATGGACCTCTTTACTCGACTCTCTTGGGCCAAAGCTTTTGTAAGACTTGATTAATGCTCAAAACTCATAACTTTCTAGCTTCTCTTTAATGTGAGTTTTCAAACCATTAAGAACAAGATCTGCCAAGTCTCTCTCAGTTATCACTAAGCTATAACATCGGTTTTTATATCTCTAAATCTCTTGACATAATCGGTGACCGATTCATCATGTTTCGCCTAACCGATGTAAGATGTGACAACTTCAGCTCATTATCGCCGCTATAAAAATGATCATGAAACTTTTGCTCTAATTGCACCATAAGAGAATTGAGCCATGTGGTAAAGCAGCAAACCATGAAAATGCGGTGCCGATTAAAGACAAGGAAATAAACGACTTTCAACTCTTCTATGGAACCTGCTTCACCCAGCTGTGCTAGATCTTGACTCACATGCTCCCAAGTTGTTTTCGCATTCTCACCACTAAATTTAACAAAATCAGGAACCTTATAACCTTGAGGGTAAGAAATTGCATCAAGTGTTCAGGATAAGGCTTTTGATACACACGACTCTTTACTTTCGCTGCTTTCGAAATTTTCTTGAAACATCTTATGCAAATCCTCCTTAATTTAGCTAAAATTGGATCCGAGGTAGATGAAGATGTTTGTGGCAATGACATAGGAGCAACCTGAGTACTAGCTATTGGTGCAACTTGTGGGATGGGCGCCAACCATAATTCAGCGGAAGACCAAACATGCTTGCGCCTATGGGTGGTGTGACAAAGTGATTCGCTGATGCGAATTGGGCACACTCATAATAGGATTAGGGTATGTAGGTGTAGTCACAAGCTGGTTGGTTTGACTAGGGTAAAAATTCAATGGCATACTATATTGTTGTTGTATAGGAGGTGCCGATGAAATAGGTAAAGTTGGACTAGCGTTTTCAGATACACCAACAGTACCACTAGATGACGGAGGCATATTTTTCTGAGCATTAGCACTAGCCACAAAAGAATTGTATGCCATCACATTACCCTTACTAACAAGACTTTCAATCACAGCCACTTGCTCCGGAGAAAAAACTTTACTCACAGTGATTACATCTTGTTCGTCGATGAGGGGAGGAAAATTGACGTTTCCAACCGGAGTGATGTTGCCTTGACGGTCCTTCTTGAAACTTGAAAGAAACGCCCAAATCCTCCTCCTCGCTTCTTCTTGAGCGCCTCAAAAGGCTCTTCACGCTGCTTCTTGTGCGCTTCAGAGGCTTGGCGATGTTCATCCGATAGCTCATCAAGACCGGGCTTAATGATGTTATCGGTGTCAACTTCGAGGGCTTGGGAGATTAGACATGGTTGATGATGATTCTTGATCTTTCGCCCCAGCGGAGTCGCCAAAAGTGTGTTCGCACACGAACACGCCACCGTACCTCCAACGCCGAGGGTGATGCACCGCAGCTCACGTCGAAGGAGACCCGTCCGGAAGCGATGCACGCAGCAATCCGGCGGGCGCTTGAGCACCAAACCCCACGCGCCGGGAGGGACCCGTCTGGACGCGCTGGGCTATGGGCTGCCCTAGGTCGGTTCGCCCGCCCTAGAGCCTCGAGGATCGCTGCCCTTCAACACGAAGAACAAACGAAGAACGAGAGAGAAAGAACAAGGGAGGGATGTAAAACTAGGGTAAAAAGTAGATTGATTGTTCGATTGTGTGTTGTTCAATCGGCCGTCACCCCTTGGGTATATAAGAGGCGGCTGGACTTCCCGTGCAAGGAAAAGGCTTGGATTCACGTCCAAAACCCTAGTCAAATTCGGATCGATTTTGTCCGAACTTTCCAAAACTGCTCGGTTTAAACTGGCTGCACCTTGCGGGTCTTTTTTGTGGTGGTAAATGATCTCGGATGGAAACGAGCCCAAAAGCAATCTTGACCGTTTCGACGAGACGAACAACTTTTATGTTGAACGTTTTCCGATTCGAGGCCATCTTCTGGGGCAAAACACTCACGCATTACGTCAGACACTTGCCAAGACATGTCTGGTCTCCCGCGTCATATTTCGCCTCTTGACAGGGCTGCATTCAGATAGCTCTAACTTTTGCATACGAACTCGGATTGGAACGATTTTTATATCAAAATCGATCGTTTCAACGAGACGAAGACAATCCGTGTAGATAAATTTTCCATTTGAGGTCGTCTTGGGGGCTTAATCAGCCAAACTGTATTCTGAATATAAGATCTTAATACTTTGAGCATAGTTTCGGCCTTCGAGATGAAATCGGACTGCGATGACCCAAACTTCAAATATGTTCATATCGACAATACGGAACTCTTTCATGAAGATCACTTCTCCATTTGAGGCCATCTTAAATAAGTTATTGACCGTGCCAAAATCTGGTGTCAACACCTGGAAGAACATGCCTATGAGCATCTATATACTTGAGCTGAAACGTGTTCTCACTAGCCGTGACCATCGGGTAGAAGCTCTGATCTTTCTGAATCAATCCTTTCTCCTGGAGCACCTTCATCACGTAATGCCGAGGGACAAGTCGGCGCTCCAGGCTGAACTTCAGGATTGAGGGCCTGGTAAGGATGTACCTGGTGTCAACGCCGACCACCTTGGTCAGGAACTCCTTACCACGGCGAAGCTTCTCCCCAGAGATCCTCAGCAGCGCTGGGTTTATCCTCACCACGTTGGTCACCTCAGCCTCAGACCACCCAAGAATCTCCTCGAAGAGCTTGAGCTTGGCTGTCATCGTCTCGGCCCCAAGGCCTGTTGTCGTGGTCACTGCCTGCTTGAACATAAGCGAACCACGAGGCACGCCGAGCTTATCAGCTCGCTCCAGGATGGACGTTACGGTCTTGGGGCTGCTGGTGAGCAGTCTCGAGTTGGGCATGCACATCTTGGCAATATCGTCGGCACTTAACCCACTCTCCAGTAGCACCGCGATGTTGGGCTTGACCAACCGCTCGAGGTCCGACGTGAGGAGGTAGTAGTTGCGCTTGAGGATGCGGATGAACTTCTCCGGCGAACCCAGGAAGGGCAACCAGAACCCGAGCTTCTCCTGGATGCAGATGGAGCGGAAGACGCCGGGGGCCATGCGGAGGAAGGACCGGACGTGGTCCTCGGAGAGGCCATAGCCGCGAAAGGTGGCGACGCGGGCCTTGAGGGTGTTGTCGACGCTGCAGTTGAGGATCCGCGGGTCGCGGGCGACGACGTGGGCGATGTCGGCCTTGGAGAGGCGGAGGGTGGGGCCGGCGAGGTAGGCGAGGAGTGAGTCGGCGTTGGAGGTGGACTTGCAGTGGGAGATGTGCTTGGCGGCCTTTAGGGCTTGCTCCGGCGTGAGGCCGCAGTTGGTGACGAGGTAGTGGTCGACGGCAAAGTGGGGCGGCGGGGCGCCGGTGGCCGACGAGGTGGATAAGAGGGCCCGACGGAGAGAGAAGATCACGGGTGAGGCGGGGAGACGGAGCGAGAGGAGTTGCTTGTGGAAGAGGAGCATCGCGTCGGCGACGGCGGCGGCGGCGCGGCGGCGGCAGAGTGGGTATTGCAGGATGGTCCGTCTTTGACCTCTCGCGGTCTTGCCGCAACACCACTTCCAACAAGTTGTTGGGCCCGATTGGGAGAACGAAAGGCCCTAGTCCAGTTCACTCTTGGGCCTAGCAACTCCAACGCGCCGACCCAAATTGTTTGTGTGTCTGTTTGGATCGAAACATACAGAAAAATTGGTTCAACGTGATGACCCAAATGAATGAACGTACATTTTTTGTCCGCACACGACCCATTTCGAGCCCAAATTTGGGTCGAGTTTGCCTTGGCGCGGACACGAAGCAGACGTGCGCGACGCCCACCCTTATCCTCCCCCTGGCCCGCCAGTCGGTGGCACATTGGCCTTTCCCCCTTTCTCCCATTGACAGCCAGCACACCTGGCCACCCGTCGCTGCCGCCGCCTAGTTCCGGTGCCAAGGCCGACCGCCCGCACCCACACCTCCCCCAGCAGCACGCCACCCCCCGACGCCCCCTACTCCGGCGTTTGGTGGACCGTTCTCGCCGTCGGCGCCACCACGCCCTCACCTCCCCTACCGGCAGCATGCAAGTGCGGCTACCTCGCTCGTCGAATGTCGCCACGTTCGCCTCCACGCCTCCAGGTCTGCTACCTGGTCTTACAAAGGGAGCGAGGCTCTTCACTGGTCGACTTCTTCCATGACACCCACAAGGTGTTCGACGGGTTGCCCGCAAGGTACAAATGGACTCCGACGACGAGTACTTTTTCCACAATTTCATTTGCGGTTCGAACGATGAGGAGATTGTGGCTGTTGCGTTGGTCGTCCATGACCACATTAGTAGGCAGTGGCCGATGTTTAGGGGCTCGATCCCGAGGCATACTCCGGAGTTGAATCATAATCGAGAGAGCGGCATTGCCTACTCTAGCGGAACTACTTCGAGTCACCTAACCCGCTCTTCAAATATGACCTATTCTGGAGTAGTTTTCGTATGTCTAGACATGTGTTCAACCGTATCTGGGAGTGGGTGGCGTACGAAAACTATTTCGAGTGCAAGGAGGATGCCCTCGAAAGATTGGCTTCTCCTCTTATCAGAAATGCACTGCAGCTAGTCGGATGCTTGCATATGGAGTTCCCAGTGATCTCACTGATAAGTATGTCTGGATGAGCGAGTCTACGTGCCTAGGCTCCATGTACAAGTTCTACAAGGCTGTGGTAGCACTGTTTGGCCCGGAGTACTTGAGAGAGCCAACTCCTGCAGATACATCCTGGTTGTTAGTAATCAATGCTAGTAGGGGCTTTCCGGGGATGCTTGGTAGCATAGTGAGGGAGTCCTAGATTAGGGGGTCCTCGGACAGCCGGACTATATACTTTGGTCGGACTGTTGGACTATGAAGATACAAGATTGAAGACTTCGTCCCGTGTCCGGGTGGGACTCTCCTTGGCGTGGAAGGCAAGCTTGGCAATTCGGATCTGTAGATCTCCTCCCTTGTAACCGACTCTGTGTAACCCTAGCCCCTTCGGTGTCTATATAAACCGGAGGGTTTAGTCCATAGGACAACGACAATCATAATCATAGGCTAGCTTCTAGGGTTTAGCCTCTACGATCTCGTGGTAGATCAACTCTTGTAATACTCATATCATCAAGATCAATCAAGCAGGAAGTAGGGTATTACCTCCATCGAGAGGGCCCGAACCTGGGTAAACATTGTGTCCCCCGCCTCCTGTTACCATCCGCCTTAGACGCACAGTTCGGGAGCCCCTACCCGAGATCCGCCGGTTTTGACACCGACATTGATGCTTTCATTGAGAGTTCCACTGTGCCGTCGCCATAAGGCTTGATGGATCCTTCGATCATCGGCAACGATGCGATCCAGGGTGAGGTTTTTCTCCCCGGACAGATATTTGTATTCGGCGGCTTCGCACTGCGGGCCAACTCGCTTGGCCATCTGGAGCAGATCGAGAGCTACGCCCCTGGTCGTCAGGTCAGGTTTGGAAGCTTAAACTATACTGCCGACATCCGCGGAGACTTGATATTTGACGGATTCGAGCCCATGTCAGGTGCGCCGCACAGTCACGACGAGCATGACTTAGCTCTGCCATCGGACGGTGTTCGGGAGATCACACCTGTGGCTACTCCGGCCCTCAATCCAAAGCAGATTGCGCCGTTCGAGGACGGACGGATGGACCCCGCCACGGAGGCCGCACACTCAGTGGCAATAGAGCCGAATACTGACTTCACCTCCTACGAGACCTGTGTTGCCGGACTCTTGATTCGCCCCCGCCACAGCTCGAAACCGCTAACGCTGCCTATCGAATCTGATTGGGCACCGATCATGGAGTTTTCCTCCATGGATATCTTTCAAAGACTTCGCCGGGCGATGTGCAATTATTAAGGTCTCTCTCCTTGTCGAGGCTTTGGCAATGTGTTCATTTTGAGGGAAGCGAACACGAAGAAATTCGTTCCCCACCCACCACCCACTTAATAGCCACTATCGACGACTTAACCGACATGCTTGATTTCGGCTCCGAAGACATCAACAACGACGATGTAGGAGAAGAATAGGAACCACTGCCCACAGGGCGCTGGACTGCCACCTCATCATATGATATATACATGGTGTACACCCCCAAAGAAAGCGATGGCAATAAGGCAACAGAGGATAATCCCCTCGAGAAGCAATCTAAGCACCAGCGTCAACTGTGCCGCTCTAAGCCCCACCATAGCAAAAGCGGTGATACCGCACAAGAGACAATAACGCTATGGATAGTGCCAAGATTTAAGACAATCCCCTCCACCGGGGCCTCGAAGGGAGGATGGGCAAGCTAGCCCTAAGGAACAGGCAGCAGATGGAGAATCAGAGGATGACAATTACATGCCTCTCTCCGAAGACGAGGTGAGCCTCGGCGACGAAGAATTTATCGTGCCTGAGGATCCCGTCGAACAGGAGCACTTCAAGCGTCGGCTCATAGCCACAGCAAAAAGCCTGAAGAAAAAGCAACAACAGCTTCAAGCTAACCAAGATCTGCTAGCGGATAGATGGACTGAGGTCCTGGCGGCCGAGGAATATGAACTCAAGCGCCCAACCGAAAGTTACCCAAAGCGCAGGTTGCTACCCCAACTCGAGGAGGAAGCATTAAAGCCTACGCTTCCAGCATATGACGCGGCTGACCGGCCACCTCGTGGCCGAGACAAAGCGGCATATCAGGCCGAAGTCCAGCCAGCACGCCCCCGCCAGTCAAACAAAAATACCAAGGCCCGGGGTAACACGCATGACCTGCGAGACGTATTGGAAAACAAAGCAGGACATGTAAGATCGATCTACGGATCACGCGGCGCGCTTCTAACGTGACGACGATCGTCACGCCGGATATACTAAAAGCAAATCCGCCGGGCCAAATACAGCAGATAAGACTCGTATGAATCTGCGTCGTGATATAGCCCGCATGCAGGCGCCAAGACACCCCTATGCTTCATCGATGAAGTAATGGATCACGAATTCGTAAGGTTTTAAACCCGTGAACATTTAATCATATGATGGTACAATGCACTCAGCGGTATGGATTGAAGATTTCCTCCTCCACATCCACATGGCCTGCCGTGGCGATCTACATGCCATCAAGTACCTCCCATTAAAACTCGAAGGACCTGCTTGGCATTGGCTCAATAGCCTGCCGGCAAACTCCATTGGCAGTTGGGAGAATTTGGAGGACGCATTCCTTGACAACTTTCAGGGCACTTATGTGCGACCACAGGATGCCGATGACTTGAGTCACATAACCCAACAACCAGGGGAATCAGCCAGGAAATTCTGGACTCGGTTCCTAACTAAAAAGAACCAAATTGTCGACTGTCCGGATGCCGAGGCCTTAGCGGCATTTAAGCATAACATCCGCGACGAGTGGCTCGCCTGACACCTCGACCAAGAAAAACCGAAGTCCATGGCAGCCCTCACGACACTCATGACCCGCTTTTGTGCGGGCGAGGACAGCTGGCTGGCTCGTAGCAACAACACATCAAGAGATCCTGGCAATTCAGATGCCAAATATAGCAACGGCAGGCCACGACGCAACAGACACAAGAGCTGCAATAACGGCGGCAATGCCGAAGACATGGCAGTTAATGCCGGATTTAGTGGCTCTAAATCCGGTCAGCGGGAAAAGCCGTTCAAAAGAAGCAATCTGGGCCCGTCCATCTTGGACCGCATACTCGATCGTTCGTGCCAAATTCACGGCACCCCCGATAAACCAGCCAACCACACCAACTGAGAATGTTGGGTGTTCAAACAGGCCGGCAAGTTGAATGCCGAAAACAAGGAAAAGGGGCTGCATAGCGACGACGAGGAGGAGCCCCGGCTGCCGAACAAAGGATGACAGAAGAAATTTTCTCCCCAAGTGAAAACGGTAAACATGATATACGCAACCCATATTCCCAAGCGGGAATGGAAATGCGCACTGAGGGACGTCTATGCGATGGAGCCAGTCGCCCCAAAGTTCAACCCATGGTCTTCTTGTCCGATCACCTTCGATCGCAGGGACCATCCCATCAGTATCCGTCATGGCGGTTCTGCCGCATTGGTCCTTGACCCCATCATTGATGGATTTCACCTCACTCGAGTCCTTGTGGACGGTGGCAGCAGCCTGAACCTGCTCTATCAGGATACAGTGCGCAAAATGGGCATAGACCCCTCGAGGATCAAACCCACCAAAACCACCTTCAAAGGTGTCATCCCAGGTGTAGAGGCCTGTTGCACGGACTCAATCACACTGGAAGTGGTCTTCGGATCTCCGAACAACTTCCGAAGCAAGGAGTTAATCTTCGATATCGTCCCCTTCCGTAGTGGCCATCACGCACTGCTCGGACGAACCGCATTTGCCAGATTCAATGCGGTACCGCATTATGCATACCTCAAGCTCAAAATGTCAGGACCTCGCACGGAGGAGCACACTACGACCCTCGCAGCAGAAGCGCAAAGCAGCCTTATGAGGCAAACCGCCAATTCGGTGCAAAAGACCCTGGACACCTTCAAGAGAGTCCGGAGTACCCTGCAAGAGGATCACCAGGCACGTTTAGAGCTCGCCTAGCAATTCAGCCTCTGTCCTAGCCCCAACCATGCGAAGAAATTTACGCCGCGCGTACATAATTCCGCACTCAAGATTTTCCCAATTTATGTATAGAGGGGGGTGATTAGACTACTTGACCAAATAAAAAATCTAGCCTTTTCCCAATTTTAGTTCTTGGCAGATTTTAGCAACTTAGCACAAGTCAAGCAATCAACCTACACATGCAATTCTAAGAGTATAGCAGCGGAATGTAAAACAATTGCATATGAAGGTAAAGGGTTGAGTTTGAGGAGCAAACGCAATGTTGACACGGAGATTTTTTATCCGTGGTTCCGGTAGGTGGTGCTATCGTACATCCACGTTGATGGAGACTTCAACCCACGAAGGGTAACGGTTGCGCAAGTCCACGGAGGGCTCCACCCACGAAGGGTCCATGAAGAAGCAACCTTGTCTATCCCACCATGGTCGTCGCCCACGAAGGACTTGCCTCACTAGGGTAGATCTTCACAAAGTGGGCGATCTCCTTGCCCTTACAAGCTCCTTGGTTCAACTCCACAATCTTGTCGGAGGCTCCCAAGTGACACCTAGCCAATCTAGGAGACACCACTCTCCAAGAAGTAACAAATGGTGTGTTGATGGTGAACTCCTTGCTCTTGTGCTTCAAATGATAGTCTCCCCAACACTCAACTCTCTCTCATAGGATTGGGTTTGGTGGAAAGAAGATTTGAGTGGAAAGCAACTTGGGGAAGGCTAGAGATCAAGATTTATGTGGTTGGAATGGAATATCTTGACCTCAACACAAGTGTAGGTGGTTCTCTCTCAGAAAATATGTATTGGAAGTGTAGGCATGTTCTGATGGCTCTCTCCACGAATGAAGAGTGGGTGGAGGGGTATATATAGCCTCCACACAAAATCTAACCGTTACACACAAATCACCAAACTCGGTGGGACCGAATCGTTAAACTCGGTCGGACCAATTTAGTTCAAAATGTGAACGTTATGATTCTCGGTGGGACCGACATGTCAACTCGGTGGGACCGATGTCATTAGGGTTAGGGCATAACATAATCTCGGTGAGACCGATTACACAAACTCGGTGAGACTCATTTTGGTAATAGCCAAACAGAGAGTTGGTCAGGCAAACTCGGTGGGACCGATTCGCTCATCTCGGTTGGACCGAAACGTTACGAAAAGGAAACAGAGAGTTTGCATTGCAATCTCAGTGGGGCCGATCGCTCATCTCGGTTTGACCGAAACGTTATGAAGGGAAGCATAGAGTTTGCATTGCAATCTCAGTGGGGCCGATCGCTCATCTCGGTTTGACCGAAACGTTATGAAGGGAAGCAGAGAGTTTGCAACCCCATCTCGGTGAGACCGAGATCCCTATCGGTGAGACCGAATTGATTAGGGTTTCTGGCAGTGGCTATGTCAACTGAACTCGGTGGCTCCGGATGGAAAGAATCGGTGGGGCCGAGTTGGACTTTTTGGTTTAGGACATATGTGGATATGAGAAAGTAGTGGAGGGTTTTGGAGCATATCACTAAGCATTTTGAGAAAGATCCTCATTAAGCAACACATCATCCCTTCTTAATAGTATTGGCTTTTCCTATAGACTCAATGTGATCTTGGGTCACTAAAATAGAAAATGTAGAGTCTTGTGCTTTGAGCTTGAGCCAATCCTTTGTCCTTAGCATTTTGAAGGGTCCACTTTCTAATCCATGCCATGCCAATCATTGAGCTTTCCTGAAATATTTATCTTGGAATAGCATTAGCTCAATGAGCTATATGTTGTTAGGAATTACCAAAACCACCCAGGGATAGTTGCACTTTCAATCTCCCCCTTTTTGGAAATTGATGACAACATATAGATCAAAGCTTCGACAAATAATAAATAAGATTGAAAAACATCGTCGCTTTGAGAGGTATGTGATAAGCAAGAGCTCCCTCTAAATTTGTGCATTATTTAAGATTTTCTTTTGAATGCAAATGCACAATCGATTAGGATCATGGGTTACTCTTCCATGTCACATACATCTTGGTGGAGCACTCAAAATGATAGAGATTAAAAGCATGCACTCGTCACCAAGAAAAGTGAATGATCATAATAGGATATGAAAGATAGCATTATCCAACAAGCATTAAGGGTAGCATATGATCAAACACTTGACCAAATAAGTATCTCACAAGGACACAAAGTAGTATCACACAAGCATGCAGTAAAGTTTCAAACCAACCAAAAGAGTGCAAAGAGAGATAAAAACCAACACTCTCTCTCTCTCTCGAAGCCTATGATCTATACATTTTTCTCCCCCTTTGTCAACAAGTTACCAAAATTTTTGGAAATGCATAGTGCTAAACGACTCTCAGGCTTGATCTTCGGGAGGTGGTGTTGAGAGAACGCCAAGGACGAAAGCTTCTGATGAAGTGGCTGGAGCTGGTGGAGTAGCTGTTGGAGTTGGAACTGGAGCTGTAGCTGCTGGTGCTGATGCTGTAGCTCTAGTGTCTGTCACTGGCACTGCAGCAGATCTCTGTCCTCTGGGCACTCTAGCAAATGTATCTGTGGTAGACTTTCCCTTCTTCTCCTATGCTTCCTCCTAAATTTGCTCAACTGCAGTTTGGATCTCTGTGATCTTGACATCAAGGTCATAGAATTTTGTCCCAACAATCCTTTCCAAGCTCTCTTGGTTCTTGGTCAGGGTGGCCAGTCCCTGCTCAATCCTCATAGTGGATTGGATCAGATATCCAAGCTGGTCTTGCTTGCTCTTCAAGAAGACCTGAGAAGCCTCTTCCACAGTTGGCATCTTTGCAGCCTTCTCAGCTTTAGCTTTGGCTTTCTTCTCTTGTGCTTGCACAGATGATGGTTCATTCTCAGTCATGACAACTGTGTTGTCCTCAAATTCAGGATAGATGGGTAGATGCTCCTTGCCCAAGATGTACTTGCCTTTGCCCATCTTTGATTTGACGAGCTCCTGGATGTGTGGCTCATATCCACAACTTCTGTTCTGATCAGCTGCAGTCCTCTTGATTGTTTCCACAATCAGGCTCATAACCTTGAACTTTTGTGGGACATCAAATATGTGCAGCAATTTGATAGCATGTCCTCTGATCATCTTGTGATCACCTGACTTGGGTAGAAGTGTGTGCCTCAGAATCCAATTGATTGTTGGCAAACCAGACAACAAATAGTGTACAGATCCAAACTTATGTGTGTCCAAAGCAGCATCAGGGATCTCTTTGTACATATTGGCCATAGAGTTGTGGTCTTTCTTCTTCTTGGCATAGACATCCAAGTCATCCTCATGTTCCTCAGGAGCATTTATGAGTTTTGCCCATTCTTCAACTGTAGACTGGTACCTAGTACCCTCAGACATCCACACAATCCTTCCATCTGGATAGAAGTGTGCAGTGGAGTAGAATTGCATAATGAGCTCATCATTCCACTTGGTGAACTTCTGAGCCACAAACTTATCAACTCCACATGCCTTGAAGCTGTCATATACACCAAGGAAGTGATCCTCATTCTCCTTGATGAATTCCCAGTCAAACCATCTCATGTCACACACTATGGGCTTCTTGTCAAGTAAAACAGTCTCATAGAAGTCCTGTTGTTCCTTAGTATGGAATCTGTAGTCCACAACAATCCTTCTCCTGGTAGCATATGGATCAGAATCTCTCCATAGCCTCAATCCTGAATCCTTCCTGATTTTCATGTTCTCTGCAACTGGGTGTGCATCATTGTGATCAGGGATCTTGGGCTTCAGCTTCCTCAAAACAACAGAATCATCATCCTCTTCTTCTTCGGCAGCTTGAGGCACTGGGGCCTTGTTTTTCTCCTCAGCAGGGATGTTCCTAGTGCTCCTCTTGGGTTTTGGCTTTGGAGCTGGAGCAACAGTCTTAGGAGCAGTTTTGGGCTTAGATGGAGCAGCCCCTGCCTTAATTGCATCTCCCATAAGCTTTTGAGCTTTGGGTGCTGGTGCTGCATCCTCTTCCTCTCCCTCTTCTTCAGAATCTTTCCTCATTGAGGGCTTGCCAAGAACTTTGGCAGTAGTGGTTCTGGCCCTCTTCTTCTTCTTATCCTCACCAGCTTCTTCTTCTTCAGACTCAATGGTGAATTTCATAGTTTCACCTGTGGCAACTTTTCTTGGCTTTGACATGGGCTGTCTTCTTGCTGGCATCTTTGTTTTCAGTCCAGGCTTTGTTGCAGCAGCTGTGCCATATTCTTTCTTCAGCACCTTTTTCTTTGAAGTGGCTTCATCTTCAACAGCCACATAGTCTTCATCCTCTGAATCAGATGTTCTCTTCTTCCTTGTCCTGGTAGCAGCCTTTGGCAAGTTGCTTGGTGTGCTCCTGCTGCCATCATCATAGCTGCTAGAGGGACTAGTGCCCTCACTCAACTTAACCTGTTCCTCTGACTTGTTCTGGCTGTCACTTTGGTCAGACATCTTGCAAGCAAACTGTCAGCAGATCCTGTGAATAGGTTGTAGATGAGGTAGAGTAGATGAGCATCACAAAGTACATGAGTTTTTGCAAAACAGATGACTTAAAAACTTAGTTTTAGTTCTTCACAGAAAGCATTTCGGATCTACCGATTTGTAAATTCGGTGATACCGAAGTAGCTTTTGGAACCTGAACTAGTGAAATCGGTCAGACCGAGTCACAGTTCGGTGGTACCCAGACTGCTAGGGTTTCACAGAGAATCGAACTCGGTCACACCGATTTGCAATTTTTGGTCGGACCGGAAATGCGTGTGCCCTGGTGTCGGTGTCAAAACCGGCGGATCTCGGGTAGGGGGTCCCGAACTGTGCGTCTAGGCGGATGGTAACAGGAGACAAGGGACACGATGTTTTTACCCAGGTCCGGGCCCTCTCGATGGAGGTAATACCCTACTCCTGCTTGATTAATATTGATGATATGGGCAGTACAAGAGTAGATCTACCACGAGATCAAGGAGGCTAAACCCTAGAAGCTAGCCTATGGTATGATTGTTGTTGTATATGTCTATCGACTAGTCTGGCCTTGGTTTATATAATGCACCAGAGGCCTAGGATAACAAGAGTCCTAGCCGAATACGCCGGTGGGGGAGGAGTCCTTGCCTTGATCGCCAAGTCTTGTGGATTCTTCCTTGTATGCGGCAACTGTCCGGACTGGCCCATGAGTATACGGCCATGGGGGTCCTCGGCCCAATCCAACTGATTGGGAGACGACGTCGTGAGTACCCCCTAGTCCAGGACACCGTTAGTAGCCCCCTGATCCGGTCTTCAAGTTAGGGACGCTCCTCGATTCTTCCGAACTGTTCTTCATCTTCGGTTGCCGGTCTTGAAAACTGGTTCAACAAATCTTCTCATCTTCGATCTTGAGGATCGCCGAAATGCATTCGACGAGTTTACACGTCGGATATCCGAGGAGCCCCTTTAAGTTTCCGGCCTTTATCAATGCCTTGTTATTTTTATGCCACACCTCGGGTTTGAAGTTTTTCCCGGGAGGCAGTGTCCTCTTGCGTCCGAGCTCTAACGCCGGACTGCATTCGAGGTAACTTTTGCAGCCGAGCACCAACACCGGACTGCTTACCAGCTTTATCGCCGGACTATGTATCCGAGCTCCAACGCCGGACGGTATCCGAGCTCCAACGCCGGACTATGTATCCGAGCTCCAACGCCGGACTATGTATCCGAGCTCCAACGCCGGACTATGTATCCGAGGTGTCGTAAATCACCTTGGTTCAAAGAAGTTTGAAGGAGTTTAGCAGAGCTTAATGCCGGAAATGCCCTCTATGGAGCCAGCCACTAGCATCCGAGCTTTATGCCGGACTGCTTCCGAGGTGGTGCACCACCCCGAGTGTGGGCCGATTTTGTCAATATTTTTATTGATGCAATTTATTCTCTCGACGAGATATATAGCCGGTAGCCCTCGTGGTGTGTATCGGTCTAAACCCGAGATGCACCTGAAGGATGACATAAGACCGCTGATCCAAGAATCACGAGACTCAAAGTTGATTTGCAAAATCGGCCCGAGGATCAAGTCCTAGCAGCGAGAATACTTCAGACGCAAAAAGCGGCGTGCTCAGACCTCGAGACTCAAAGTTGGGTGCGGCCGACCAACCCGAGGATCAAAATCTCCTCGAAACTGTATTGCACTTAAGATTTTCGCATAGAACAAGCAATGCAAGAGCCCCGAGACAACGGTCGGGTGGCAACACCGCATCGGGGATCAATGTGCCCTTTAATATTTGTAAATAATAAGCCCGAAGCCCAAGAGTCCCCGAGCCTGAATGCGGGCACGGGTGGCCGAATTAAGGATTGATATCCATAGTAAAATCACAAATTATGTGTAATGACTCTATGTATCCAAGTACTTTACGTCATTAATGCTCGGATCCGCATTGTACAAAACTTTGTTGACCGACCATCGGCTTCAACCTCCTCGGCCAGTAGCCGAGGAGTATTTGTCCTACTTCATAAAACCTTTATGAGGGCAAAGATTTACAACAAACAAGGCAATCTGGCCATACGGTTTTATAAACAAAGGTACGCAGGGAGATATGTTGTATTAATGTTTAACAGAAGAAATGTCTTCCAAAGAAAATAGTCCCGCTATAGGTTCCTTTCTTTGGGTTGTCATGCTAAGCATGATCATGAAACCTCAGCTCCAATGTAAGAGCAAAAGATCGAGGATTTAGTTTGGGAGGCCGATTAATAGCCCCGGTAGTGTTCGGCGACATCGAGGTCAAGTCAGAAACACTTCGCCATTGTTATGAATGGCCCGTCATTTAACACCGCCATCGGATCGCTGACCAGTTTACGCTTATTGTGACAAATAGCCGCTTTCTCCATCGAGGTGCTTAACCATGTGAGCTGGAAGCATAATCGCAGTGGTTCTCCTTTGCACACCTAGCCGAACAAAGCGGAACGTAGGAGGCAAGCGCAGGAGCCGCAACCCAACCATTGACCAAGACACAATTCAAACCGATGCATATATAGCAATATCCGAGAATGTTTTTGCCGAATCTCTAAATGAGTCCGGCGTTGCATTGCGAGACTTGTGCTGAAAACACACAAATAGTTTAAAAGTGCCAAAAGCTTGAAAACCAAAAACGCCAAGAAAACATGACGTCCGAACAAGATCAAGTGTTCGTGCCAATCCGAAAAGTGCTTCGCCATGCTTTAACATGACACATCCTATCTCAAGACTTTGCTGGTCAGCCACGGCTTCAGTCTCCCATCCCGAAGGCGGAGTACTTCCCATTAGGCCAGTTTAGAAAACTAAACCCTAGCGGTTTTGAGAGAGAAATTAGGCTCCCCGGCTAGTGACCGCACACTCGTGTCGAAAAAAGGGAGTGATAAATAATAAAAACTTTGCAACGACTAAGAAGAAAAACACTTAGTATAAAACGGCTCAAATAAACATAAGAGCCCCCAAGTGACTTGGGTAAAAGTTGACTATATAATGTAAGGTGACATGTAAAATGCCTTCTAGCCGGATTGTAGATCGCTTGTCGAAGCGGACCTTTTCGCTTCAACCTCTGGACCCAATAGTGCGGAGTGTGTCCGAATACCCTCGCGGTTATAAAAACGGGGCATGCGTGGAGACCAAAGCGTAGGGGTCATTAGTGCTTTATCGGATAAGTGCCCAACTAGTTATGTTATATTACATGGTTAGTAAGAAACATCTTCCAGGAGAATAGTTCCGTTAGGGGTTCCTTTCTGGCAGGCATGCCCTAAAGTGCATGTCCGGACTGCGAAAAAGAGCAGAAAAACATCTCGGGGCAGGTAAATTAATAGGTAATAAATCATCTTTTAGTTCACCGACCGAGTATTCTCTTAAGAACGCTAGCTTTCGGCTTCACCTAGTATGAGGTACACATCCGGCTGACCCGGCAGTAACAATCGCAGAGGTGCTCCCTTTACCACCTAGCCGAACAATCGGGAACGTAGGGGTAAGCACAGGAGCCAGGCAACCCAGATTGGCCAAAACTTAAGTCATATCGATGCATATAATGGTGAATAAAAGTTACATGCGGAAGTGTGACACATGTGTTGGGCATAGAGCCCGAATTAATAAGCTTCATTAAAGAAGCCCCTGTGTATAATGAGCGGGTAGCGCGTCAAGTGTAAAAGTAACAAAGTTTCGACAAGGAAAATTTTTACAAGCAACTTTTTTCCAAAAAAGTATAATGCTTGGTCGAACCGAACACAAGTTAGAAATTTGAAACTTTGAGCATGAAGGCAACTTAGCTGGTTAATGTGTTCGGTATTGACGATGTGGTCCGAGCTTGATGCGGGACAAGGTTCCATCCCCCAAGCCGTTCCCGAGGTGGCGGAGCAAAGAGCTCGACACTGTGAAGTGGTGACATAGCACGGTCAATGCAGGACGGCAGAGTGATGCCAAAGTCCCCTGCATGGGGTAATGAAGTGTTGACGAAGCCCCCCGTCCAGCCGAGGTGACGCAAAAAGATATAGTCCGGCTGGATCATTTTCCTGTGCACAATAAATAGTGCAGAACGGGGATAATAGTAATAATAAGAATTAAAAAAATGTTGATAATAAATAATTTATGCAAAGTGAGTAATGAAAGAAATATGGCCTGGCGCCGAAGTCAATGTCGATGCAGGGCGGCGGCATGATGCGGTAAAGGCATGGCAAGGCCTGAATTCACAGGTCGGTTCAAGTTCCGGATGCGGCGTTCGGCGGACTATGTACGGAAATAGACCGAACCACCATGCAACCGTCGTTAATGCGGCCATCGTTTGATAGACCTGCGTACATATGGTAGACAAACCAGAGTAATAATTCGTTGGGAAAAATGAACCCAAACGAGCAAAAAGTACTAGGATTAATAGCACCTGGTTTATTTGTTGTAGCAATATGAAGAAAGGTGATTCCCAGAATCGGGACTCGATCCGTGCACCCATTGCCTGATGGGCGATAAAACGACGGCATGGTAATGCTGGCAAAGGTTGGCTCGCCGAGGCAAAGTCCTCGGCCCAGCTAACGTGACGGAGCTGGTCGGCTAGTGGCGCCGAAGCATCCGGAGTAGGTTGATGAAGAGATGGCGAAGCCTCCGGTCCAGCCGAGATGTCGAAGTAGGTCGGCGTGATGGACACCAGCTTGAAGAAGCAATAGTGCGGCCCTGCCGATGCAGGTCGTGACGTGGTCGATGCCGGCTTGATGAAGCGACCGTGCGGCGATGCCGTATGCCCGCCCGTAATCCGTGGGGCCGCGATGTTGGTGATGATTTATCCTTCGCGATGCGGACTCTTGTTCGGCTTGCCGAGATGATGATCCGAAGAAGTTGAGCTCGGCTCAACAAAGTGACGACGTGTCTCAGCGCAGGTCGGCAGTGTGGAGCAATATTGCGGACTGGTTTGACACCAGCATGATATTGAAGATCATGTTCAAAGATTTTAAAGTTAGTGGGATGTGCTCGAACAAAACACAATACCCCATACAAAACTTCCTTCAAAAGGATGTCTCAAATCCCGCTCATAAAAAGACGAACTCGGGTCGGATTCGTTGCGTACAGAAAACAGATCCGAAAAGTGATGCACTAATCGGAAGGTTCCCGGAGTTTGGACGGTCGGATCGAGCTGAAATGTTGGGGGTGGTAGATATAGGAATTCCGCAGCCGATCAACGGTTGGATCTTCCAAAGGAAGTCCGAGCTAGAAGCTGGACACCACGCCCTAAACTCGTCCGAATTCTCGTCCAGATTCAACGTGGCTCCGGTATACCGGAGATTGCCAGAGATTCCTCCATCGGACCTCGACGAAATTTTCCAGGGTTGTTGTAGACTCAATCCCGCACAATTCCACCAAAGCAATCGTCAAACCAACGCTCGAGGAGGCGGTAACGGCGGATGCAAGTTCGCTGTCCGGAAAAACAGCACGGTCGCCCGAGTGCAATGTTGACGTTGAGCCCCCGGGCTCCCTGGATGATTCCTCCATGATCTTGATAGAGATCGGAGCTGATGTTGATGAAGGCCCTCCTCCGAACATGACGATCGGAGATAAGGCGCAGTCCTTGGTCGAACCAAGGTGACAAGTTGAGCTGGTGATGAAGATGCCGAAGTCGCAGTTTGATCTGTAGGCGAGCCATCGACCTTTTGCCGAACACACAGAGGAACTCTCAATGAAAGCACCAATGTCGGTGTCAAAACCGGCGGATCTCGGGTAGGGGGTCCCGAACTGTGCGTCTAGGCGGATGGTAACAGGAGACAAGGGACACGATGTTTTTACCCAGGTTCGGGCCCTCTCGATGGAGGTGATACCCTACTCCTGCTTGATTAATATTGATGATATGGGCAGTACAAGAGTAGATCTACCACGAGATCAAGGAGGCTAAACCCTAGAAGCTAGCCTATGGTATGATTGTTGTTGTATATGTCTATCGACTAGCCTGGCCTCGGTTTATATAATGCACCAGAGGCCTAGGATAACAAGAGTCCTAGCCGAATACGCCGGTGGGGGAGGAGTCCTTGCCTTGATCGCCAAGTCTTGTGGATTCTTCCTTGTATGCGGCAACTGTCCGGACTGGCCCATGAGTATACGGCCATGGGGGTCCTCGGCCCAATCCAACTGATCGGGAGACGACGTGGTGAGTACCCCCTAGTCCAGGACACCATCACCCGGCCTAAGCCAAAATCGATGAGACCGATTTCTACAACTCGGTCGGTTCGAGATGAATTCGGCGGAGACCTAACCCTAAATTTTCAAATCAAAACTAATCTACGGGACGTTTTCGCTGGACAGGATGATTTCAATTATGGCAAGAAACATGGCAAAGCAATGTGCTAAGAATCGGAGTTAAAGATTAGCACAATGATCAAGTCCGTACCCTAGTGCAGCGACGAACTTGCTACGGTGGCAACGGCGGAGAAGATTTCCGTTGACGGCGGCGGAGACCAGCGGCGGGAGGTCGCGGGCGAAGAGAGGACGATCCGGAGACCAGAGGAGGTAGAGTAGGTTATACGCGGGTGAAGGGGTTCAGAGAAATTTCCAAATTTTGACCCAGAGGTATATATAACCTGACCCTATCGGTGTGACCGAGTGGAACGACTCGGTGGCACCGAGATGCAAAACTGCAAGCAGTTACTGCAACTCGGTGTGACCAAAAAGTTCTAATCGGTTGCACCGAGATTGAAAACCCTAGATCAACTTGGTGACTCGGTAGGACCGAAAAGGATGAATCGGTCAGACCGAGATGCACAAACAGGTTTTGGAGGTTTATGTCTATGACGAATCGGGATCTCCGAGTGGTCCTCTCACAGAGTGGTTCGAATCTGACTTGATTAAACTCTGTGATGTAGCATGAATAGAGTTTGATACGAGAAAAGCATAGATAGCTAGAGGGTGTTCTTAGGCATTCTTTTCCATCCATTTGGAAAAAGAGAAAGAGCCAAACAATCATAGCCACAAATGGATGTCCTCGAATGAGTAAAATATGCATCCAACATGCTCACACAATTAAAATGACAAACGAAATATGTGACAAAGCATGCACAAACACTCTAGCATCTATCAAGCAATTTGGCGATGACTAGGTCATCTATATATGAGTATATTGACTTAGGAGTCAAATGAGAACATTTGATCATAGGTCATACTCATCGTTTAAGCACGAGTGGGGTTACCACTTTGTCACATCCATAGCTTTACCTTGCACTAGGCTAGCACTTGTCTATTGCATCATGTTTAAATTATTTTGAAACTTGAATTGAGGAATTTTCAAAAGCCTCAGAAAAACCTCTAAAAATAACCAACATTTAAATCTCATCAAATGAGTCCAAGAAAATGTTCGTGTTACTCTGTGAAAAAATTGGCATGAGATAAAATTCAAACCAATATTTTTGGAGTCACAGAAATAAATTATTTTGGGCCTTTGATTTAAATCAATAAAGTATTTGGGTTGGAATTATTTCTGCTATATAAGAAATAATGTTCAAATATTTTTGTAAATTTGCATGTGGCCTTGGAATATCTCTCTGAGCTCACACAAAAATTTACAGAAAGTTTTAAAATGATTTAGTTCTCAAACTAAATCAAAACAAAATAACAGAAAATAAAAATAGGAAAAGAACAGAGGCTCACCTGACCCTACCTGGCGCTTACCTACAGCCCACAGGCCACTGTGTAGCCCAGGAGCTGGCCCAGCCCACCCCCGCTGCCAGTCGCCCTCCTCATTACGCCAGAAGGACGCCGACGTGTCGCCTGCATGTGCACCCGCGGCCACCTCCTGCTTCCACCTCCTCCTGCCTCCCTGCTCACTTCGTGACCCCCTGGAGACGCCACGCGGCCCCCTCGACGCTCTCCTCTCTCTCCCGTGCCTCTCCCCTCTTCTGGCTCCCTCTTCCTCTCTTCCCCGAGTGCACCGGAGTGCGCCGACGAGCACCACTGCGGCCACCGTGCTCCCCTCGCCTCACCGACGTGTCCCCGAGCTTCTTCACGATGTCATCGTCCTCCCCGCCAAGCCACGCGAGCGGAAGCGCCTTGCAGCGTCGTCCCCGACCCCTTCTTCCTCCTCGGTTCACCGGAGATCCCCTTTGCCGCTACGACCGCTCCGGTTCCTCCCCGACCTTGCGCGACCCGTTCGTCGTGACCGCTGTGAGCTGCTGGCCTTTCTCCCCCTCTCTGTTCTCCTCCTCGCATGCCGGAGCGACTGCACCTAGCTCGACCGCACCCGTCGCCTCCTGCGCTCGCCGTCGACGTGCCTCCGGTGACCATTTGGTCCACCGGGCGTGTCCATCGCCCTCGCCGCATCACGCACGCACACACCCGCACTCCAACTCTCCTGCACACACACCACAGTGCCGTTCGCGCCTCACCCGAGCTCCGGCCGCCGCGGCCGAGCTCCTCAATGTCGCCTCCGGCCACCCCAGGCCTGACTGGCACCACCGCCCGACGCGCGCTGGTCTGGGCTCTCGAACGAGCCCAGCCACGCTGCGAACGGGACACCGAGTTCGCTTCGCGGCGCGCCCGCCCTCGGTCGCCGCCGGCGGCTTAACGCCGGCCTAACCCTATTTAGGTTAGTGCTAATACCCCCCGCTAATTAAGTTAGGATAGTATTAACTAAGCTAGGTTAGTTTAGTTAGAGGCTGACAGTGGACCCACGCGTCAGCATTGACCGTGCTGACGTGGCCGTTGACCGGTCCCACCTGTCAGCGAGCTAAACAACCCTGTGTCGCTGACGTTTGGCCCCCACACGCCAGGTTTGACCTGGACCGCCCTGTTGACTTGCTGACACAGGCATGACGCAGTGCTGACGTAATTAATAGAAAATAGTCCTAACTTCAAAAATTCATATAAATTAATCTGTAACTCCAAATGCAAAGTGTTATATATGAAAAATGATCAGAAAAATCCAATCTATCCATCTGTACTAGTTTCATGCATGTTTAAACAAGTTAACGTGCTATTTAGTGCAAAACATGATAAAACACTATTTAAGATCACAAATGTGTTTGAACTTTGAATATTTGGTTCAAAACAGCTCAAACCCATCTGGTTGTAGTTGCATTAGCCCAACACACTCATTTTACCATGTCATGATCATACATCATATTGTGCATTGCATTGATTGTGTTTCTTCTCTGTTGCCGCTATTTGTCCTCTCTCGATAGACGTGGTTTCGACGATGAGATCGATGACACTGGTGAAGAGCTATATTATCTTCGGAAGTGCCAGGCAAGCAAAACCCCCTTGTTCATTCCGATACAATCCTACTCTCTTGCTCCTGCTCTCTTTTACTACATTAGGACAACAACGATCCAAATGTTACATGCTGCGGTAGTTGAACCCCTTTCCTCTGCATGACCTGTCATTGCCACAGTAAATAGATGAAACCCACTAGCATGAGTAGGAGTTGTTTGAGCCCTGATGTGCCTACTCATTCATGCTTGTTTGTCATTCCTGCTACTGCTTAGAGTTGAGTCAGGTCTAATTCATCGGAAATGAATCGGAGGTGTGTGAACTTGTCCTACTGTTGAGAGCTAAGTGTGTGAGCACGATTTGGTAAAGGTAGCGGTGAGAGGCCATGTAGGAGTACATGGTGGGTTGTCTCATTGCAGCCGTCCTCAGGAACTGAGTTCTGTGTTTGTGATCCATGAACAGTTACTACCACACATTGGGTTCCGTAACTCGACCCTCTCGACTTATTAATCAACATGATCTCTGTCCAGGAGTTGCAACTAGTTTCTGGTGTTTGTAGGTAGTGTTAGTAGTCTACCAAGTGGCACTCGGTACAGGTGGGCTTCTGCACACATCGTTTCGGGCCGTGAGCGACACCCCGGACGGATCTCCTTGCGGATGGAACCCGAATAGGCGATAAACCTGGACTAGAGACTTGTGTGGTTAGTCAGGTCGTGGCCGACTCCCTCGCCAGGCTTCCGCTTGAAGGTTGCCGAGATACACGACGTGTACATGGTGGTAAGTGGTGAGAGCGTCTGTAAAGAAGTACACCCCTGCAGGGTTAATATGATCTATTGAATAGCCGTGTCCGTGGTAAAGGACTTCTGGGTTGCCTGTACAGTTCATAGACAAGTGAAAGCGGATACTCTAAAATACGCAAGATAAGCGTGAGTGCTATGGATGGCGTTCTCGTAAGGGAGACGGAGCGGATCCATAGTGGTGTATTGATATGGTGAATATGTGGACTCGTGTGCGCCACCTCAAAAGAGTTACTTGTAGTCGTAGTTCAGGATAGCCACCGAGTCAAAGCTGGCTTGCTGCAGTTAAACCCCACCTTCCCCTTTTGTTGACAATTATGCATATGTAGTTAGTTCTGATGTAAGTCTTGCTGGGTACATTTGTACTCACGTTTGCCTATTTTATGTTTTTGCAGGGAGACTTCCATCTCACTAGTAGTTCTGCGTGGACTTCGACGTTTAGCTTGTTGCCTCAGCTACGATCTTGTGCCCTCGGCTGGATCTGGTAGATAGTCAGGCTTCTCAGCCTTTTTCATTTGTAGATGTCTGTACTCAGACATGTTAAGCTTCCGCATGTGCTTGTTGCTTGTATGCTCTGTATGTTGGGTCATGAGACCCATGTTTTTAATATCTCGCTCCTCGGAGCCTAATGAATAAATACTTGAGTCGTAGAGTTATGTTGTGATGCCATGTTGTATTTACACATATCGAGCATATTGTGTGTATGTTTGAAATGCTTGGTATGTGTGGGATCCAACAATCTAGTTGTTTATCCTTGGCAGCCTCTCTTATGGGGAAATGTAGTCTAGTGCTTCCTTGAGCCATAGTAGTCCGCTTCTGCCCGGTTCACCGGAGTCCTGCTAGCCCAAAGACTGCTTTCGGGACACTTGGTGGCCGCATGTGTTTCACTTTGTTCTGTGTTCTGTCCCTTCGAGGAAATGTCACGCGGTGACATCCGGAGTCCTGCCTAGCCTGCTATAGCCCGGGTTCCCGGAGTCTTGTTAGCCTAGTGCTACAGCCCGGGTTCACACGCTACTGACCGACATGCTCGAGGTTGATTCATGTATGCCTGTCCCCATGGGTTAGTGCCGCTTTGGGTTCACGACTAGCCATGTCGGCCCGGGTTCTCTGTCATATGGATGCTAGCGACACTATCATATACGTGAGCCAAAAGGCATAAACGGTCCCGGCCATGGTAAGGTGACACCATGTGGGAATACCGTCGTGAGGCCGCAAAGTGATATGAGGTGTTACCGCTAGATCAATGTGACTTGAATCGGGTCCCGACAGCTTTGGTATCGAGCTCGATCGTCAGAGGATTACCAAGCCAAACCGGTCAAAGTTGTGTCTAGAAATGCTTTAGTTATGTAAAGGAATTGATTGTGGAAGGGAACGTAAGGCTCGTTTTACTCCTTATACCTCATGGCCTTCTGATCTGAGTCATCCTCTTCTCTTCTACGGGGTTTAAGAACTAGGCTTCTCATCTATCTATTAGGATGGCGTGTTACTAATCCATAGACTTATAGAATTGATAGTTTCAAATCTCAATTTAGTTTCTACTACTTCCGTGTGTTCATAGTTGGTCTCGGAACCTTGATATTGTGCTTCTGAGTGGTTATGCCACCATTTTTGCAGGATGCCTCAAATCATTTTGAGCATTTACAGTCGTTATGATGTCCGAGTCATCCGAGGTTTCTAATACAATCTGAAGCATTTGCAAAATCCCTTCCTCCCATTTTGATGTCCACTTGGGCCAGATTAAACACACGAATCGGTGAGTTGAGGTACTCTATTGCCTCGACATATATGTTGGAGTTAGTATTATGACCCTAGGTGTTTTAGGTAGTCACCTAGTAATCTAGCCATGTTTTGTGTTCCCAGTGTGATGATTCTGGCCATCATTCTGGAAAGCATCCCGTGAGGCCATTTAATAGTAGGTATTCTACTCCTGGGTTTTGAGCCCAAAATTCACCCTACTCACCTCATGTTGGTAGTGTTTGCTCGTACCTTTAGGATATTAGTAACCTTTGCGATAGTCCTCGAGGTCCGTGGTATTTCCTTCTTCCAAATATCATGAGCTACTTATGGCAGAAGTTCTTCTGAACCAAAAGATCACAACCAGAGTGCTCTTAATGGGTTCTCCATTCTACATTGTGATTCTGCCAGTTCTACCTTTCTGCATGGGTTATCCGGAAGAAACCTGTTGAACTTGGTTCGACATACTAATCTATGCATCCACAACTCAGAAAGTTATATGTTCCTTGAGCTGACCCTCCTCAGTTGTATTCCGACCCTAGTCTATCAATTGATAGCCAGGAATAGTTATGCATTCGTGTTCATCGATGCCTATTATTTTTGTGGTCCATCAAGCCATTTTATTCCGGAATGACTAGGAGAAACAAACTCCAGTACCTCATCCATTTCTAGGATTGGGTCAAAGCAGTTGTATTCCGCAGATCAAATGCAATCAAGCTTTTGTTCTGTTCTACCCTGAAGTATTACCCACTTTATGTCAGGAACGTCATGAGAATTGCACCATCTCTTTTGAATTCTTGACGCAGTGATACTTCACGCCATCATTGCTTCATTCCTCGGTTCCGTGTTATTGTAACCGGAATGCCAACAAGTGTACTGTGATGTGCGAAAATCAATACTCCTAGCAACTCTGTTGCTTGGTAGTTAATGGGCAATACACTCATTCTTAGCGTGCTGGTTATTGAATCATCATCCTAAGATTGATCGTGCTACCTAGTCCATATCTCCGGGTGCACTCATCGAGCAAGGAGTTAGGATTGTGTCAATCCCTTGCTCTTTGATCATATCGTCTTGCCCTGAAAAGCAAGATTGTTCTCGAGCTTAGTAATATATCAGTGGTTCGTGACTTTCCAAATATCTTCTTGGAAGTGCTACCAGGTTGTCACCTGACCGCTATATTAAGTTCGTGATCAAGTTGGTTTCTTGTAAACCACCCCTTCTCCAAGAATCCGTGTTGGATATCCCTGAGCTGGTTGGTTAAGCTAAACAGCAACTTGGAGAGTTGGAAGATAAAAGCTTTGCTGGATTTAGTTCATTCTGAAGGGATATCTTTGTGTTTGTGCGTGTGTTGAAGAAAGAAGATATCTTCGTTGATTGATCCTCGTGATCAGTTGTCGGTGCTCTTGTCTTATCCAATCCTTGATTTGAGTATGGGCTATCGTCAAATCATATCAGAACCAACGATGTTTGTAATGTTGTCTTACTCGTGGATTTTCCTCGAGCATACACCATTTTATCCTTTGGGTCTGACCAATACTATCACCTTGTTCACATAGTTATGGAGTTCCATCTCCATGGGAATCTGGATGAATTGTTGTTGAGCCCATCGACAACATCCTTATCTCCTCCATGATTTTGTTGAACATTAAGTTAGTGCTGGAAACTTTGTAAGCATTGCCTTCATGATCCGCTCATGAGGTTTACGTTTGGATGAAAGAAGTGACCTTCTCTAATTCACGTGCACTTGATGTAAGTTGCCGCCGTGAATTCGAGAAAGCTTGTTTTTGCTTCCTCTGGAATCATCCCAAGTTAGTCACGCATATGTGCGAGGTACTCTATGATTTGATAGGTTGGCCGCCTCCATTCCATATGTGTTCCTAGCACACCAAGCCACCGATTGACTTGCTCAAGGATAAGAAGTTCATCGATAAGTGCACAAGGACTCCGATATCCTCGATGATGGTTCCCCACCTGAACTCGGTAGTGTTTTATTATAAGACTACCACGTGGTCATGCTTGTCTTGGATAGCGTGTTCACATGTTGTAGCAGAACCAACTCAAATTTTGGAGCTTACTACCGTAGCTCATTTCCCGAGAATCTCGCAACGCCATCTCGTCGATTTGTGTTGCAAACTTTCATTTATCTTCTAGACTCGATGAGTCTGGATTATTTTGACACCAACCAGATCTGAATCTCAGGCAGATGGGATGGTTGGAACTTCTTCCAAGAGCTATGATATGGGTTCCAGTGAGGTGGACGCACCTAGCTGGAAGCACTGTCATTGTAGTATCTTGATTAAGCCATTTGGTCACCTCCCATGAGGATTTCGCATGACTTATTCTAGAAGTTGTTCCTTATGGATTTTGTGTTCCCAAAGTCCGACCTTTACTTGATGACCATGTTGATGCCACTTTGAATCATGATAGTGGTATCTTAAACATCAAGGAGAACATTGGAAGCGGAGTGCTAAATGTCTCTCGGTCGATCATACAGATTTCATTCTCCTGGCCTCGCTAAGGGGAAGTCTGAGAAGGTGTTATCTTCCTTTGTATCCGCATCATCCATCACTATTCATAATGGTAGTAAGATGTGTTGCCAGGATCCTCGGCACGGATGTTGGTAAAACCTTGATGACTATGGAAATGCTCAAGTTCTTGAGAGCACACTCAGTCACTAGGTTATATCCTCGGTAGCAATTGGAATGTGCCTTCCGTTTGCCGAGTTGTTCTATAACCATAGTTTCCTTTCCGAACTGAGTATGCCATTTCCCTGAACCCCTTTCAAACGATCATTGTGAATTGCCTTAGCCTGGTATGGAGAGTTTCAATGATCCTTTCCGATAGAGTTTCTTTCTAACGTCATCGAGTTGGATGAAGATCTAGAAAGCAAAGACGTCAAGATCAATATGAAGCAATGAATCAACATCTTGAGAAGGACAGTTGGATCGTGAAGATCGTGTTAGCTTATGACCCCTCTGACTTCTTACCTCACGACTTGAATCTCGGGACGAGATTCTTGTTTAGTAGGGGTGAGCTGTCACATCCCTAGCTTTACCTTGCACTAGGCTAGCACTTGTCTGTTGCATCATGTTTAAATTATTTTGAAACTTGAATTGAGGAATTTTCAAAAGCCTCGAAAAACCTCTAAAATAACCAACATTTAAATCTCATCAAATGAGTCCAAGAAAATGTTCCTGTTATTCTGTGAAAATATTGGCATGAGATAAAATTCAAACCAATATTTTTGGAGTCACAGAAATAAATCATTTTGGGCCTTTGATTTAAATCAATAATGTATTTGGGTTGGAATTATTTCAGCTATATAAGAAATAATGTTCAAATATTTTTGTAAATTTGCATGTGGCCTTGGAATATCTCTCTGAGCTCACACAAAAATTTACAGAAAGTTTTAAAATGATTTAGTTCTCAAACTAAATCAAAACAAAACAACAGAAAATAAAAATAGGAAAAGAACAGAGGCTCACCTGACCCTACCTGGCGCTTACCTACAGCCCACAGGCCCATCACTGTGTAGCCCAGGAGCTGGCCCAGCCCACCACCGCTGCTAGTCGCCCTCCTCCTTACGCTAGAAGGACGCCGGCGTGTCGCCTGCACGCGCGCCCGCGGCCACCTCCTGCTTCCACCTCCTCCTGCCTCCCTGCTCGCTTTGCCGACCCCCTGGAGACGCCACGCGGCCCCCTCGACGCTATCCTCTCTCTCCCGTGCCTCTCCCCTCCTCTGGCTCCCTCTCCTTCTCTTCCCTGAGCACACCGGAGTGCGCCGACGAGCACCACTGCGGCCACCGTGCTCCCCTCGCCTCACCGACATGTCCCCGAGCTTCTTCACGATGTCACCGTCCTCCCCGCCAAGCCACGCAAGCGGAAGCGCCCTGCAGCGTCGTCCCCGACCCCTTCTTCCTCCTCGGGTCGCCGGAGATCCCCTTCGCCGCTACGACCGCTCCGGTTCCTCCCGACCTCATGGACCTGTTTCGTCGTGACCGCTGTGAGCTGCTGGCCATTCTCCCCTCTCTCGTTTCCTCCTCGCGACGCCAGAAGCGATCGCACCTAGCTCGACCGCACCCTGCGCTGCGCTCACCGCCACTGCCGACGCCTCCGGTGAGCATTTGGTCCACCGGGCGTGTCCATCGCCCTCGCCGCATCACACACGCACACACCCGCACTCCAACTCTCCCGCATAAACACCACAGTGCCGTTCGCGCCTCACCCGAGCTCCGGCCACCGCGGCCGAGCTCCTTGATGTCGCCTCCGGCCACCCCAGGCCCGTCTGGTACCACCGCCCGACGCACGCTGGTCTGGGCTCTCAAACGAGCCCAGCCACGCTGCGAACGGGGCACCGTAGCCCGTTTCCACGGCGCTCCGCCGCCTCTGGTCGTCGCCGGCAGCTTAACGCCGGCCTAACCCTATTTAGGTTAGTGCTAATAACCCCCCCGCTAATTAAGTTAGGTTAGTATTAACTAAGCTAGGTTAGTTTAGTTAGAGGCTGACAGTGGACCCACGCGTCAGCATTGACCGTGCTGACGTGGCCGTTGACCGGTCCCACCTGTCAGCGAGCTAAACAACCCTTTGTTACTGACGTGTGGCCCCCACATGTCAGGTTTGACCTGGACCACCCTGTTGACTTGCTGACGCAGGCATGACGCAGTGCTGACGTAATTAATCTTTTATTGGATTTATTCATATACAGGAAATTCCAGAAAATAGTCCTAACTTCAAAAATATTCATAGAAATTAATCTGTAACTCCAAATGCAAAGTGTTATATATGAAAAATGATTAGAAAAATCCAATCTATCCATCTGTACTAGTTTCATGCATGTTTAAACAAGTTAACTTGCTGTTTAGTGCAAAACATGAGAAAACACTATTTAAGATCACAAATGTGTTTGAACTTTGAATCTTTGGTTCAAAACAGCTCAAACCCATCTGGTTGTAGTTGCATTAGCCCAACACACTCATTTTACCATGTCATGATCATACATCATATTGTGCATTGCATTGATTGTGTTTCTTCTCTGTTGCCGGTATTTGTCCTCTCTCGATAGACGTGGTTTCGACGATGAGATCGATGACACTGATGAAGAGCTATATTATCTTCGGAAGTGCCAGGCAAGCAAAACCCCCTTGTTCATTCCGATACAATCCTACTCTCTCGCTCCTGCTCTCTTTTACTGCATTAGGACAACAACGATCCAACTGTTACATTCTGCGGTAGTTGAACCCCTTTCCTCTGCATGACCTGTCATTGCCACAGTAAATAGATGAAACCCACTAGCATGAGAAGGAGTTGTTTGAGCCCTGATGTGCCTACTCATTCATGCTTGTTTGTCATGCCTGCTACTGCTTAGAGTTGAGTCAGGTCTGATTCATCGGGAATGAATCGGAGGTGTGTGAACTTGTCCTACTGTTGAGAGCTAAGTGTGTGAACACGATTTGGTAAAGGTAGCTGTGAGAGGCCATGTAGGAGTACATGGTGGGTTGTCTCATTGCAGCCGTCCTCAGGAACTGAGTTCTGTGTTTGTGATCCATGAACAGTTACTACCACACATTGGGTTCCGTAACTCGACCCTCTCGACTTATTAATCAACATGATCTCTGGCCTGGGAGTTCCAACTAGTTTCGTGTTTGTAGGTAGTGTTAGTAGTCTACCAAGTGGCACCCTGCATGTGGGCTTGGGACAGATTAGGCACTGTGGCACGGTGTACCAAGCGTAGAACCACCCGCCGAGGTGGGCTTGGGAACCTTGCACACATTGTTTGGGGCCGTGAGCGACACCCGCCGGATCTCCTTATGGATGGAACCCGAATAGGTGATAAACCTGGACTAGAGACTTGTGTGGTTAGTCGGTCGTGGCCGACTCCCTCGCCAGGCTTCCGCTTGAAGGTTGCCGAGATACACGACGTGTACATGGTGGTAAGTGGTGAGAGCGTCTGTAAAGAAGTACACCCCTGCAGGGTTAATATGATCTTTCGAATAGCCGTGTTCGTGGTAAAGGACTTCTGGGTTGCCTGTACGGTTCATAGACAAGTGAAAGCGGATACTCTAAAATACGCAAGATAAGCGTGAGTGCTATGGATGGCGTTCTCGTAGGGAGACGGGAGCGGATCCATAGTGTTTTATTAATATGGTGAATATGTGGACTCGTGTGCGCCACCTCAAAAGAGTTACTTGCAGTCATAGTTCAGGATAGCCACCGAGTCAAAGCTGGCTTGCTGCAGTTAAACCCACCTTCCCCTTTTGTTGACAATGATGCATATGTAGTTAGTTATGATGTAAGTATTGCTGGGTACATTTGTACTCACGTTTGCCTATTTTATGTTTTTGCAGAGAGACTTCCGTCTCACTAGTAGTTCCGCGTGGACTTCGACGTTTAGCTTGTTGCCTCAGCTACGATCTTGTGCCCTCGGCAGATCAGTAGATAGTCGCTTCTCAGCCTTTTTCATTTGTAGATGTCTGTACTCAGACATGTTAAGCTTCCGCGTGTGCTTGTTGCTTGTATGCTCTGTATGTTGGGTCATGAGACCCATATTTGTAATATCTCGCTCCTCGGAGCCTAATGAATAAATACTTGAGTCATAGAGTTATGTTGTGATGCCATGTTGTATTTACACATATCGAGCATATTGTGTGTATGTTTGAAATGCTTGGCATGTGTGGGATCCGACAATCTAGTTGTTTATCCTTGGCAGCCTCTCTTATGGGGAAATGTGACTTGGAATCAGGGTCCTGACACACTTTTACATAAAGCATTGTTGTGTTCACACCATTAGAGTTGCTTTAGCTCATTGATTTGAGTAAAGCTCCGCCTACATGTGATATCCCCCCTAAAGGGAATGAACTAACCTTGGGTTTTGTCGATGATGACTTCATGTAGGTGTTGAAAATATAGATGCTCAATGTTGATGTAGATCATTTGGAGCAATCCTTTGGAGTGAGTTGCACTTTCAATACCTACACGGGTTAGTCCCACAAGGAACAAACAAGGATATCCATAGACATAGAGTGACGCATACACAAGATGATGTCCATGAAGTCATTAGGTTACCTTGTCCCTTGTCTTACCAACAAGAGGGTTTGTGACTCCTTGAACTAGTGCAAGATATGGAAGTTGTTTGCACTTGTCCTTGCCAAAATGATAGGAGTGAAGTATGTTGGCGGAGTCACCCTCAAGAACTCTCTAGTTCTTCTTGTTCTGGATCCACACCATCTTGATGGGAATCCTTGGAGTTGTAGTTGTACTTTAAGAAGTAGAACTTGATGTAGTCTTGGGAACCCACTTGACCAAGGCCTTAGGTGCTTCTTCAAATGAATCAATTTCCTCTTGAAGCCTATCCTTGCCTTTTTGCTTGTGGTCTTGTGGTGGAAGATCCTCTTGAGCTTGTGTTCCTTTGAAAGAAGTAGGATCATACTTCTCTTGTTGGGGAACAAACTTCGTCTTGGGGTATTGATCTTCTTCCCACTCAACTCCATTGGCATCGAACTTCCGTTCAAAACCAACACCTTGATTCTTCCGGTGTCTTCCTTGCTTGCGCACAATTTCCTCAAATTGCTTACTTCCGGCAAGACTCTTGTAAACACCTTTATCTATGATTCCCTTCAATAAGCTATTTTCTTGCTCAAGTGTAACTTGGCTAAGAGAATCATTAGTGGAATCAAGAGAACTACTAGAAGCATCAACATTGGATTTTGCATGATTGTTGTTACTACAAGATGAAGAATCTTTCTTGTTCTTGTTGCTAGATTTAACTTGTGGCATGTAAGTAGATAAAAGTAAACGTTTGGAAAAGTAAGAAGAACTTTCTTCCAAAGATCATCATTGATTTCCTTTAAAAACTCATGCTCTTGCTTAAGGTTGAGCTTTTCAAAGCGTAGCTTATCATGAATCTTTAAAAGTTCTCGATGATTTTCCAAGGTAGTTTCATGAGCTAACTTAAGAGTGTTTAGTTCTTGAGTTAGGCGCTCAATCTCCTTCTTATCATCATCATTCGTTTTATCTTGATTAGCATGATTAATTGATGTTTCATCATAGTTTTCATCACTAGAGTTGTCAACAAATAAATCATCATCATCTAGCAAATCATATTCATCACTATTGAAATCAACATACTCGGGATGTGTTACCTTTGGACCTTTGGCCATGAAGCATCTTCCAATTCCTTCATTTGGTGAGTCAAATATGTCATAGGATTTGGTTGACACAAGTGCTAGACCGGCAACACCTTCATCTTGAGTATATTCGGAGTCGGAGTGATAACTTCTTTCGGAGTGATTGTCGGAGTCGAAGCCAGATACCCATTCACCAAGATGAGCTTGATGTCTTCTTTTTGTGTAGCTCCTTGATGACTTTTCCTTTCTTTCCAAATCCTTGCTTCTCCAAGAGGGTCTTCGTTCATAACGATCATCTCTACTCCTCCTTTCTCTTGGTGGTGATTCTTCTCTTCTACTTCTTCTTTTGGGAGAATCTTCGCTTCTTTTGTAGGGGGTTGTACACTCATTGGAGTAGTGTCTTCCACAATTGTAGCAAATACACTCACGACTAGAAGATCTTTTGTCATTGTAGGACCTTGACTTGGAACTTCTTTCTTTGCTTCTACTTTTGTAGAACTTGTTGAAGTTCTTCACCATTAAGCTCAATTCTTCATTGAAGGTTTGTTTCTCACTTGAAGATGTGGGAGTATCACATGAGGCTTTGTAAGCACCACTTGACTTGTTGTGAAGCTCTTCCTTATCCTTGAGTGACATCTCAGGAGCAACAATTCTTCCAATGACTTCCGTTGGCTTGAGATCATTGTAATTGGGCATCATTTGGATCAATGTGCACATGGTATCATATTTTCCATCCAAGGCTCTTAGGATCTTCTTGATGATGAATTTGTCGGTCATCTCTTCACTTCCTAAGCCGGCAATCTCATTTGTGATGAGAGAAAGCCTAGAGTACATTTCAGCGACACCTTCACCATCCTTCATTTTGAACTTGTCAAGTTGACTTTGAAGCACATCCAATTTGGATTCCTTGACGGAGTCGGTACCTTCGTGCATATCAATCAAAGTAACCCAAATTTCCTTTGCATTCTCAAGACGGCTGATTTTGTTGAATTCTTCGGGGCACAATCCGTTGAAGAGAATATCACAAGCTTGAGCATTGTATTGTAGCATCTTCAACTCTTCCGCGATAGCTTCACGGTTTGGTTCTCTCCCATCAAAAAATTCACCTTGCAAGCCAATACACCCAATAGCCCAAACGGCGGGGTTATGTCCAAGAATATGCATTTTCATCTTATGCTTCCAACTAGCAAAATTAGTGCCATCAAAGTAAGGACCTCTACGGTGGTAATTTCCCTCACTAGACGCCATACTCTCTTAGGTTGTGAAACCAAGGCTATGACCACCAAAAGCTATGGAAATCAAAGCAAATGGAGACCAAAGATCTGATACCACTTGTAGGATCGGAAGTATGTCTAGAGGGGGGTGATTAGACTACTTGACCAAATAAAAAATCTAGCCTTTTCCCAATTTTAGTTCTTGGCAGATTTTAGCAACTTAGCACAAGTCAAGCAATCAACCTACACATGCAATTCTAGGAGTATAGCAGCGGAATGTAACTATGGACCCGAAGGTCTGAGGTAAACTACTCACACTTCATCGGAGAGGTTATGGTGTTGATGTAGAAGCCATCCGTGATGGATGCCCCCTCCGGCGGAGCTCCGGAACAGGCCCCAAGATGGGATCTCGTGGGTACAGAAGGCTGCGATGGTGGAATTAGGTTTTTGGCTCCGTATCTGATTGTTTGGGGGTACGTAGGTATATATAGGAGGAAGGAGTACGTCGGTGGAGCAACAGGGGGCCCACGAGGGTGGAGGGCATACTGGGGTGGGCGCCCCTACCTCGTGGCTTCCTCTTTGTTTCTTGACGAGAGTCCAAGTCTCCCGGATCATAATCTTCCTAAAAATCACGTTCCCGGAGGTTTCATTCCGTTTGGACTCCGTTTGATATTCCTTTTCTGCGAAACTCTGAAATAGGCAAAAAACAGCAATTCTGGGCTGGGCCTCCAGTTAATGTGTTAGTCCCAAAAATAATATAAAAGTGGATAATAAAGCCCAATAATGTCCAAAACAGTAGATAATATAGCATGGAGCAATCAAAAATTATAGATTCGTTGGAGACGTATCAAGCATCCCCAAGCTTAATTCCTGCTCGTCCTCGAGTAGGTAAATGATAAAAAAGATAATTTTTGATGCGGAGTGCTACTTGGCATAATTTCAATGTAATTCTTCTTTAACTGTGGTATGAATATTCAGATCTGAAAGATTCAAGATAAAAGTTCATATTGACATAAAAATGATAATACTTCAAGCATACTAACTAAGCAATTATGTCTTCTCAAAATAACATGGCCAAAGAAAGTTCATCCCTACTAAATAATATAGTTTAGTCATGCTCCATTTTCGTCACACAAGAATGCTCTCATCATGCACAACCCCGATGACAAGCCAAGCAATTGTTTCATACTTTAGTAATCTCAAACCTATAAACTTTCACGCAATATATGAGCGCGAGCCATGGACATAGCACTATGGGTGGAATAGAATATGATGATGGGGGTTATGTGGAGAAGACAAAAAAAGGAGAAAGTTTCACATCAACGAGGCTAATCAATGAGCTATGGATATGCCCATCGATTGATGTTAATGCAAGGAGTAGGGATTTCCATGCAACGGATGCACTAGAGCAATAAATGTATGAAAGCTCAACTAAAGAAACTAAGTGGGTGTGCATCCAACTTGCTTGCTCACGAAGACCTAGGGCACTTGAGGAGGCCCATTGTTGGAATATACAAGCCAAGTTCTATAATGAAAAATTCCCACTAGTATATGAAAGTGACAAAACAAGAGACTCTCTATCATGAAGATTATGGTGCTACTTTGAAGCACAAGTATGGCAAAGGATAGTAGCATTGTCCCTTCTCTCTTTTTCTCTCATTTTTTAGGCCTTCTCTTTTTTTATGGCCTTTCTCTCTCTCTTTTTTATTCCTCACTTGGGAAAATGCTCTAGAAAATGATGATCATCACACTTCTATTTATTTACAACTCCATAATTACAACTCGATACTAGAACAAAGTATGACTCTATATGAATGCCTCCGGTGGTGTACCAGGATATGCAATGAACCAAGAGTGACATGTACGAAAGAATTATGAACGGTGACTTTGCCACAAATACTATGTCAACTACATGATCATGCTAGCAATATGATAATGATGAATGTGTCATGATAAACAGAATGGTGGAAAGTTGCATGGCAATATATCTCGGAATGGCTATGGAAATGCCATAATAGGTAGGTATGGTGGATGTTTTGAGGAAGATATAAGGAGGTTTATGTGTGAAAGAGCGTATCATATCACGGGGTTTGGATGCACCGGTGAAGTTTGCACCAACTCTCAATGTGAGAAAGGGCAATGCACAGTACCTAAGAGGTTAGCAATGATGGAAGGGTGAGAGTGCGTATAATCCATGGAATCAACATTAGTCATAAAGAACTCACATACTTATTGCAAAAATCTACAAGTCATCAAAACCAAGCACTACGCAAGATGCTCCTAGGGGATAGATTGGTAGGAAAAGACCATCGCTCGTCCCCGACCGCCACTCATAAGGAGGACAATCAAAGAACACCTCATGTTTCAAATTTGTTACATAACGTTTACCATACGTGCATGCTACGGGACTTGCAAACTTCAACACAAGCATTTCTCAAATTCACAACTACTCAACTAGCACGACTTTGATATTATTACCTCCATATCTCAAAACAATCATCAAGCATCAAACTTCTCTTAGTATTCAACACACTCATAAGAAAGTTTTTACTATTCTTGAATACCTAGCATATTAAGATTATTTAAGCAAATTACCATGCTATTTAAGACTCTCAAAATAATCTAAGTGAAGCATGAGAGATCAATAGTTTCTATTAAACAAATCCACCACCGTGCTCTAAAAGATATAAGTGAAGCACTAGAGCAAAACTATATAACTCAAAAGATATAAGTGAAGCACAAAGAGTATTCTAATAATTTCCAAATCATGTATGGCTCTCTCAAAAGGTGTTTACAGCAAGGATGATTGTGGTAAACTAAAAAGCAAAGACTCAAATCATACAAGACGCTCCAAGAAAAACACATATCATGTGGTGAATAAAAATATAGCTCCAAGTAAAGTTACCGATGGAAGTAGAAGAAAGAGGGGATGCCTTCCGGGGCATCCCCAAGCTTTGGCTTTTTGGTGTCCTTAGATTATCTTGGGGGTGCCATGGGCATCCTCAAGCTTAGGCTCTTGCCACTCCTTGTTCCATAATCCATAAAAAATCTTTCACCCAAAACATGAAAACTCCACAACACAAAACTCAACAGAAATCTCGTGAGCTCCGTTAGCGAAAGAAAACAAAAGACCACTTCAAGGTACTGTAATGTGTCGGATTTCGGGTTCCGACAGACCCTTGAGGTTCGAACACTGGGGTGCACGCGGAATCTCGCCTTCTACCTACCTGCACCCCGCCGCCTCGCTAGGATCTAAACAACAAAAGGAACAGCACAAGAGACACAGGGTTTATACTAGTTCGGGCCACCATTGTGGTGTAATACCCTACTCTAGTTTGTGGTGTGGTGGATTGCCTCTTGGGCTGATGGTGATAAACAATACAAGGAAGAACAGCCTCGCGAGGGTCTGTTCTTGGTTGGTGCGATGAACTGCTAAGGGGAGTTCAGTCGCCTCTCTCTATCTCTCTCGTTTGTTCTCTTGCTATCTTCCTCTACCCTGTGGGGGGCTAGTCCTATTTATAGGCAGAGGCCCTGAGCCTCTTCCCAAATATTGAACGGGAAGGGCGCCAACAATTGGCCATTTTGAAGGGGAACATATGGTACACTTATCCTGACCAAAGTTGGTCCTCGCCTGTCAAAGGCTCGTGGTGACGCCTTGGCTTGGGCTCCACAATGACTTCCTTCCTGCCGTTGGACTGGTCTTGGTCTCGTTGCAATCAAATGGACGCCTTTGTTTGATGCTCTCGCCGCGCTTGCTCCTTTGCACCAAAGGGAAAGGAGGACTTCGCTGGCTGGCACCCGCCTGGCGCCCTTGGTCGCCATGGCTGCGCCATGCACCTCGTGAGGTACCCCGCCTTGATCTCTCTGCCTCCTCGCGAGCCAGCCTGATGAGGCCGTGCCTGAGGAAGCTCCTTGTCGTCCACCCCGCGAGGCTTGGCCCCTCGCGAGGGTCTTGAGCTCGTGTTGATGAAGATGGGCCGTGATGGGGCCCCCTTTGAGCCACGCCACAGCCGCAGCGAGCAAGTCTGGGACCCCTGCTCCTGTAACGCCGACAGAGCCCCGGCCCAAAGCGCGCCCGGGCTTGGCCGAGCAGAGAGGCGAAGGGGCAAGAGCGAAGCGCCGAGGGCCCTAACAGCCTGCGGCCTTGGGCGCCGCGTGGCGGTTGATTGGACGTGGGCGTCTCCACTTCCCCACGACGCCTCGGCGATTGCATGAATTGATAAGTCCCTGCATGCAAAGCGGGTCATGATTACCTGCGATCGTGGAGGTCGGCGGTTGGCCTCCTCTGGCTTTAAGTACGGGACAGCGCCTGCCCTTCTAGTCCATCCCCTCCTTGTTTCTTCTTCTTCCCCATGGCTCCGCCGAAGAGGTTCTCAGCCGCAGAGAAGGGGAAGGCTCGCCAGGTAGGGCCTGACTCTTCCCCGCCCAAGCGCTGCCGAGGCCGTCCTCGCAAACACCCTGTGGCTCCCATGGTGGCTCCTCGTGGTCGTGGAGGTGACTTCCCGCGCGGTGGCGGGCGGCAGACCGCTGCTGGGGGGTGCGCTACGGCCGCGCGCCCCCTAGGCCGCGCTTCCACTCGGTAGAGATGCTGCTGGAGTTTGTGGTGTGGTCAGCGGAGCCGACCGGCACCCGGCTCCAGCTCCCTCGCTTCCTCCTAGGTGAGCTTCCGACCGGTGCCACGGGCGGCCTCTGGCTTCAGGCGGATGGTTGCTTTAGTCGGGCCTCCTGGGCTTCGCTGGAGGTCTCTGCTGCTGGGAGCTGGCCCGCCCGCTGGCTGGCAACGCTTGTTGCCAAGGGTCTCGAGCCGGGCGATGCACCCTGCACTTCAAGTTCGACGGCGACGCCACCCTCTACGTGAGGGTGTTCGCGGAAGATGGTCGCCGCGCTGGGTGATACCCTGAGAACGACGACCGTGGCCGCGGGTTCAACCTCAGCGACGATGAAGACGACAGCGCGCGTGGTCGGCCATGCCCGGGGCTCGTCGAGCTTCGACGGCTCTTCTTCGAGCAGCGGCTCCTCCAGCGGTGGTCGCGACCAGCCTCCGCGCCGCCGCGCCCGCCTGGAGGGAGGTAGCGAGTCCGCCCGCCGTCTTGCCCCAGTGAAGCGTGAGAGGGAGTCCGCCTGAGCTCCGGAGGCAGTTCGAGTTTCCCCCGCGAGTTGGTGTCAGGCAAGCCGTGCCTGTTTTGCCCTTTTTCCTTTTCCTGCGCAAAGAAACAGTAGCGCAGGGCCCCGCGTGAGCGTGCTTGGACTATCGCTGTTAGTTATCATGGTGTTTATGCTATCTCGGTATTATGCCCTTTTGCTACATGCTCGCGCGTAGAAATTGTTTGGCTCGGGGGCGCCCGTCCTGGCCCTCGTCGAACGCTTCATGTCCTCTGAAGGTTAGTCTCGAGGGTAGTTCTGCCTCACTGTGGAGGCGACCACCCAGGTCCGTGTTCGTGTCGCGCGCCTGTGAGGCATGGATCGAGGGTGCTCTCAGCGGACCGGATAGGGAAACCTCGAACAATAAGGGCAGCGAACACTCGCGGGGGCGCCCAGGCTGCCCCCCTCACGTGACCTTGCGTGAGAGAAATCGAGGTAAGAGGGCGAAAGGTCGAAGAGCCACAAGTCAAAAATGATAACATCTTTGATAAAACCTCAAATGAGAATCAACATGCCAACTGCAGAAAGCAAATGAAAAAGCCGCGTCCGGCACCTAATCTAGTCTTCGACGTCTTCTCACCAGCGCGGAGCTAAGTGCTGCCACTGGGCGTGGGAGGGAGCCCAGTATTCGAGGCCGGCGCTCCCGAGACTCCGGGTGTGTACAAGAACTCATTATTACGTGAGAGTGTCACGGCGGCGAGCTTCACAGCGTTGGCCTTCTTCACAGGCCTGGCCTTTCTTGGGGAAGCAAGCTTCACGGGCATTGGCCCTCTTCAGTGCTCCGGCCTTTTCCAAAAGGCAGCTTCACGTGCATTCGCCTTCTTCATGCCTCTGGGCCTTTTCCAAAAGACAGCTTCACAGCATTCGCCTTCTTCATGTGCTCGGGCCTTTTCAAAAGACAGCTTCACAAGCATTCGCCTTCTTCATGTGCCTGGGCCTTTTCAGGGGTAAAACCTCCGGAGGTGCTGGATGTTCCACGCGTTCTGGGCTGGCACCCCCTCCTGAGTCTCCAAGCGCGCGGAGCCGGGCCTGGAAACATGAACAATCTTGAATGGGCCCTCCCACATGGGAGAGAGCTTATGCAACCCTTCCCTGGAGAGAACCCGCCTGAGCACGAGGTCCCCTACCTCGAGAGTTCTGGGGCGGATGTTGCGGCACTGGTGTAGCCGCAGTGCTTGTTGGTACCTTGCTGCTCGCGACGCAGCTTCTCGACGGCGCTCCTCCCCCAGCACGAGATCCGTCCCCCGCATGGCGTCCTGCTGCGCCTCGTCGAACGCCAGGACCCGTGCGGAATGAAGCCTGACCTCGTGAGGAAGGACCGCTTCGGCTCCATAGACCAGGAAGAACGGGGTCTCTCCAGTTGGCTTGGTTGTGGTCGTGCGGATGGACCACAGCACAAACTGAAGCTCGTCGTACCAAGCCCTGCCGCAGGCCTCCAGTTTCTTCTTGAACGTTCTGGTTTTGAGGCCCCTCAGGACCTCTGCGTTGGCCCGCTCGGCCTGGCTGTTGCTTCAGGGGTGCGCCACCGAAGCGTAGCATATCTGCGTTCCGAGGTTAGCACAATATGTTTTGAAGAGGTTACTGGTGAACTGCGAACCGTTGTCAGTGATGATGCGGTTCGGCACCCCGAACCGGCTCACGAGGCCCTTGACGAACTTGACCGCAGAACCTGCGGGGATGGTGCGGACGGCTTCCACTTCAGCCCACTTGGTGAACTTGTCCATGGCGATGTAAAGGTAGTGATAGTCCCCTGGCGCCCGAGGAAACGGGCCCAGGATATCCAGCCCCCAGACTGCAAATGGCCACGAGAGGGGTATGGTTTGTAGGCCTCCTGCTGGCTGATGGATCTGCTTGGCATGGAATTGGCAGGCTTCGCAAGCCTTTACTAGCTCTACGGCGTCGTTGAGCGCAGTAGGCCAATAGAAACCGCTCCGGAATGCCTTGCCCACGAGGGTTCGTGATGATGAGTGATGCCCACTGTCTCCACCGTGTATATCCGCCAGCAATCCTTTCCCTTGCTCCCTAGAGATGCAGCGCAGTGCCACATCATTCGGCCGCTTCCGATAGAGCTCTCCGTCCCTGATACAGTATGCCGTGGCTTGCCGCGCCACGCGCTCCGCTTCCTCCTCCTTCTCCGGCAGGGTCCCTTGCGTTAAGTAGCTCCGGAGTTCCGTGATCCAGCACCCATCCCGAGGCTCCATCGTCAGGAGCAGGCGCGCTCCTGAGGTCGGGCCACAGACCGATGCTCCTGAGGTAGGTGGCTGGGGGAGCTCCTCCCGAGGCTGCACCGTGTTTGATAGTGATGGCATGGCGGAGGGCTTGAAGAGCCGCTCCTGGAACACGCCAGGCTCCTGAGGTAACCGCCTGGATGCTCGCTTGGCGATGTCGCCGGCCTCCCGATTGGTGCCCTTGGGCACATGCTGCAACTCCAACCCCCGTAACCGCTTCTCCATCCTCATGGACCTCTGCAAGGTAGGCTTCCATGTGCTCATCTTTTGGCTCGTACACCTTGTTGGAGAAATTGACAAGGAGCTGCGAGTCGCCGTTGATGGTAAGGCGCTTCACCCCTGGGCTGCCGCGCCTTCAAGCCCGCTTATTAGGCCTTCATACTCCGCTATGTTGTTGGAGACCTTTTCACCTTGCTGGAAACAGAGCTGCACAGCGTAGTAAAGCCTGGCCCCGAGTGGGAGATATGAGCACCGGCCAGCCTCAGCCCAGCGCCATGCCCGGAGAACGCCCCATCAAGTACATGACCCAGCCTTTGGTAACCGCTTGCTTCCGGAGAGAGGGACCGATCCTCGCCGGTCTTGAGGCCCGTGCTCGTCCATTCCACATTTAAATTCGCTTAACGCGCCCCTTGATGACTCGTTGTGTTGAATTGAGCTGAAACGCTTGCAGTTCAATGTTCCACTCAGCGACCCTTCCGCTGAGTTAGGGCTCTGAGCACCCTTTCCAAGGGGTATGCTGAGACGACCTTGATGGGGTGAGCTGAAAATAGTGCCGCAGCTTGCGTGAGGCCACCAAATAGCGAGGAGGAGTTTCGAGGCATGGGGTACCGCGCCTCGCGGCCCCGCAACACCGCGGCTTGGACAAGTATACTGGTGCTCAACGAGGTTTGAGCGCCAGAGCACCTGGCGCCCTCCGGGATCAGGGCGCCTCCTGAGGCGGTGGGGCCTCCGGAGGCTGGGAGTATGGGGGAGGGACCTCTTCCTCCCCCTGCGCGCTCCCCTGCGGCGGCTGACCCTTCTCAGCCGCGACAGTGGTTTCTGTGGGCCTTCCCTGTTCCCGCTTCGCCTTGACCCGGGCTGCTGTTGTGGCTTTGGTCTGACGCTCTTCCCTAACCGACACCAGAGCTGCGCTAGCGGAGTAGGGAGTGGCGGCGAGGTAGAGCACCAGGGGTTCCTGCGGGCGTGGGGCCACCATGACCGGAGGGCTGGTCAGGTACCTCTTAAGATCTTGGAACGCCTTGTCGGCTTCTTCAGTCCATTCAAAAGGCCCCTTTTTCTTCATTAGCTGGAATAAAGGCAGCGCTTGCTCCCCCAACCGGGAGATGAAGCGCCCTAGCGCAGTCACGCGCCCAGTGAGCTTCTGCATTTCCCTGAGGGTCTTTGGCGGGCTCATGTCCTCGACCGCCTTGACCTTTTCCGGGTTAGCCTCGATGCCTCGGTGGGATACGAGGAAGCCCAAGAGCTTGCCCGAGGGGACCCCAAACACACATTTCTCCGGGTTGAGCCGTAGGCTCACTGCATCGAGGCTCGCGAAGGTTTCCTCCAGGTCTTGTATCAGGGTTCTGGCCTCCCGAGACTTCACCACAATGTCATCGACGTAAGCCTCAACATTATTCCCGAGCTGCGGACCCAGGGTGATGTGCATCAGTCGCTGGAAGGTGGCCCCAGCGTTGCGCAGCCCGAATGGCATGCACGTGTAGCAGTACACCCCACACGGGGTCAGGAAGGCCGTCTTCTCCACATCCTCTACCGCCATCTTGATCTGGTGGTACCCGGAGAAGGCATCCAAGAAGCACAACAGGTCGCACTCAGCGGTGGAATCGACGATCTGGTCGATGCGAGGAAGCGGGAACGGATCTTGCGGGCATGCCTTGTTGAGGTTGGTGAAGTCGACACACATGCGCTCCTTCTCTCCCTTCTTTGGTACGACAACAGGGTTGGCCAACCAATCCGGGTACCGGACCTCGCGAATGACCCTAGCGGTTTCTAGTTTGCGGGTCTCCTGGATGATGAAGGCTTGCTTTTCAGTGGACTGCCGCCTCGCCTTCTGCTTTACGGGGCGTACGTTGGGGCACACATGGAGGTGATGCTCGATTACGCCCCTAGGGATCCCCGCCAACTGATCAGGCTCCCAGGCAAATACTTTCTTGTTTGCGCGCAGGAACTTGACCAGGCCTCCTCCCGCCGGGCTCGAGGTTGGCGCCTATGGTGAAAGTGGCGCTGTGGACCCGTCCTCGCCGACGGATATTTGCTTGGTCTCTGCCTTTGTCTTGGGTGAACAACTGTTTCTTCTTGGTTGGTGCTGCCCCTTGGGCTCAGGGGTCTCGTGATCGGCAGGTTGCCTCGGCGCCGCTGCTTTGAAGGCGAGCTCGAGCACTGCAGCGATCTCCGTGTCCCGGCACGTGAGGTCGCCGCTGCTCCCGGCATCTTCATGAGGTTGTATGCGGGTCGGGCCAGGCTATGAACTGGGGCTGCGGGTAGCCGAGGATGGCATTGTAGGGGAGGCCGATGGGGCGATGTCGAAATCGACCTGCTCCGTGCGGAAGTTGTCGTAGGTGCCGAAAGTTACCGGGAGCCGGATCTGTCCCAAGGAGCTGGACGATCCGCCTCCGACGCCCAAGAAAGGCCGGCTTGGCTGCAGCCGCTCCCGGGGTATGCAGAGGAGGTTGAAGGCCTCGACTGAGAGCACGTTGAGGCCCGCGCCGCCGTCGACGACAGTCCTGGTGATGGCCACCTGGCAGATGGTGGGGGTGCACAGCATGGGGATCGCACCCGAGCAGGCTGAGTTGGAGGGGTGGTCTTCCGGGCTGAAGGTCAGGCTAGCCCTGGGCGCCAACCGGTCCTGGGGGGCCTCCTGCTGCGTGGAGACGGCACCGATCCGATGGACGGACGGCTTGACGTGGTGACTCGAGGGCGGCGCCGCGAGCCGCCCAGGAGGGCCACGACGACCGGGGGCGCCGGCGCAGCGTGATGGGTGAGGAAAAGGCCGCAGAGCTCTTCCCAAGAGGCCACAGCAGCTGCTGGAAGGTGAAGCAGCCAAGCGCGCGGAGCGTCGGTGAGGGCCATGGGGAGCCAGTTGGCCATGGCCCTGTCATCACCTCCAGCTTTGAGGACGGCTTCCTCGTACGCCAGCAGGAAAACCATTGGATCGGTCGCGCCGTTGTAGCGCGGCGGCGTTGCTGGCTTGAACTTGTCCGGCCACCGCACCCGTTGCAAGGCCGGGCCGGGCTCGAGCCCCCAGCCTCATTTGGCGCTGGCGGCATGAGAAAGGTGCGGTGCGCTGCTCATTGCAAGGCGGGCCGCGGCGATGGCGGAAGGGAAACTCCGGCGCACCCCTACCTGGCGCGCCAAATGTCGAATTTCGGGTTCCGGCAGACCCTTGAGGTTCGAACACTGGGGTGCGCGTGGAATCTCGCCTTCTACCTACCTGCACCCCGTCGCCTCGCTAGGATCTAAACTACAAAAGGAACAACACAAGAGACACAGGGTTTATACTAGTTCGGGCCACCATTGTGGTGTAATACCCTACTCTAGTTTGTGGTGTGGTGGATTGCCTCTTGGGCTGATGGTGATGAACAATACAAGGAAGAACAGCCTCGCGAGGGTCTGTTCTTGGTTGGTGCGATGAACTGCTAAGGGGAGTTCAGTCACCTCTCTCTATCTCTCTCGTTTGTTCTCTTGCTATCTTCCTCTACCCTGTGGGGGGCTAGTCCTATTTATAGGCAGAGGCCCTGGGCCTCTTCCCAAATATTGAGCAGGAAGGGCGCCAACAATTGGCCATTTTGAAGGGGAACATATGGTACACTTATCCTGACCAAAGTTGTTCCTCGCCTGTCAAAGGCTCTGGTGGTGACGTCGGCTTGGGCTCCACAATGACTTCCTTCCTGCCGTTGGACTGGTCTTGGTCTCGTTGCACCAAAATGGACGCCTTTGTTTGATGCTCTCGCCTGCGCTTCCTCCCTTTGCACCAAAGGGGAAAGGAGGACACTGCGCGGCTGGCACCCGCCTGGCGCCCTTGGTCGTCATGGCCTGCGTCATGGGCACCTCGTGAGGTACCCCGCCTTGATCTCTCCGCCTCCTCACGAGCCAGCCTGATGAGGCCGTGCCTGAGGAAGCTTCCTGTCGTCCACCCCGCGAGGCTTGGCCCCTCGCGAGGGTCTTGAGCTCGTGTTGATGAAGATGGGCCGTGATGGGCCCCCCTTTGAGCCACGCCGCAGGCCGCAGGCTGCAGGCAGGCAAGTCTGGGGACCCCCGTTCCCAGAATGCCGACATAATGAAGTCATTCTTTATTTATATTGGTGTTAAACCTACTGTATTCCAACTTCTCTATGGTTTATAAACTATTTTACTAGCCATTGATTCATCAAAATAAGCAAAGAACACACGAAAAACAGAATCTGTCAAAAACAGAACAGTCTGTAGTAATCTGTAACTAACGCAAACTTCTGGAACTCAAAAAATTCAGCCAAAATTGGAAGTCCTAGGAAATTTGTTTATTGATGAGCAGCAATTAGAATCACTATTTTATCACGTTCTGATGATTTTTAACGATTGTTTTCGTGAACAGAAAGTTTCTAGAAATTTCTGCAAGATCGAATAACTATCATCCAAGAAGATCCTATTGGTTTAACTTGGCACAAACACTAATTAAAACATAAAAACACATCTAACCAGAGGCTAGAACAAATATTTATTCCTAAACAGAAGCAAAAAGCAAAAAAACTAAAATAAAGTTGGGTTGTCTCCCAACAAGCGCTATCGTTTAACGCCCCTAGCTTGGCATAAAAGCAAGGATAGATCTAGGTATTGCCATCTTTGGTTTTAGGGAAAGAGAGAGCAAACTTATTATCTATGGTATTAATCTTTCTATTTTGACAAAGTACATGGCCATTAATGGTAGAAGAAAGATTAAGTATATTGTGGAAATTGGCATCTAGGCTAGCCTTTATCTCTTTGATAGATTCATTTTGGTAAGAAAGCAAAAGAGATGTGATTTCAACTTTCTCGTTAAGGTGCCCAAATTATAGTTTTCATCTTTTCATAGGTATCTATGGGGTCCCCTTCAAGAAAACCCTCTTCAAAAAATAGAATCCAAGACTTGTTTGAACGAAGCGGGCAACACAACATAAAAGCTTTTTAAGTAAACCTCAATTTGGTATTGAGGTACATAGCTAGCATGGATCCTTAAGAGCCTATCCCAAGAATCTTTCAAAGATTCATCAAGTAAATAATGAAATATTACAGAATCTTCTTCATCAAGATTACTAAGGTTTTCATTGATAATCTCGGCAGATTTTTCCATAGTATTCTTATTTATGAGTTTCGATAAGATAGTAGGATTGTCTAAAGCGCTAAAACTCGGGAGTGAAACCCCAACTCTTTTTGGTTCTGACATGGCAAGGGAAAAGCTAACAAAAAGAGGCAAGCAGAAAAGAGAGGGCGAATAAAATGGCAAGGGTTAAGTGGGGGAGAGGAAAAGGAGAGGCAAATGGCAAATAATGTAATGCGGGAGATAAGGGATTGTGATGGGTACTTGGTATGTTGACTTTTGCGTAGACTCCCCGGCAACGGCACCGTAAATCCTTCTTGCTACCTCTTGAGCATCGCGCTGGTTTTCCTTAAAGAGGAAAGGGTGATGCAGCACAGAGCGTAAGTATTTCCTCAGTTTTTGAGAACCAAGGTATCAATCTAGTAGGAGGCTACACGCGAGTCCCTCGCACCAAGACAATACAATAAATCCTCGCAACCAACGCGATAAGGGGTTGTCAATCCTTCACAAATACTTCATAGAGTGAGATCTGATAGATATGATAGGATAATATTTTTGGTATTTTTGTGATAAAGATTCAAAGCAAAATAAATGCAAAGTAAAAAAGCAAAGGAAATAGCTAAGTGTTGGAAGATTAATATGATGAAGATAGACCCGGGGGCCATAGGTTTCACTAGTGGCTTCTCTCAAGAGCATAAGTATTTTACGGTGGGTGAACGAATTACTGTTGAGCAATTGACAGAATTGAGCATAGTTATGAGAATATCTAGGTATGATCATGCATATAGGCATCACGTCCGAGACAAGTAGACCGACTCCTGCCTGCATCTACTACTATTACTCCACTCATCGACCGCTATCCACCATGCATCTAGAGTATTAAGTTCATGAAAACAGAGTAACGCCTTAAGCAAGATGACATGATGTATAGGGATAAATTCATGCAATATGATAAAACCCCATCTTGTTATCGTCGATGGCAACAATACAATACGTGCCTTGCTGCCCCTACTGTCACTGGGAAAGGACACCGGAAGATTGAACCCAAAGCTAAGCACTTCTCCCATTGCAAGAAAGATCAATCTAGTAGGCCAAACCAAACTAATAATTCGAAGAGACTTGCAAAGATAACCAATCATACATAAAAGAAATCAGAAAAGATTCAAATATTGTTCATAGATAATCTTGATCATAAACCCACAATTCATAGGTCTCAACAAACACACCGCAAAAAGAAGATTACATCGAATAGATCTCCACGAGAGAGGGGGAGAACATTGTATTGAGATCCAAAAAAGAGAGAAGAAGCCATCTAGCTACTAACTATGGACCCGAAGGTTTGAGGTAAACTACTCACACTTCATCTGGAGAGGCTATGGTGTTGATGTAGAAGCCCTCCGTGATGGATGCCCCCTCCGGAGCTCCTAACAGGCCCCAAGATGGGATCTCGTGGGTATGTAAGGTTGCGGCAGTGGAATTAGGTTTTGGCTCCAGATTCGATCGCTTGGGGGTGCGAGGTATATATAGGAGGAAGGAGTATGTCGGTGGAGCAACAGGGGGCCCACGAGGGTGGAGGGCACGCCCTGGGGGGTGGGCGTGCCCCCTACCTCGTGGCTTCCTCTTTTGTTTCTTGACGTAGGGTCCAAGTCTCCCGGATCACAATCTTCCAAAAAATCACGTTCCCGAAGGTTTCATTCCGTTTGGACTCCGTTTGATATTCCTTTTCTGCGAAACTCTGAAATAGGCAAAAACAGCAATTCTGGGCCGGGCCTCCGGTTAATAGGTTAGTCCCAAAAATAATCTAAAAGTGGACAATAAAGCCCAATAATGTCCAAAACAGTAGATAATATATCATGGAGCAATCAAAAATTATAGATACGTTGGAGACGTATAACATCTCATGAGCAACAATTCTTCCAATGACTTCCGTTGGCTTGAGATCTTTGTAATTGGGCATCATTTGGATCAATGTGCACACGGTATCATATTTTCCATCCAAGGCTCTTAGGATCTTCTTGATGATGAATTTGTCGGTCATCTCTACACTTCCTAAGCCGGTAATCTCATTTGTGATGAGAGCAAGCCTAGAGTACATTTCAGCGACACCTTCACCATCCTTCATTTTGAACTTGTCAAGTTGACTTTGAAGCACATCCAATTTGGATTCCTTGACGGAGTCGGTACCTTCGTGCATATCAATCAAAGTATCCCAAATTTCCTTTGCATTCTCAAGACAGCTGATTTTGTTGAATCCTTCGGGGCACAATCCGTTGAAGAGAATATCACAAGCTTGAGCATTGTATTGTAGCATCTTCAACTCTTCCGCGGTAGCTTCACGGTTCGGTTCTCTCCCATCAAAAAATTCACCTTGCAAGCTAATACACACAATAGCCCAAACGGTGGGGTTATGTCCAAGAATATGCATTTTCATCTTATGCTTCTGTCGGTGTTCTGGGAACGGGGGTACCCAGACTTGCCTGCCTGCGGCCTGCGGCGTGGCTCAAGGGGTGGCCCATCAAGGCCCAAATTCAAAAGCACAAGCTCAAGACCTCGCGAGGGGCAGATTGCTGGGCGAACAACAGAAGCTTCTCGTGCACGGCCTCGTCAGCTGGCTCGCAAGGAGGCGGAGAGATCAAGGCGGGTACCCCGCGAGGTGCCCATGACGCAAGCCATGACGCACTATAGGCGCCAAGCGGCGCGCCAGCCCAGAAGGTCCTCCTTTCCTGTTTGTTGCAAAGGGAGCAAGCGCAGGAAAGAGTATCAAGCAAAGGCATCCGTTTCGGTGCAACAAGACTAAGACCGTCGCAACGGCAGGAAGGAAGTCATCGTGGGGCCCAAGCCGGCGTCACCACCAGAGCCTTTGACAGGCGAGGACCAACTTTAGTCAGGATAAGTGTACTAGATGTTCCCCTTCAAAATGGCCAATTGTTGGCGCCCTTCCCGCTCAATATTTGGGAAGAGGCCCTGGGCCTCTGCCTATAAATAGGACTAGCCACCCACAGGTAGAGGAGGCCAGATCTGAGAGGGAGGATCAAGCATCCTAAATCAGCAGAGAGAGGGCGACTGAACTCCCCCTAGCAGTTCATCGCACCAGCCAAGAACAGACCCTCGCGAGGCTATTCTTCCTTGTATTGTTCATCATCAGCCCCAGAGGCAATCCACCACACCACACACTGGAGTAGGGTGTTACACCACAATGGTGGCCCGAACCAGTATAAACCCTGTGTCTCTTGTGTTGTTCCTTTCATAGTTTAGATCCTAGCGAGGCAGCGAGGTGTAGGTAGGTAGAGGGCGAGATCTCCGCGCGCACCCCAGTGTTCGAACCTAGAGGGTCTGCCGGAACCCAAAATTCGACATTTGGCGTGCTGTAGGGTGCGCCGAATCCGCCTTCGCCGCTTGGCGCCCGTCGATCGCCATCATCATGTCCGCAACCAGCGGGCAACCTCGATCCTCGGGCGGCCCCGCCCGCCACAGAGCCGCCGCCCGGCGACCCCATGCCCAGTGCAGCTCATGTCCGCAGGGCACCGCTGGCCGCGGGCGCCGCGACAGTCAACAACAGCTCTCACGCCACGGCAGGCGCGGTCGGCGGCGAGGGCCTCCAACCACACCGCGGCCACGACGTCGTAGACCCGACGGGAGCAGGCGAACTCAAGGTCCGTGCTCACGGTGGCCCGAGAGCAACTGCAATGCAGGCTGCTGGAGGGCGGCCGCGACGTGCTGCTAGAACGGGTGGCATAGCTCCTGGCTTCGCCGATCGGGGCTCACCCTTCGCACCCAACTCCCACTCAGGTCCAGGATGCCCACGCGAGGCTCCACGCACGCTCGCAAGCAGCTCCAAGCGGACTCCAAGGCCACCCTAACGCCAGCCAGCCGCCAAGACTGGCCAGCAGCGGCGCTGCCTCCGCCCGCCAGCGAAGAAGGACTCGCCACGACCCACGGCCCCCGGTGGGCGCCGCCACCACCCCTGTGTGGGCGCCCAAGCAGAACTGCATGGCACACGGAGCACTACGGCCCAGCCTTCGGATGGCGGCCCCAAGAGTACGTGCCCCACATGATGGACCAAGGGCACGCGCATGAGGATGAACAAGGCTCGCCTCGCCCAAGCCGGGGCGAGGCACTAGAAGCTGAGCTCTTCCAGAGCCCGGAAGGCCCTGCCGCCACGCTGGAAGCAACGACATCGGTACCGCTAATTCTCAGAGCAGGCATACGCTAACCATGGATCGCAGGAGGTGCAGGTCGCCACAGCGGGCGGCTGCCCGCCTGCAGTTTCCTATCCTCAGAGGAGGGCGCCGGGCTGCAGGAGAGGGGCCGAGATCTCGCATCACCACCGGGCGCTCGGAGCAAGGCGCCCTCGGGGAGGTAGGCCCTCCGCCGGGAGGTGCCTCGTGGCCTGCCCTCGCAAAGGACCCGTGGTCGTTGGGGGAACTGGCTGGCGACCGCTCTACCCCATCGGCGCGCCCTGGTTTCCGGTCGTCGTCGGTGGCACTAGAGTGTGGCGCAAGCATGGCCCCTCGTCTGGCGATATGAAGCAAGGCCGGTACTGTGAAGAAGGCCCAAGGCTCGTGAAGCTCGCCTCCCGTGACACTCTCACATAATAATGAGGGGCTGTACACGCCGGAGTCTTAGGGGTTCCGCCTCAGCCCCGGGCTCCCTCCCACGCCCAAAGGGCAGCACTTAGCTCCGTCTTTGGTGAGAAGACGCCCAAGACTAGACTAGGTGCCGGACGCGCCTTTTTCTCGCTTTCCTTGCTTTTCCCTTGGCTGTCGTTTTCCCTGTTGGATTTAAGTTGATTTGAGCTTGAGATTTGCGTGTGTCCGGGAAGGGGTGTTTAGTCTCGCTCGAGCAATCTCTCGCTTTGGTTACCACTTTGCCTCTCGCTGCCTCCCTCGTGAGCCCCTCGTGAGCCGGGTCAGCCTAGCTTGTGTGCAGCCCAGATCGCCGCCGCCGCGCCCTCTCGTGGAGGTTTTTATTACAAAAGCTATGGGCTCGATCAGAGACACTCGAGACACCGCAGCCCTCCGCAGGCTATCTCAGGGCCCACGCGGGTCGAAGGTAAACTAGCCAGCCAGCTCGTCGCAAAGACAGCCACTTGGCACAGGCGTATGGGTGATATCGCATCTACTAGTACTTTGAACACAAGTTTTTACATGAGGGGATCCCCCTCCCAAAATGCTCTTACAACCTTCAGGGCAAAGCCTGAACTCTATCTGCGCAGGGTAGGAAAGCAGGGAGAACACACGGTCAGTCGGATAAATCCCCCAATGCATCCTCAGGGGCACCTCCTAAATCGTCGCTGGCGTCGCTGGCCTCGCCATCGCTCTCCGCGTTGCCGTCAACGGCGTCAGGGCCGTTCACCACGCCACCTTCATCAGCAGCCACGACCACGCCGTCGTTATCGGAAGCGAAGGCCCTGACGAGGGCATCCACGTTGTCTTCCACCCAGTGCGCCAGGTCATCTCGGACGGCCTGGGGTACTGGGGCGATGGCGACGTCAAAGTCGAAGTTGGGGTCCATGTTTCAAAGATGGCTGAAGACACGAGAAAAGGCGCGCCTGAGCAAGGCGCGACTCCTCTCCTCCACCAACCTATTGGCTCTAACCGACCGCACCACCAGCTGCGTCACCACGTCGGTGAAGAACTGAAGGTTGCCAACAGAAGTTGATCAGATGGGGCTCGCCAACGGCCGCCTTTGCGATGTTACCCAAGGTCAGTGTTGGCTCTCTCCCGAGCATGGTGAGCATGGGGCCATGCTCGTTTCCAGATCCGCCACCGGGCGATCTCGCCCTCATTCTGCCGCACAACGGCCTCAGCCTCGTCCACCCGTTGACGGAGAAGAAGCGCCTCAGCGCGGGAGGTAGTTAGCTCCTCCTGCGCCACACCAAGGGCGGCCCGGGAAGCATCGGCCTGCCGCGTCACTTCATCCAGCTTGGCCCACGGGGCGGCAGTCCTGCCTTCAGCCTCGACCCGGATCAACCCCAGCCTCTCCTCGAACTCGCGCTCAAGGTTCAAGCGGGCCATCGCCACCCGACGTCCGACCTCTTCCAGGATGCGGGCTTCCCGCGCAGCGATATCATCCTCCGCCTGCGTCACCAAGCGCCTCGCCTCTCAGACGCCAAGATCGCTATGCTGCTCGGAGGTTCCAGTCGCTGCCTCCTCACGCCTCGAGCTCGCCTGGTCGATCAAGCCACCTTCATCGACGCAAGGGCCATCTCACGCAGCTCCACCTGCTGCTCTGTGGAATGGCACTGGCCTGGAGTTCCCGCGCTCCTCCGCCGCCTCACGCTGTCGGTCAGCCTCTCGGCCTCCTCGACGACTCCGAGAACGGGCCTCCCGGAGGCCGCTAGTGACGCCGGCTTCCTCATTGTCGAGGTCACGCTGGTGGCCGCAGGGCAACAACAGCCTTCAGCTTGCGCCTCTTCAGCCAAAGCGCAGCCCTCAGCCTCAAGGCAAGCGCTTCGTCGAAGCTCTTCACCCAGCAGTCTCACCGCCGGCCGCCCTTCAAGAAACCCTTGGCGAAGAGCGCGACGCCCCGGCGCGGCCGAGCACGCTCTTCAGGCCGCCATCCGCCCCAAGTAAGCGCGGAGGGCCACGAATCAGCGCTCCCCCTCTGGGCAGGGGGCTGGGGGCTGACACCCTCGTGATGGCCGGGCACGCCTCGCCAGAAGCCCGGCCTGGAGCCAACCCATCCCCAAATGAAGAGGGCAGGGCTGACCCCAGCCAATCGCCATCCACGACTAGACGAGAAGCCCAAGGCAGGCTGGCTATGCCACGAGAAGGCTCACGAAGGAGGGTCGCGATGCGCGCCGAGCCGCGATGCGCCACAGGATGGCTCACCTCTCCGACCGGCCTCACCACAAGGGCTCGCTGAGCTCAAGCGCCAAGACGGTGGAGAGGGCGGAGCTGGGGATGGCTCTCGGCCATCTCCGTGAGCTCGGCAGAAGGGCCCTGTGGAGCAAGGATCAGCCAAAGCAACGGGAGGACCAGGAGCTAGGAAAGGGGAAGGCTTACTCATCAATGGCGAATACTTCCCGCTTCAAGCAGTGTAAAGGGTAATCGCCACCCAAGGCCTCTCTTCTCTTCCGAGAGCCTCAAGTCCACGCGAAGCGCCCAGTGTTGAGCGCAGGGGTCAGCCTGCGATGAGGAAGAAGCATCAAGGTGACCAGCGTCAGGGGCGTCGTCCTGATGCATGCCGATGGTCGCCTCACCAAGAAGGGTAGCTGGGGCCTCAGGGGCCTCAACCACGGGCGCCGTGGGCAGCGGCTCAACGCCTTCAGCCGCAGCAGTACGGCCCTTAGGAGCTGCCCCCTCAGGAGTGCTGCCTGGCGTCGTCATCCCGGCGGGGCCCCCCTCAGCCTCCAGCGGCCCATGCCTCCCTGCTCCGCCACTCAAGGAAGGACCGCCGTGGGTGACTGGAAGAGCAGTCACCACCACTGGATTCTCACGAGGTCCCATGAGGCCAGCAGGGCGCAGCCCCCATTCGTCGAAGCCAGGCATCTGATTCACAAAGTCGCCCCTATTCGAGCAAAAGTACAACAAAGCCCCACCTTGCCGGATGCTGCCGGGGGAAGGGTCCCCAGTCAAGACCAAGAGCACCTTCCTCAGCGCTACAGGCGTCAGGTCCTCCTCCTGGAGCCTCATGCGATCCCCACGCTCGCCGAAGGCCCACATCCGGCGGGAGTGACGCTGGAGGGGGGCAATGCGGCATAACAATAACTCCTTCACCACCTTGGGCGCCGTCATGTCGAGCGCCCTCAGGAACGCGAAGCGACGCCAGACGAAGACGAGCCGGGGGCTCGTGAGTGTCTCCTGGCCCCAGCCTGAATTGGGGACAGCGGGAGATGTTGGCTCTGAAAGCAGGGGGCTGGGCACCCCGACATCCACGTACAGCCACCGTCATGAACCCAAAGCGCGGGCTAAGGAAGACTGAAACCAATCCCTGAAGCCGCTGTTTCTGGTGCGGCAATGAAGCTCACGCACCCCGAGCATTGGGTGGGGTCAACGAGGCGCAGAGAGAAGAAGTGACGCAGCAAGGCAACTGAAGGAGGGATGCCCATCATTGCCTCACAGACAAAGGCGAAGACGGCAAGAAGAGTAATGGATTCAGGACCCAAATGCATCATATGGATCTGGTAATGGGAAAGCACGGCGTTGAAGAAATTGGAAAAGGGGGGAACCAGTCCCACCCACAGATCGTCGGCAAAGTACCGGACCTCGGTGACTATTCTGTCGATGGAGAAGTGAGACGCAGGCCAGGCCGTTGTCATCCCGCACTCGTTGAAGATAGTGGCCAGAGCAGAGCTGACCTTGCCCAAGCCTTCTCGGTTGAGTATGATCGACCGATCGACGGCAGGAGCCGCCGACGGCGAAGCGAGGCGAGGCACGAAGTTTTTCCTTTCCCTTCTTCGCCGGAGCCATGGCGACGGAAGGGGGAGGATTCGAGATTGGATTGGAAGCGAAGACTGGAGCTCGAGAGGAGGAAGAGCAGGGGACGGTCGAAGTGGCGAAATGAGGGACGACTGCAGCAACCACGGGTCCGCTTAGCTGGGCGCAAAATAAGGAGGCGTGGGGAACAGGCCGCCCACGCCCAATCAACCGCCACGCTGGCGCCCGAGGCCGCAGCTGTTAGGGCCCACGCCGCTCACACTTGCCCTTCGCTTCTCTCGCTCAGCCAAGTCTCGGGCGCCTTGGGCCGGGGCTACTGTCGGTGTTCGGGAACGGGGTACCTGACTTGCTCGCTCTGCCTGGCGGGCGTGGTTTCAAGGGGTGGCCCATCAAGGCCCAAATTCAAAAGCACAAGCTCAAGACCTCGCGAGGGGCTGAGCCTGGGCTAACAACAGAAGCTTCTCGTGCACGCCTCGTCAGCTGGCTCGCAAGGAGGCGGAGAGATCAAGGCGGGTACCCCATGAGGTGCCCATGACGCAAGCCATGACGACTATACGCCAAGCGGGCGCCAGCCCAAGAAGGTCCTCCTTTCCTGTTTGTTGCAAAGGAGCAAGCGCAGGAAAGAGTATCAAGCAAAGGCATCCGCTTCGTGCAACAAGACTAAGACCGCCGAACGGCAGGAAGGAAGTCATCGTGGGGCCCAAGCCGGCCACCACCAGAGCCTTTGACAGCGAGGACCAACTTTAGTCGGGATAAGTGTACTAGATGTTCCCTTCAAATGGCCAATTGTTGGCGCCTTCCCGCCAATATTTGGGAAGAGGCCCTGGCCTCGCTTATAAATAGGACTAGCCACCCATGTAGAGGAGGCCAGATCTCGAGAGGGAGGATCAAGCATCCTAAATCAGAGAGAGAGGGCGATCAACTCCCCTAGCAGTTCATCGCACCAGCCAAGAATGCACCCTCATGAGGCTGTTCTTCCTTGTATTGTTCATCATCAACCCAAGAGGCAATCCACCACACCACACACCGGAGTAGGGTGTTACACCACAATGGTGGCCCGAACCAAAGATAAACCCCTGTGTCTCTTGTGTTGTTCCTTTCATAGTTTAGATCCTAGCGAGGCGGCGAGGTGCAGGTAGGTAGAGGGCGAGATCTCCGTGCGCACCCCAGTGTTCGAACCTAGAGGGTCTGCCGGAACCCGAAATCCGACAGCTTCCAACTAGCAAAATTAGTGCCATCAAAGTAAGGACCTCTACGGTGGTGATTTCCCTCACTAGACGCCATACTCTCCTAGGTTGTGAAACCAAGGCTATGACCACCAAAAGCTATGGAAATAAAAGCAAATGGAGACCAAAGCTCTGATACCACTTGTAGGATCGGAAGTATGTCAAGAGGTGGGTGATTAGACTACTTGACCAAATAAAAAATCTAGCCTTTTCCCAATTTTAGTTGTTGGCAGATTTTAGCAACTTAGCACAAGTCAAGCAATCAACCTACACATGCAATTCTGAGAGTATAGTAGCGGAATGTAAAACAATTGCATATGAAGGTAAAGGGATGAGTTTGAGGGAGCAAACGCAATGTTGACACGGAGATTTTTTATCCATGGTTCCGATAGGTGGTGCTATCGTACATCCATGTTGATGGAGACTTCAACCCACAAAGGGTAACGGTTGCACGAGTCCACGGAGGGCTCCACCCACGAAGGGTCTACGAAGAAGCAACCTTGCCTATCCCACCATGGCCGTCGCCCACGAAGGACTTGCCTCACTAGGGTAGATCTTCACGAAGTAGGCGATCTCCTTGCCCTTACAAACTCCTTGGTTCAACTCCACAATCTTGTCGGAGGCTCCCAAGTGACACCTAGCCAATCTAGGAGACACCACTCTCCAAGAAGTAACAAATGGTGTGTGGATGATGAACTCCTTGGTCTTGTGCTTCAAATGGTAGTCTCCCCAACACTCAACTCTCTCTCATAGGATTGGATTTGGTGGAAAGAAGATTTGAGTGGAAAGCAACTTGGGGAAGGCTAGAGATCAAGATTTATGTGGTTGGAATGGAATATCTTGAGCTCAACACAAGTGTAGGTGGTTCTCTCGTAAAATATGTATTGGAAGTGTAGGCATGTTCGATGGCTCTCTCCACGAATGAAGAGTGGGTGGAGGGTATATATAGCCTCCACACAAAATCTAACCATTACACACAAATCACCAAACTCGGTGGGATCGAATCATTAAAATCGGTCGGACCGATTTAGTTCAAAATGTGAACGTTAGGATTCTTGGTGGATCGACATGTCAACTCGGTGGGACCGATGTCATTAGGGTTAGGCATAACGAATCTCGGTGAGACCGACATACAAACTCGTGAGACTGATTTTGGTAATAGCCAAACAGAGAGTTGGTCAGCAAACTCGGTGAGGGGACCGATTCGCCCATCTCGGTTGGACCAAACGTTACTTAAAAGGAAACAGAGAGTTTGCATTGCAATCTCGGTGGGACCGACGCTCATCTCGGTTTGACCAAACCTTATGAAGGGAAACAGAGAGTTTGTAAACCCATCTCGGTGAGACCGAGATCCCTATCGTGAGACCGAATTGATTAGGGTTTCGGCAAGTGGCTATGTCAACTGAACTCGGTGGCTCCGGATGGAAAGAATCGGTGGGGCCGAGTTGGACTTTTTGGTTTAGGACATATGTGGATATGAGAAAGTAGTGGAGGGTTTTGGAGCATATCACTAAGCATTTTGAGCTAGATCCTCATTAAGCAACACCTCATCCCTTCTTAATAGTATTGGCTTTTCCTATAGACTCAATGTGATCTTGGATCACTAAAATAGAAAATGTAGAGACTTGTGCTTTGAGCTTGAGCCAATCCTTTGTCCTTAGCATTTTGAAGGGTCCACTTTCTAATCCATGCCATGCCAATCATTGAGCTTTCCTGAAATATTTATCTTGTAATAGCATTAGCTCAATGAGCTATATGTTGTTAGGAATTACCAAAACCACCCAGGGATAGTTGCACTTTCAATCTCCCCCTTTTTGGAAATTGATGACAACATATAGATCAAAGCTTCGACAAATGATAAATAAGATTGAAAAACATCGTCGCTTTGAGAGGTATGTGATAAGCAAGAGCTCCCTCTAAATTTGTGCATTATTTAAGATTTGCTTTTGAATGCAAATGCACAATCGATTAGGATCATGGGTTACTCTTCCATGTCACATACATCTTGGTGGAGCGCCCAAAATGATAGAGATTAAAAGCATGCACTCGTCACCAAGCAAAGTGAATGATCATAATAGGATATGAAAGATAGCATTATCCAACAAGCATTACGGGTAGCATATGATCAAACACTTGAACAAATAAGTATCTCACAAGGACACAAAGTAGTATCACACAAGCACGCAGTAAAGTTTCAAACCAACCAAAAAGAGTGCAAAGAGAGATAAAAACCAACACTCTCTCTCTCGAAGCCTATGATCTATACATTTTTCTCCCCCTTTGGCAACAAGTTACCAAAAAAGTTTGCAAATGCATAGTGCTAAATGACTCCCAGGCTTGATCTTTGGGAGGTGGTGTTGTGGGAACGCCAAGGACGAAAGCTTCTGATGAAGTGGCTGGAGCTGGTGGAGTAGCTGTTGGAGTTGGAACTAGAGCTGTAGCTGCTGGTGCTGATGCTGTAGCTCTAGTGTCTGTCACTAACACTGCAGTAGATCTCTGTCCTCTGAGCACTCTAGCAAATGTATCTGTGGTAGACTTGCCCTTCTTCTCCTCTGCTTCCTCCTGAAGTTGCTCAACTGTAGTTTGGATCTCTGTGATCTTGACATCAAGGTCACAGAATTTTGTCTCAACAATCCTTTCCAAGCGCTCCTGGTTCTTGGTCAGGGTGGCCAGTCCATGCTCAATCCTCAGAGTGGATTGGATTAGATATCCAAGCTGGTCTTGCTTGCTCTTCAAGAAGAGCTGAGATGCCTCTTCCACAGTTGGCATCTTTGCAGCCTTCTCAGCTTTAGCTTTGGCTTTCTTCTCTTGTTGGTTTGCCCGGCTCCCATGTTTTGGTACCTTACGTTCCGCTATATCGACTAAGGTAGCACTAGGAGAACTACTGCGATTGTGTCCCAGTTCTTCCGGACGAGCACCTCAGTAGAGAAAGCCGAAAACTGACTGTCATGATGCGGCGAGAGCTGGTCGCTGTTCGAGAGGTCTCAAATCCTTAAAGATTTTTTCCGCTTCAGGCGAGGAGTCGGCCTTGTCCAACTTAGGCATACATAGAGCCCCAAGTTCGTCCTTCCGAATACTAGGGGCTTCGCCAAAATTTAAAATTGTAGACTTCTATGGCTAAGTGAGAGTGATAAAGCTTTATAGTCCGATTGCCTGGTTCGTTGTGCTGGACACCTCCTTCGAAGGACCCAATATTGGGGTAAAGAGTGATCACGTTTATCCCGAACACCTCAGTACTAGTTACATGGGGGCAGAAGCCGAGACTCACCAACTCTCAAGTTTTATAAACGGCTGCACTGAAGGTAATATTTTAAACTAACAAGCTGCTATATATCGCATATGAACTCGTTTCATATTACAGGATCACATGAGTACATTCATTCAAATATTACATCCTTAGCACATTCCTCTCGCCACAAGGCGAGCACCCTTCAGACACCGCCATAATACTTTTCGGGTGGTGATGCTCTTGCCCTCCGGCGCCCCTCCTTCACCAAATTTTTCAAGGCCCATCTTAGATCAGGCACTTTTGCCTGTGCAAAATCCTCGCGCCGCACCTCAATGCAGACGGACCGCTTATGACTTCAAGCCCGGGTAGGCGCCACAAGTCGCCTTACCAGCCGAAATAGCTGCTGTGCAGGGCTCGCCAGCCACATTCGGACTATGAGGCCCCTCATGGCCGTTCGCCGCTTTGTGAAGCTCGACCAGCTTGCTTCAACTGGTCGCTCAAAGTATCGGATGTTCGGTCCCAAAGATATCGAGACCGAACAACTCTCTATCGAGCCCTTCCTCGTCCCAGAGAACTCCGCAGCATCCGGCACATCGCCGGGCAGATTCGCGAACGCCCCCGAGAGCTCCGAATTCGTAAGTAAAAGGAAAGTTTCCTTCATATGCTTGCTTTGCATAATGAATGCCTTACCTGCCGCTATCACTACAAAAAAAAACACTTCCGTGATGATACATGTTTCTCACAGTAGGTCGTGTTTTTTGTCATGCATGTACATCCATGACAAATTTATGACATAGTCAAGATAGTCATACATCTGCTGTCGTAGAAGTGTTCCATGACATTGCCAAAATTATCATCACGGAAGTGTCCACTTCCATGACGATAAATCGCGCGTCATAGAAGTGCTTTCATCAAGGGTGACCGACACGTGGCATCCACCGTAACGGAACGCCGTTAATCTATCGGGTCGGATTTTGGATCCGATAACCCGTTAACAGCCATGACCAATACCGATTTTCCACGTGTAAAATTCTCATTGGCCTTTAGCTGGGCCGGCCCATTATGGTCTGCAGAATCTTGTGGGCCTTTAGCTGGACCGGCCCAAAAGTGGCCCACAAAGTTTAAATGGGCCGGCCTAACCGAAGGCCCATAAGATTTAGCGGACCATAATGGGCCGGCCGAGCTAAAGGCCCACAAAATTTAGCGGACCATAATGGGCCGGCCCAGCTAAAGGCCCACAAGATTCTGCAGACCATAATTTGGTGGCCCAGCTAAAGGCCCAACATTCTTCGTCAAATCGCCCACAACGGCCTGGTCTAAACTTGTCATCAATGCGCCCATGGTCACTTCGCCCGCTAACAATCCGTTATAATTGGGCCAATTACGCCCAAGGTATTTCCGCCCGTTAAAGGTCCGGCTTCATTTGGGCCCATTTACGTGCCATCAAAACTTTCAGCCCATAAATGACCGTGAAGGATTTGGGTCATATTCGCCATGTCCGCTATTCGCCCGTTAGAGGCCCACTAAAGATTTGGGCCACTTTCGCCTGTTGTCATTTTCGGCCTGTTAACGCTGGACGTAAACCATGGGCCCTATGTGGCCCAACGTCATATCGGGCCCATTAACGGCCCATATAAAAATGACAATATTCTAGCCCGACCGAAGTTCCGGCCTGTTAAAGGCCCGTGTATTAGGTCGGCGCATTTACGGCCCGTCCGAATTTTGGCCTGTCAAATATCCGCATCGTAAATGGGCCACCATTTCGGCCTGCTAAGTCCAGTGGGTTATTTGGCACAACAAGGGCCCAATCTCACTTTCGGTCTATTAAAGGCCCATGTGTTTTATGGGCTCGAGATATTTACACCTGTAAACGGCCTATTTTTACTGAGGGCTCAAATTATGTTTAGGCCTGTTAAAGGCCCACTATGGGCACAGGCCTACCAGAAAAATTTGAAAGCTTATGCTAATTTAAGCCCAGATATTTTTAGTGGGCTACATGCCAATTTCGCCCAGAATCGCTTTTAGCCCAATTGAATGGGCCCGATTTAATGTTGGCATGTTGGGCTCCTACTAAGCTTTTGACGAATACATTACTAAGATAAACCTACACTATACAAAAATAGCGTCAGAATTATCGCAGCCTGTGGCAGATCATAAATGTTGTATCACAACAAAATAAATTCCAATCATACAACAAAAGGCCTATTGGCATAAAGTTTACATCCTTCCAGATAAAAGCACCATCGATGTATAGAAGCACGATCATTTGACCTGAGTGCTAATGTTTCAGTGTAGAATCTGATGGAGCAGACGATCTCCACCTTTTTCCGCCATTGCTCTTTAACAACGGTTTAATGTCCGATAGTTTGGTTTCAAAACCATTCATATCTTGATGACATTTCTCAACCACTATTCTTGTTTCCAAACAACGCCCATTAGGGATTGACTTGTGTCCGGAGCACGATATATCACTGCCTAGCAGGAAGATTTTGTTCAAGAGGGCGATTTGGACGAGGTTACCTTGACAACCAACCTGAATTACGCAGAAGGTGCTTTTTGCACGTTAGTGGAGAGATACCGACGATCGCAGCAGAAGAGGTGACATTGTGCCACTAGTAGCCTCGCCACCTTCGTGTGGTTGTGGCTGTTCAATCATTTGTTCCATAGCTTCCTCGAAAGTTTGAACTTGTAGATTAGTGTACCGGATAAGTTACTAATGAGATAAAAAAACAAAGTAGGTTTAACGTTTATACATAACTTATTTTGGTGAACTACTGTAATACATTAGCATGTATTGTAGTGCCAACTACATAATAAAATCACTTTCGGAACATATGTCCATGTAGCATGCCTACTGTATTGTCTATTTCCTCACATTCATTGACATCTAAGGATAAAGAGACATGGTTTAAAGTAGGATGAACATAGTATGACATCATTCATATCATGGGCAAACAGATATAAAACAAACAGGCTATTTTATCATTGTGTGCGCACGTGAACATAACAACTAGATTACAGATCAAGACCAAAAGAATATCCTTCATCTCTTTTAAACCATGTAAGGTGAAATGATACGTTAAGACAATTGTGTATAAAAGTGAACAGAGTAACTGACATTGGCTGCAAACCAAGTAGTTAAATGAACACATCACAGCACCAATCAGTTCAAGGCAGGAGGAGTAAGGACTTACAACAACGGCTTGAACTGGTGTGCTCATGCCCTTCATCTTGCCGGTGTGGCAATCCTTGAAGATTTGCATCGCATTCGTTCAGGTTCTTTTGGTCCGACGGGCTTTCCTCTATATTTGGAACAAGTCAATATAGATACGATAATATGGCACAAAAAAAGAAGGAAGTAGCAGCTATTTACATAAGCCTCAGAAGGTGCAATATAGCTACGAGATCCTGTTGTCTGTTGGAATTTCACTTTAGAACGGTTGGTTTTGTTCTTCAAACAGTTAGCCTAGAAGAAGATACACTTGTAATGCACATACATAAATACAAGTTCAATATGTGGTCCGATCAAATACATATAGCCTACCCGATACTTTGGATCGCACCGGTGTTTAACGAGGGCTGTCCAATTTTCATCTCGTAATATATTCCATCGAGATGTTTGGGTGATTTCATTGTTAGCCTTGCCTTCAAAGTGAGATTTTCTAAGGTGGTACCGACATCGTCGCAAAGCGCATCGAAAAACATGAGTGCATGCTTGTTTAGTTGCATCATCTTTCGGATCCAACTTGAACCTCATCTGCTGAAAAAGAATGTGAGTCTTATTAGGAGGAAGCTAGAAAGTATGGGATGAGCAAGACAATATTACTAATTGCGATGAATAACATTACTTACGGATAAATGGTCAAGGAAGGTGTTAAACCTGGGTATTGTCTTTCTCATTCCGCATCGATCCACATTGGGAGGATACGCATGACACCTAACGGCAATGGCTGCCTCGATACTAATTTGGCTGACTCAGAGCATCACGTGGCTTTTTAAACCTGCCTCAAAATGGATCTCCATTCTTCCTCCTTTAGATTTTGTTAATCTGTCAAGCATTATCCTCGATGTCTGTTTCCGCTTGCACCGTGGTGCTAGTTCAACAACGAATATGGAAAGTGTTAGTGTACATCAAACCGTGAGAGTACATATAAAGGAGCATGCAATCGCAACTTGACTCGGTCAGTACCGCCTTGGTGTTGATGCTCATGAGGTTCATCTGATCTTGCCAAGTCCTGTTGTGTCGAAGCTTCGAAGTAGTGTTAGGTGTGAAGGCAGCTTGGGAACCGCCAGCCGAGCAAACGAATGAGTAACTGGTTGAGATGTCGGTACAGCTTGAAGCGGATGCTGCAGCTGGTGGAGCAGTGATATTGTGTTTGTAGATTTAGTCGGTGGACTTGGACCTTCTATCGCACTATAAGTACCAGCAGAATCTCGATGGCGTAACCTTTTCCGCTTTCACCCGACGAGTAACAACACTCCCTACTATATTATTTTGCTTGCTCTTTTTGACTTTGCCATGTCAAGCTGTACCCACAACACAAAAGAATAAAATCACTCTTCGTAACTCATTGATGCATGATACGCATAAGCAATACTTTGATGTAAGACAACCATATGAGGATGGAATATGTAAGAAAACAGGACGACATGACATATTCACAGCTACGATGTGCAAACTAAGGTATGATTTTCAAGAAAATAGAAGTAATGCAAGCTAGACACCATATGAAAGATGCAACCAATATTACTCTGCCAAGTTAAAAGTGTCTTGTCATATAGTACAACGTATAAATCAATGCAAGATGCAACCACTATCAAACTGCCATGTTAAAAGCGTCCAATCATGAGTTTCTGATGCGGGATACACAACAGCAATACTTTGATGTAAGAACATGGTATGATAGATAGATGCAAAGGTATTCTAGACACGTAAAGCCATGTCATATGCACATGTATAACGATAAACTTAGCAGGTGCAATTTAATCAAAATAGAAGAAATATAGGCTAGACAACATATGCAACATGAAACCAATTATCACATCGTCAACTTAGAGCAAGCACTGCGATGGTGGAGTGCGGAGATGAACTCATCATGTAGACTTGGGACTTCAACTTCATTAGCGAGTAGCAGTGGCAAATCTAGAGAGTCTCTGCTTATGCGGTGCGGAGTACCACCAACATCCCCTAACTTACTCTTTTCCTTCCTATTTTCTCGATATTGCCTTATGAAGTCAAAACCACAAGAAGATGAATAAAATTAGCTCTGATAACTGGTTGATGCATGATATGCATTTAACACTACTTTGATGTAAGGCAAGCGCAGGATAGGAGGATGGAATATATACAAAAAAGACAGCTTTTCATATTCACACGCATTTATAGGAGGATGGAATATGTATAAAAAACAAGAAGTGGAAGGCATTTCAACAAAATTAGAAGAAATGAAAGCTAGGCACCATATGAACATGCAACCAATATCACTCTATCGTAAAAAGTGTCTCATCGTAAGTGCCATTTCAAGAAATTAGAAGCAAGACAAGCTAGAAGACAATGCAAGATGCAACCTACATCACAGTCCCAAGTTAAATGTGTCTTATGGGTAAGTGATCGCAGGTATAAGTTGTAAGCTACGCAGATGCAATTCTACATAATCGAAGCAATACAAACTAGACATCATACGGAAAACGCAACCACGATAATAGCCCAAGTAAGAGCAAGCACTGTGATGGTGGAGTAGGGAGATGTGCTCATCATGTACACGTATGTTCTAGAAACAGAACACGTGTCATATTCACATGCATTATATGTAAAGTAAGCAGATGCAATTCAAGTTAGAAGCAATACAAGCTAGACATCATACGCAACATGCAACCACATATAATAGTGTCAAGTTAGAGCAAGCACTGTGATGGTGGAGTAGGGAGATGTGCTCATCATCTACATAGCTACGTTGACTGTCCAGCCTTGTGTTGTCTTGCTAATCTTGTTGGGAGGATGGCGGAGTAGAATCTGTAGAGACCCCTGCTTGAGTTGTTCAAGGACCACCATCATCCACCGCCGGACTAATTTCCTTTAGCTGTAATGATTTTGCATTGTGAAGTCAAACCGATAAGAAAAAGGAATAAAATTCACTCTTCGTAACTCATTCATGCATGATATCGATTTAACACTACTCGGATGAAAGGCAAACACATGATGCAAGGATGGAATATGTATGAAAAACATGATGGTGTGACATATTCACACCTATGATGTCATAACTAAGGTAAGGCATTTCAACAAATTAGAAGCACCGCAAGCTAGACACCATATGAAAGATGCAACCAATATCACTCGCCAAGTTCAAACTGTATGGGGTTTCAACAAATTAGAAGCAAGATATGCTAGAAATCATATGCAAGACACAACCAATATCACAAAGGATGCGACTTAAAGGTGCCTTATCATAAGTGACTGATGCGGATATGCAAGAATAGTAGTCGATGTAGAAACAGAACACATGTCATATTCATGTGCATTATGTGTAAAGTAAAAGATGCAATTCAACAAAGTTAGAAGCAATACAAGCTAGACATCATACGCAACATGAAACCACATATAATAGTGCCAAGTTAGAGCAAGCACCTGTGATGGTGGAGTAGGGAGATGTGCTCATCATCTACACAGCTACGTTGACTGCCTAGCCTTGCGTTGTCTTGCTAATCTTGTTGGGAGGATGGCGGAGTAGAATCTGTAGAGAACCTCCGCTTCAGCTTGCTCGAAGGACCACCATCATCCAATGCCTTGCCAATTTCCTTCAGCTTTATTGATTTTGCATTGTGAGGTCATACCGACAAGAAAAAGGAATATCATTCTCTTCGTAACTCATTCATGCATGATACCGATTTAACACTACTCGATGAAAGGCAAAGTCATGATACGAGGATGGAATATGTACGAAAAATGGACGGCTTGACATATTCACACCTATGATGTGGTAACTAAGCGTAAGGCACTTCAACAAATTAGAAACACCGCAAGACACCATATGGAAGGTGCAATCAATATCACTCGCCAAGTTAAAACTGTCTCGCCATAGGTGGCGCTCATCAAACTAGAAGCAATACATGCTAGAAATCATATTCAAGACGCAAACCAATATCACACCGCCAACTTAAAGGTGTCCAATCATAAGTGACTGATGCAGGATACACAAGAAGAGTAGTTTCATGTAAGAACATGGTGTGATAGATGATATAGTATGTACCAAAAACAGGAAAGCGTGTCATATTCACATGTATCATGTGTAAGCTAAGCAGATGCAGTTTACACTAATTAGGAGCAATACGAGCTAGACACCATATGCAACATGCAACCAGATATCACACCGCCAAGTTAGAGCAAGCACCTTGGATGGTGGAGTAGGGAGCGGAGACTTGGACCATGTAATGCACTATCAAGACAAGGAGAATCGGCACAGATGTTCGCTTACGTTGTTGCAGAGGACCACCATCATCGCCTTCCTTACTTTTTTCCTTCCTCTTTCTTGATTTTGCCTTGTCAAGTCAAACCCACAAGAAAAAGGAATAAAATTTGCTCTTCGTAACTTATTGATGCATGATACCGATTTAACACTACTTTCATGTAAGGCAGCCGCATGATAGGAGGATGGAATATGTATGAAAAACAGGACGGCGTGACATATTGACATGTATGATGTATAAAGTGTAAACTAAGCAAAGGTGCTTGAACTTGTTAGAATCGATGCAAGCTAGAAACCATATGAAAGATGAAACCAATATCACTCGCTAAATTAAAAGGGTGCCCTAACAAATGTATTTGACCAAATTAGAAGCAATACATGGCAACAAAGCTAGAAATAATATGCAATATGCAACTAATAAAGGTGACTCATCGTAAGTGATTGATGCAGGATATGTAAGAGAGGTAGTTTCATGTAAGAACAAGGTTAACACATAGATGTAGTGTGTACCAAAATAGGAAGGCATGTCATATTCACAGTATAGTGTGTAAACTAAGCAGATGCAATTTACCCTAATTAGAAGCATTACAAGCTCAGATGCAACATGCAACCACATATCACATCGCTGAAGTTGGAGCAAGCACCTATGATGGTGGTGTAGGGAAGTGCTGTCTTGTGCACAGAGCAACGCTCAATATCTTCATTTAGGCTTGCTGTTTCTTGAGAATCATGTGGAGAGGATGAAATTGCATTCTTTATAAGAGTATTATGCCTCATATTAACCCACGCTGCGGACTGTCTCATCATAAGTTTATAGACGCAGGATACACAAGAACAGAGTTTGATGTAAGAACATGGTGTGATAGGCGATGTAGTATGTACCAAAAACAGAAGGCATGTCATATTCACATGTATAATGTGTAAGCTAAGGAGATGCAATTTAACAAATTAGGAGCATTGATGAGGGATACACAAGAAAAGTAGTTTGATGTAAGAACATGGTTAATAGAAAGACGTAGTATGTACCAAAACAGGAAGGCATGTCATATTCACAGTATAATGTGTTAACTAAGCGTATGCAATTTACCCTAATTAGAAGCATTACAAGGTAGACACCATATGCAACATGCAACCACATATCACATCGCCAAGTAAGAGCAAGCACCCACGATGGTGGTGTGGGGAATTATGTGATCAACTAGAGAGCTACGTTGACTATCTTCATTTAGCCTTGCTGTTTCTTGAGAATCATGTGGGAGGATGACACCGCACTCTTTAAACGAGTAGGGCGCCTCACAAGAACTCCACCCGGTGACTGCCTCATCATAAGTGATTGACGAGGGATACAAAAGAGCATTAGTTTGATGTACTAACATGGTTAATAGACATATGTAGTATGTATCAAAAACAGGAAGGCATGTCATTATCAAAGGTATAATGTGTAAAGTAAGCAGATGCAATTTAACCAAATTGGAAGCAATACAAGCTAGACACCATATGCAACATGCAACCACATTTGACAAAGACGGGTTAAAGCAAGCACTGGATGGTTGTGTGTGGCAATTGAGATCATCAACTGCAGAGCTACGCCATCGCTCCAATCACGACATCGCACCCTTTAGAGCGCTGAAACGCTTAGTGCTTATCTTCGAATTACACCGAGCGACTTCGTCTTTTCTTTTTGCATTCATCAACACTACGCCGTAGTCTGAAATACCCATGCATAAAAAACAATAGTGTGAGTATGGGTGAAGTGTGTGCACAATTAGTACAAAGGTAAAGGTAGCAGATAGCAGGTCGGTGAGAAATAAATGACGGAGACATATGATAGCTCTACAACATGCATGGCACACTCAATTACTACATGATTCTATGAAAATAACAATGATCGAAAGCAAATAGGTCAGTCCATTTTTTCTGCACCGTCCGATGTACAAAGAACGGGAAGATCACCTTCATCTACCTCCAGCCAACCGGTGTTGACGATCTTCCTCAAACGCCAGCGACCACCGCCCAAGATTCTCCCCGCCCGCACCCTCCTCGACTCACCACACCTCCGTGCTTGGCACCGCCCCGCCATCCATTCAAGCCCCGCCGACCTCCAGATCGGGCGCAAGCAGCCTCGCGCCCCACACCCCTATGATAGACACCGATGCGCCGCTTCCCGGGAACAAGCGGACTAGGTGCTCAAGCGCTTAAGCGGGTGCTGCTTCTTTTAATTGCGGTTCGACCGACCTGAATTGAAATCTAGGCGGCTCTTGACCTCTAGCAAAGGTGAAATAGTAAAAGGAGGAAACCTTGTGCATTTAGTATCATGAAGAAGATGCAGTAAGAAGCGCTCAACTAGTGTCTTTCGTGGGATGAATACGCTGTGAGCGGAGACGTAAGATTTGCATGAATAATGGAAGAGGATTACCTCTTTCTGCTGGCAGTGCTGTGTCCTCCTTCTGTTTTTCTGACGATCTTGTTGTTCGCCGGAAACCAGAAGTTGTGGAGGACGGTGCAGCCTTGGACGAACCCATGGCCAAGTTGTTGAGTGTGGTGCGGTGGCCGCCTGTCGGCCGCTGGGAAGCAGATCCGAGGCGGCAAACGACGGCGAAGGGAACATATCCGTGCGGTGGACGGTTGCGACAAAGGAGCCGCAGCAAGGAGGCGCAGGACGGCGTGGTGGAGTGGTTCTGCACGGCGCACGTCGGCCGGTGTCGTGGAGGCAGCTCGCCTGCCTTCAGCTACTAAGTCCTTGAGGGTGTTGCGGTTGCGGTTATGCTGGACGACGACGCCGGGTACCGCCCGGCGTGATGGAGGAGGGCGGCGGTGGATTGGCCACTATGGGGTGGAGGACGGAGGAGGCTGGGGTTTCGCGGCTGGTGGAGAGGGCGTTTTTGCGCCCATAGAGTATGAATGGGGAAATGGAGGGAGGCGGGGAACTAAGGGGAACAATGTTTCGTTTGAGACGCTTGTTTGAAATTTGGGAAAGTTACAAACTTTGCCCCATCTAAAATTTCGGACATATTATGGGTTGGGGTAGGACAGTCATGTCGTGTCCCAAATGTATGGATAGATTTCGATCGAGCGCATGGGTGTTTAGGCGCCCACGGCGTATGAATGCTTCTCGGAGGCAGTTGAGACTGGCGTCTTGGTGAAGTTACAAACTTATCCCGGTTTAGACCTTTGGACATCGGGCCAATAGGCTACACGGGCCAGAGTCAGGATAGTAATTTCCTACCACCAAAACATTAGTCTCGCGTGGTTTCGAGTGACCAGAGGCCTATTTGGCGCTTCTTTCAATATTTGGGAGCAGAAGCATTAACGTTTTTGGTTCTCTTGAATTGAACTTTCAGGATTTGTCAAACTTCACAAATCTTTACTCTTGAAAATCCTAAAGCTACGATTATTTTGGAATGGAGGGGGTACATTTTAATATACATTGTACACGAGTATATATTAAAAAATATGCAACTTACCTCAGTTCATGCATGGTTCCGTATAATCTCCTTGGTTGCAAAAAAAGTTAGATATGCGTATGAATATATATAGCATGTTCAAACTCACAACAAAGATTGATGCCCCTTTACATCTGATTTACAAATGCCATTATCTCGGTTCAAATAGATGAATGCACTTCCTATGAATTCAAATCTTCAAACCCCTTTATGTTGAATTCGACATGTATTTTATTTCGTAGCTAGCAATTTGAATGTATCCATGCAAGTGACAAATGTATAAAGTGCTTCACACTAACAACATGGAGTGCACTAATTAATGTTTATATATGAATTGCAAAAGCATCCATTGCCTGTATTTCAAACCGCCTCACTCTATGGATCGATAATATGAAATAAACACATGCACATGCTAGAATTCAATAGAGTATGGGTGTCTGATAGACCGATTTTCGTCCATACGCAATTTTGCAAAATTCATGATCTCATCCAAAAATAATAATGCCATTTATATTTTAATTTAATGTGTAGAACCACCTTTTACACGTAGATGCATTATGCCTCGCCTGCTCTCACAAACGTGTTATATATCTCTATCTAACGATAAGTGCACACACTTTATATGCATCGGCATTTCTCTTTCACACATGCTCACAATCTCTCTCGTGGTGTCGAGGTGTCTCACGACATGCTCTCTCTGCTTTCTCTCTCTCTTTCTGACTACTATGTACCACTCTTTTCACTAATCTCAGTTGGAAAACACTATTTCTCTCACATGCATATATACACATGCACGGTCTCTACTAGCCCTCTATACGCACATATATGTGCCTACGTGTCTCCCGTGACGCACATTATCTTTAGGACTCTCTCACACATTGCCCCCCGACACACCTCTCTAATAGTAGTTGGCAGATATGATTTCATCATATCATTCGGTAGGATATCCCTGGCTGTTAGGCTGGATGGTAATACGAGGCAAAGTTTTACCCTAGTTCGGTTAGACCCTTGCAGCTTGAAGAAAGAGCCTACTCCCGGTACTGTATATTAGTGATAGGTGTGTACAAAGTACATGTGAATACCGTGCATTGTGCGTGTGTATACTATCGATTTAACTAGCCCCCAAGCTTGTATAACATACTAAGGGCCTAGGGTTACAAATCATATATAGTCGGCTTATCACGGTGGGGATAGAGTCCTCCGCGACTGTAGCTTCGTGTTGTACGCCGAGTCCTCCACATGGGTCTCCGATAACACGCCTCGTCCAACCTATATGTGGTGCATGATGGAACCGACCCATGAGTCTTCATGTTGACCCACCACAACTAGAAATGATGTGCCCACCACACCACACACGCAATCGGCCACTAAGAAAATAAGCATATACAATAGTACAACGGTATCTAGCTCACTATACGCCTCCATATTTTGTTGATGACACCGACGGACTTTGCATTTGATGCATGCTCAGATTTTGTTGACGACACTTACGGTCATTGTATTTGAAGCGAAAGCACGATATGGTCTTTGGACTTCAGAATAAGCTCATCACGGTCACCACATACATTTTGTTGTGCTAACCAACATGTGGTTGGATGGTTAGAGGACAGTGGTTTCTCGAGACCACCAAGGTTAAAGTCCGGTGCTCGATTTATCTTGTGTTAATTTCAGTATTTCCGGCGATGTACGCTCAGTGGGAGGAGACGTTCCACTCGACCACGAGGCACCTATGGTGACTTCGTAAAATCTCAAGATCATGTAGATGAAAAGTCAGTCGACCGACGTAGCCTCACCCCGACGCATACATGCACGCACGCAAGACACACACGCATGTAGGCGCAACACCGACACGCATATTATAACGCACACACGCACGCATGCCGGCGCGCAACACCGACACGCATACATGCACTCACGAACGCACGCACGCACGCACCCATGCATGCAACACTGAAACGCACCTTGCACGCATGCAACACTCGCGACGCGCATGCATGCACACAGCACACGATGCAAGACACACGCCAACCTATACGTGCATGCACCCTTTGTTAAGGACATGGATTGTTACGGTATTAATCAATCTTATCTCGTGATAAGCGTAACATTGATGTTTGCATCGGTCTTTATGAATCACAACGATCGAACGGGCTATCAACATAGTAGGCTTAACTACATGAAAAAGATGACGCCACACTCAATGAACAATCATCGGTTTATGAAATGCCCGCTTCGACCGCCTCGCCCACCAAAGGTTCCTTCGCTGCAGGCGCTGCTCGCATTGGGTCACCGACATGCAGGCCATAAACCCAAAGAGCCCACACGAAGTGGAAGAACGGCACGATGTCCTAGGTCGAGTCGAGGGCGCCACTCGCTGCACGCCCGCTGAACACGCCCGCGTCGCATTCAAACGCCCATGAAACCCGCCGTGGAAGCCGAGAAACCCACTGTGGACACACGTCTGCTCATGACCGGCCGACGTTAAACGCAACTCCGCCGAGCTCCTCCCGTCCGCCGCCTATTTAATCTCCTATTTAAATGAGGCCAAACGCCGCCAAGAATCGCACACCTCCGCCGCCTCCCCTATCTCCTCCACCATTTTGTCCACTCTTACAATGGCTTACGAAGAGTAGTTATCCGCATCCAAGCCGGCTGGGTAGCTCGCCGGATACGAAGCTATGCAGCTCGCTGATCCACCTCCTCCCTCGCCTCGACGGAGCCGCTGCTTGCCCCAAGCCGGCGCGCGGTTCAAGAACTCGCCACCCAGCCAGCTCGACGAGGAGCAGCGACGGCGTCGTTGTTGCCGCCCACGCCGCCGCTGCGTACTGCTCTCCCGCTTCGTGGCCGAGACTCCCATGCCGGCGGCGCGCCAAGCAAGCAGCGGCGAAGCCGGGTGCGCGGAGAGCGACAAGTCGGTGGCCAGCGCCCATGTCCGCCTCCATCATCAAGGGAAGTAGAACACGGAGGCCGCCGCCGCTGGGTCCCATGAAGGCCACCGTGGAGGCGACGCCGACGCATACAGCAGGTGTCTTGCCGGATCCTTTGTTGCGAGGACCTTCGCCGACCCGCATGGGCTCCACGGAAGAGGTCAATGTTAGGATGAACTCGAGCCGGTGCCGGCCATGGCGAAGTAGTGGCCGGTGATGAACTCGAACCGTGCCGCCACCATCATCTTCGCACCAGCCAATGATATCAGTTGGGCAGTGGGGAAGCGAGCCGTCCTTTGCGCTGAAGCATATACCTCCGGGGCTCCCGGCAGTCCGGTGATCGTGCTGCCGGACATGAGGAACACAAATCGATCGGCATGCGGCCATTTAGGCCAGGTATTATATACCTGTGCTGTCCAGAACTAGCACCACGTAGTTCATTTGAATGTAATGAAATCCGTCATGTTTGTGTGAAAATCCGGTATTTTATATGATTTCCGTCGTTGTTTATATGAAATATCAGTTTGTCTATGTGTTTGCGTGAATTTCATCTTGTTGGTTGAGTTGCTGTCATAATGTGTGCAGCTACGGTTGGATGGCGAATTTATGGTCGCCGGTCACTCATGGGCGTGCTCGGGCGTATGCTAGGGACAAAAACACAGCTCATGCGAGCTCGCTCCAACGCGCTACTGGAGGATGCATGACAACATGAGCACCCGAGTCATTCCTCGTTCATCGGTGGCAAAGGCACCAGTGGACAAAAGGGTCGCCAATATTTTGGCTACCCCGGGCAAGATCCAAACAACACCTCCCAACAGATTCAAATCCCTCGTTTGCTGTGGAATTTTGCCATGTGTTGTTTTCATGGACTAGCAAGATGCCCGTGCATTTTTTTACAAACTCCCGCATGCATGCAAGGGATAATTAATGTCCTCCTTTGCTAGTACCACGATGCAAACACCATTAATATTGCATCGATTAGTGTTAGTGGCCTTGTATATCTGCAAATTGTAATTTTGATAGTGGTCCCTTGTATATAAAAATGGAGGGAGAAATATGAGAGATAAGGTGAGGAGGAGTGGGGCGTGGTGCCGTGGTGGTGACTGGTGGTCGAACTGGGCGGAGGCATGGGGATGGACGGCGCATTATGTCTAGGTTTGTATCTCTCTCACACACACCCACGTAGGTGGGGGACGGCACGAAGAGAAGAGGTGCACGCACGGCGCACGATCTCTGCCTCTTTCCCAACCACACCCGCTGGTACACGGTGGAGCTCATTTGTGTACGAAAAAGGCAGCCCACGTGGTAATTTGGCACGTGTACTGGTTGTCCACTTGGTGGAGGGGGGATCGTCTACCACGGGTGAACAAACAAATTGCGACTTGACGCGTTATGTTAAACTAAAAAAAGAGGCAAACCATGTGGGGCCTACCTTAGAGGCAAGGCTCTATACACTGGAGTACTTTTGATGTGTCCCGTCAACTCGCAGAACAAGGAGAAACTTGCTTAGTACGCCGTCTCCCCCGCCCACAGGCGCGGTGGCTCGCAGGATGAGGTGAAGCTTACTACTATTGTACGCCTTTACGCCCGCTCCCTCGGCCATGCGCGCGGAGGCTCGCAGCACGAGGAGAAATTTTTACTACTCCCTCCGTTTACTCCTCGTCCCTACTACGTACTTTGGTTAGTACTCCCTCTATTTACTTATACAAGGCCACTATAAAAAAAATACATTTTGCATCTATACAAGGCCACAAATAGTAATCGAGACAAAAGTTACTACTCCCTCCTTTCCAGTTTATGGCTCAATTTCAAAATCTCTCCAACCAAGGTAGACGGTGAGTGGTCGAATTAATTTCGTAGTTTGCACAGTACTCGTTTTTCTCAAGAAGTTATGTTTACCGAGGCATTAATTAGAACGAATGCATGAATGACCACTAAATTTCCATGAACTTGTACATGCATTGGTTGGTTTCCTCTTGACACTGCTTGCGTCGGGTGATCTAACATGTAATGGTACTACTATTAGTATAGTAGAATTGAGACTTATCAAACGGAAAAACGAATGTTTGTTAGATGAGCCCTATAAACCCTAGTGGGTACGCATCTGTAAAAACAGATTTTTCCAAAACTAAGTCGCCCTTTCATGAATTTTGTAGTATACCTCCATCGACGCTCCCTTTCATGAATTTTGTACTTCCGTCACTGACATGTGGGACATATAGCAACCGGTCGACGTGTCAAGCACCAAATAACAGTGCAGAACAGCAAGGGGGACGCACCCCACTGCATCGCCCAAGAGTAGTAATGAGCAATGAGACGCCAAATCACAATGCCGCACCTTCCTGCACGGACGAAGCAACCATTATTTCACACTTCGTTCGACATCATCTCAAACCACATACTAGTATTGCTTCTACCTCAAGAGGGACACGCGACGCCTTTGGTACATCATGACACGTGGGACCGCATGATGTGCCATGCTCCCCGCCGATCGCTCAGTAAAATCACCTTATTTTTACTATACTTCCTCCAGACGGTTTACTACATGGCATGCACGCTGCTCTAGGTTGAGAATTTAACTGATACATACATATATATATATATATATATATATATATATATATATATATATATATATATATATGTGATGAACAGACGCTAGCCTTTTAAAAATGTATACTTTTGTACAGTAGTACTCACTATCGATTGATTGCGCCATGGAGCAAAAATTGAAATTTAAAAAGTTGGTACATATAGAGAGCTGTCGCCAAATTATGCATATAGTACTATTAAAAAGCTAGTACATGCTTAATTGGGGTGCTAAATTCTATTAAAGAAATACTAGTACTAGTATGTACATACTGAAGAGTTAAAGTAACGAGAAGAAACATAACATAGTTTTGCTGGGGGCTCAGCACAACACACCCCTCAAATTAAACTAAGCACACTTGAATTAAACTATGCAACTAATCCGGTAGACACTGCATTAGGCTAGTCATAGTGGGAGTAACTTAGCTAGTAACATAGCGCACTCCAAGAAAATTTTGCTTACGTGGCATGTAGTTAATGATAAGTGGTAACATAATATGTTACTGTAACATAGCGCTTCCCAAGACAAGATGAGTCTACAAGCTAATAGATGAAGTCCTCTATGACACTACTACTATGTTACTTTGCACTATGAAGGTAGTAACTTAGACTAGTGTCATATGCATGACACTAGTATAAGTTACTCCCACTATGACCAGCCTTAGAAGTTTAGAACCACCATGAGCAACGACATCGCCACCTTACTCGAGTCCTCGCCCACGCCCCTCGACTTCGCCCTTGTCCTCTTCCTCTTGGCCGATACTTCTTTGCTTGAACCGCCAACTTGGCTGTTGCTCTTCATCCAGCCCTTGTAGATATTGAAACAAAGGTAGCCATCCATTGCAGCATACTGGTTGTGGTCTATATCTAGTACATTCCTCTGCCACGCACGACGATGAAATGTGTATGGAGGTTTCTCCGCCACCGCATTTAAGGATGAACCATGGTTCTCGCCAGGTCAGATTGAAGGCTGACGAGAGGGCACCAGCTGATTCTTCTGGAGGTCGAAGGGGTTGCCTACAACGAGGCCTATCCGACGCAGGACTTATTTGTCATTCTTAAAGTCTATAGTAACGAATTTGACTGTTTTGTCCTCGAGGAAGTTCTTAAAATCCTGGCACTCAACGTCGGCATGGCATATGTGGTAGACCAAGCAAACGTTATGTACGCAAACCCGATCACGGCGGGCTTCTTCCTCTCTTCGCCCTTTAGATCCTTCTCTCGCCCCACGACTGTGGTGTACTCAACATCTAGCCCAGCCACCCACTCATCATGTGAGTTTTCAACATGCGTCTCAAGCGAGAAAGGCATCCTTTCACCGTCATGAAGTACGGGTGTAGATGACGTCGAACTCATCACCGGTGATGGTTCTAACCTTGTACTCACCGTCGATCGGGGAGATTTGGGACGCCATGGATTTGGGAGGAGGGTTAGGATTAGTAGAATTGCCCTAATGTGAATGGATGGGACGACTAGGAGCAAACCGCCATAGTATTAAAGGACGTGCGGGGATGAGTAGGAGCGATCTGCCAGCGTGCGAACGGCAGGGTAGTGGCTTTCCATTCTCCCATGATACGGGCTTCCGAGAGCCCTTGGATCTGAGATCGAACGGTTGCATGGCGTGATTCTAGACCTATGGGTGAATATCCTATCTTGGAGGGTTATTCTGCAAATTTTCAGCAACTTAGCATGCGACCGTTTGATCTCAGATCCAAGGGCTGCCAGCAGCCCGTATCATGGTCACGCCTACCATGACCATTGCATCGCTCGCGCGGTCGCGCCCTTGGAGATTTAACACGATGCGTTAGGCTATCTGATGTTGGCATGTCATACATAGTCATCACTTAGTCACTCATACTACAACAAGGTTGCCTATAAGGTTGGCTATAAGTGTATTTTTTTACTCCTCTCTATCTTTTTTTATTACTCCGTCTCATATTATAAGAACGCTTTTGACACTAGTGTAGTGTCAAAACGTTCTTATATAATGGGACACAGGAGTACTAGTATTTATTGCATTTGCCAAGGAGTGACCTCTTCCAATGAAATGGTGTTGCTAAGTTTGCTTCATTTAATTAGCTATAGACTCAAAATTGTCTTTTCACCTAGGTACACGCGCTTAGCACCGCTTTCTTCCTTGGGTCACCAAACTAGTCTCTCTCTTCTTGATTAACTTGCCACATCGACTTTATGCCTATGTGGCAAGCTTAAGCACCTGTAGGAGCAAGTAAGTACAATAGTGCACTTTACATGGCATTTTTACATATGTGGGGGAAAGAGAGGCAAGGAAAAAGTGGAGAAGTGGGCTCTCATGCAAGAGCCAGCCTCTACTACTACATGGTGGAGCACTGGCAGAGGCACCTGTATGGAGGTAGTCAAGAATCGGGAGACTCACGCCAGTCGTAGCACCACAGTTAAAATGATAATGGCAAGTCAAATCACGGGGCCCCACCTGTCCAGCAGTAACTCGCTGTCAAATCACACAGCCCTACATTTGCAGCATCCTACTCCCTCGCCTTCTCGCGTCTCTGTCGAACCGACTAGGCGGAACTACCCGCCTACCGCGCAGGAAAAGCCCCGCCCTCGACTTTTAAATACAACTACTCCCTCCGTCTAGGTGAGTAAGTCATCTTACGTAAACCAAATAATCCCAAAATACTAAGGCGTGGTGCATTAACTTCTACCTCGTTTCTTGTTTCTTCACATATCAACCAATAAGAATCCAATGATATACTTTTTGTGACATAGTAACTCATATTTAGTTAGTCAAATGCATGACCTAGAACTACGTGCAGGCCCTATAAACCGAGACACCCACAAATAAAAAACCGAGACGGAGAGGGTAGTTCAGCACGTATCTTTTAGATCAATATAGTCGGATTCACCAAGGAGCAAAACCAAGTGGTAGGCTGCTCCTCGCCGTGTTGGCGTAGCAACTCAAGGAGGGGGTCCGCACACGAAATGGTGACACACTTAACATGACCCCTTTGGCAGACATGTGGCTCATCCACCATCTTGTTCCATGTGCGATGCACCAAATCACAGTTCGGAGCAGCAGTTGGAATTGGAGGCACCCCGGTCGTAGCGCCATAGTAGTAGAAAATGAGAGATGAGGGGTCAAATCACAAAGCCCCACCTTTCCCGCATTAAGCTGGACGGACGAAGCAACCATCATTTCACTCTAGCGCGCAAGAGCATAAATAAAAGAGAAAACAATGATGCGTGCGGCAGCTACCTAGGGCACCCTAGGTAGGGGTCTCCACTACGATCCTTTTTTGAAAGCGCCCACTACAAATCGGCTTCTCCCTCGCCCTCTTGAAGAAAACCGATGATGAGTGCGGCGGTAGGGTTTAGGAGTACTACGGCATGGGCCACGTCGTAGTAAACGGGTTCGAGTCGACACCTTAAATATGTGTGGGCCGCTTGGTTTTACGGAACGAGGCAGCATTTTGGGTTCGGGACCAGTGGAGATATAGCACGATAAAAAATTGTGGACGAGGTTCGACCGAAAGGCAATGATGCATGGGCCCTGCATTTTGATATACCCGGGTCATGTGAAATTTGCTACTCTACTCAAAACTAGTAAGGTACACATGTATTGAACGCATGAGATTTCAAACCAAATTATGAATAAATACACACTATAGCATGTAAAGCTTTGAGTCATATATGCATGATGTAGATGTTCGCTTAGTTCTTATAGTTCATCTCATTCAAAATCAATTAGTTTTATAAAATGTTAAGATTCATGGGTTGTGCATTGTAAATCATAAAGTAAAAAACAAATAATGGCAATTCATTTAGAAAAAATAATCAATTATGATACGTAAGATTCTAGAACAAAGGAGAAGTGCTTGTGTTTTGAGGTTTGTGCATTATGCTTAAGTTCAACCATGGAGTCTTCTAAATTGTACATGTGGCAGATCTGGTGGAATGTTGATGATATCCAACAGCCAAGAGTGCTCGGATTTTCCCATCTCTGACCTGTCGGGTTAGCTTCATCCAAGCGACCATCTTTCAAAGTTATTGGCACACTATATAGTTCTTGTGCCATAGTTGCATGTTTTGGAAAAAAGCTACTAGTGGGTTGTACTATCTATTTAGGAATAGAAGATGTATACATGGAAGTTGTAGGAAAGAGATGACATGGAGGATCTCAATTCCTATGAGTAGGGATTGGAAAAGAGATGTCATTTGGTTCACATCATAGGAACTTTTCTATTGAATCTAGAGATGACATGTATCTCAAGTCCTATGAGGAGGGATTAGTAAAGAGATGTAATTTGGTTCATATCATAGGAACTTTTCTATTGAATATACACTAATGTTTATTTTCCTTGAAATTAAGGGAGTATAGGAATCCATTCATATGAACCAAGTGGCTCTAAAGCTATAGAAATGATATCATGTTTATTTCCTTTGAAATGTAGAGTATATGAATCTATTCCTATGAACCAATTGGCTCTAAAGGAAAAAATCATATAAAAATCATATCATATAGAGTTCCTATGATATTCCTCAACACTAAAGGATGGTTGAAATTGCATGGTGATACGATGGTCTTTCTTTGTAGACTCTCACCCATCTTTATAGTTACCTCTCAAGATGAATGAAATGATATATACAGGTATTCTACATGTGCAATTTGGTACACGAAAACTCGGTAAAAGTTTGCGAGGTTCTAATTTTCAATAAAGCTATATGCACTGCGTGATAACGGAGGGAGCATACGGCAGTTGCTAACACTCACGTGGAAGATTTGTGTGTAGGAGGAGTGGATGTTCTGTTAAATGACATGGCAAACCGACATCGCCGGATGCCGATCTAACGGTTCTTACGGCGCTCGTCGTGAAAAGGCTTGTGGCTAACGCTTGTCGGATAATGATTTATGGACACATGCATTGCATTGATACGCGCCCCTCTCTCTCTCACGCACACGCACCTCACGAGTCACAACTCTCCCGAGTCCTCTCGCAGACTCAAGACGTGGCACCCATCGCTATCTCATAGGTAGACATCACGCACATATGTGCTCTTCACACCCTACCTCGTAACTTCTAAAAACAAAAGACGGCGCGCACATTTTATTTTAGCTCACACGCCACACACTTATATTATTACTCTTATGCTAACGCTCTTTGGGCATAGTATATATTGTACTCTCATTAAAGAGAAGGTGCACGACGCACTAGTTCTCTCACACCCACTGCTGGTACACGAGGGCGCATTTTTTGAAGCCGTACAACAAAATCACTCCACTATATATAAAAGCAGGAGCCTTAGCGCTTGCTTTACTAGGGTTCCTCTCGCTCACTCTCTCATGCTCTCCAGATCTAAGCAAGACATAGGTGGCCACACACTCTCTCTCTCTCACGGCTGGTCACAAATCCGCCGGACAACCTCGACCGGGCAGGGGTGTAGGTGCATCGCTCACGCTGTCATCGGCGGGCGATGGAGGAGACCAACGGCTGCCCAAGGTCCCCGATCGGGCGGCCGTGTTGCTTCTCCGAGAGAGCGCTGCTCGGAGGGCCTCGACCCCTTCTTCCTCCCTCGTGGTATTGTGGCTAAGATGCGGCCTCCCGACGCCTGCCTTTGCCACATGCCGACGACCTCGTGTATATATTCCTTCAAACCTGCCTTGCTCTACTTCCCCAGCTCTTCCCCTTCGTGGATCCTTTTCTACTCCGTCCGCTGTTCCAAAGCCACCTAGACTTCTACTATTATTAGAAGTAAAGCTAGTTCATACAGATCAACTCAAAGCATTGGTTCAAACAGGAAGAAAGTGGGAAAGCTATAGCATGAATCTAGGACTTGGTTCTAAGAGGAAACGGGGAAAGTAGTAATATCTCGTCACCGCTTAAATAACCAGATTTCAGATTTGCGTAAACATGGATGTCTGTCTCCATATCGCTTTCGGATGTCTCTCTCAGATCGTTTCTATCCGCGCAATCAAAAGCACACACCTCAGTTTTAGTACAATCAAGCAAAATGAGATGGCTATCCTCGCTGTCGCCGCCTAACCTCCCGCCTTCAAGGTATCCCTACATTGGTAGTAACTAAGGTAGAATGACCAACGCAATCTAAACGGTTGATTCGTATGTTTTACTTCCCGATTGCAAAGGCAGGACGAGCGAAAACAACTGCATCCTAGTTCGAATGCACTTTCTACCAGTTCATCCATGGACCGAGGACTAGCTGGCACGGATGCACGGCGGTTTTTTGGAATGGTGCGCGGACAAGAGGCATTGTGGTCTGCTTATTTTTGCAAATAGCGGTGCTTAAATTTAGTGGAATGCACAAGAATTTCACCTGGTCAAGACATCGCATGGTTCAGTTCAGCATTCCACCGAGACCACAATTATAATTGGTTATTCGGAATGAGAGAACCTAACCCCGGATGGTGGCAACAAGAAAAACCAGAGTGAACTCCAGGAAATTTAAGCTCGCCGGGAGGCCCTTTGCTCGAGAGAAGCCTTGCTTGTTTTTTCCTGATTTGTAAACCTTCTCACAACTTTGTCTTTTGATGTGAACTAGTATATGTTTGTTATGTTCTATGAATCATTGAGATGTATAAAACTGCTTAACTTATGCTTTTCAAGATTTTTATGAAGACGAAGTTTAATGTGAGTGTTCCACATGAGCGCTGGACTAGCGTTGAACATTTGGAATTTATTACATTGTGGCCTCAATTAGCTGCATGAACCATCGTAATAATATACATAGTTGCTTATATGATTCAAGGGCACACAAAAGTAGCAGCAGCTCCATAGACGGATTCAACAGAGTACTAGCCCCTGAGGGGTCGATAACAGGCAAGGTTCGGATAATTAGACACAATCCAAACTACTATTAAACACTAGCTAGGGCAACTATTTCATGCCTCGATCTAATTTGGGCTGGACACAAGACGGACCTTGCCATGAACATCATCGAGGACATCCCGCAGCAGCTCAATCCTGTGAACCTTCATGAAGACAACCTTGTGGCCTTGCCACTGATAAACTTGTTTGTGGTGGCATGCCATGTCATCTTCCTGCGTAAGCTTGACAAGAATAGTATGCCTCACAAATGAAGGAGTAGCTTTGAACTCCTTGTGCTTCAAAGACACCTCGGACAACACGCCGACAACAAAGTGAGGCTGGAATACACCTCTTCATTGGTATAACCGCAAATGGCTTCCAGTGATCCAACAGCCTAAGAACTCGTTTTCCCAAAGGCGTATATTCAGGTCGTCCGCCTCATAGCGAGTGACATGCACAACCACACAATCCTTGTTCCGCATCAGGCTCTAATTGAAATGAAACAAATTCTGAATTACTTTTCAAAGATAAGAAACACAAGTTATTTAAACCACTATGTATAGCATGGCATCAAGCTAATAAAATTTTGCATTATTAATCACCACATACTTCCTTTTCTAAAAAATCACCACATACTTAGATGAAAACCACAATCGAGATCGGCAAAGAAGGAAATCACCTTGGGCAGCTCAGTGGGGGCACATCCTCGAAGGGGGAAAACTGCTCTGCAGTGCCACGGGGTCTGTAACCTCAAACGGGCGCTGACCATCTCAAGAGTGGCCGTGAGCGATCTGGGTCGCCGGTGGTTGCCTCCATCTTCTTGGAGCTCTCTGTCTCGTGGGGATCAGCCTCCGTGTCCGCTCCAATATCGGCAGATCTTTGCCCGGTTCTCCTTGGTCCATCATGAAACCGATTTAATACTAGGAGACCACCGAAAGGAAAACACAATCACAATGACAATGAAACAAAAAGAGAGTGAGGATCGGTTTACTTTGCAAAAGTTCTTTTTTTCTCTCGAACGAAAATATACCAACATCACGGATCCGCTTACCTTCCCTTCGCTGGGAGAGAAGAACAAAGTGGCGAGATGCGAGTGTTGCCTTTCTTGAAGATGGTGAGGGAGAAGGGATTCAGCGAGAGTGAAATGATGGTTGCTTCGCCCACAAACTTAGATCAAGGGAGGTGGGGTTTTGTGATACGATGGCTCACATCGCTGCTTCACGACTGGGTGACTCTCCGCCAAGATACGCCTTCTAATTTGGTGGATGGCATTTGGGCTCGCTGCATGGCCCGCATGTCGGTGAACAAAAGTATAACGGCATTCAAGAGAGGGAGACGTTTCAATGACCTAGGAGGAGCCAAGCGGTAGAGTGTCTCCACTGCACTAGTAGTAATTGTTTTTCCGGTAGCAGAGAGTGTCTCCACTGCATTAGTAGTAATTGTTTCTCTAGGCGCTACCCACACCCAGCACACCGCCCCCCAAATCCTGGGTGCTCTTCTTCCTCGTCGCCCCACCCACTCACGCCACTCGCCCACTGCACTCCCCAAATTCCTCACCTCACTCCTACAGTAAAACGCCAGCCCCTTCTTCCTCACTCCTACGTAAAACCCCAACTCCCCTTCTTCTTCGTCAGACAACAACTAGGCTCGCCATTCGTTACTCTGCTCAAATCTGTGAGCGACGCGACGCCTCGAGGAAAATGGAGTCGGCTGACCCCAACGCTAAGAAGATGAGGCTCGCCAACGGGCGACTGCTGTAGATCCCGCACCCGCAAGAAGCAGGGAGAAGCGGCGACCCCGCCACCACCGGATCCCAGAACTCAGAGAATCTCGGTGGACCGTGATCAGCGATCTCCCGGACGCCATCCTTGGGGAGATCATCTCGCTTCTCCCCACCAAGGATTGCTGCCGCACCCAAGTCCTCTCAATTGGTGGCGCCTCTATGGCGCCACTGCGTTCCTTAATCTCGACCGTCGCCACTATCTCTCTTCAATGATTTTGAAATCCCTAGAGCCATCATCTCCTCCCACCGTGGCTCCGCTCAAAGCCTCGATCCCGTCATGCTACCTCGAGCAAGCATACCATGCCCTGCATGGTGTACGCCCGCTGAAATCCTCGAATTCACAGTAACTACAGCTGCTTGAGTTCTACTATTCCCGAAATCACATACCACATTCAACGCCATGAACTTGTGCCTCAAGACCGATGTCCATCTCACGGTTTTCCTCCCTCTCCACACCGCCACCTTTATTGTGCTACCTACTGCATAACTGGTACTAAAACTTCGACTCCCATTTCTCAAGAAACTTTCACTTGTGCGGGTTCAGATATCGGAGGCCTCATTGCACAGCATCATCCACTCTAGTTGCCCTGCCCTGGAGTGCTTGGTGCTTGTTTTCACAGTTAGAATCGGTTGTCTCCAAATAAAGTCGCCTAACCTTGTAAGAATTGGAATTTCTTTTGACGGAAGGCAGCTCATCATCCAAGATGCCCCTTCACTTCAAAGGTTGATCCTTGATTCTAGTTATTCACCGCTGAAATAACCGTCCTCTCTCGCGCCTAACCCGAGACCTTGGGTGTAATACATGATCTCTGTGCACATTTCAATATGGTGTTTGGCTTCACAGTTATTAAGGTACTTTATATTATCATCTACACTTGTAACCATAAGATGCATTTTAAATTTCTGCGCATAATTTATATATCATCTTGGAGTACACATTTTGTACTAATATTATGTTCTATGCTCAATGAAGAGTTTCTCCATGGATGGCCTATCAATGGTGCTGGATTCTCACAAGATCTTATATATCCAAATGAATAGTTTTGATCTCAACAAGATTATTGGCTTGCTGCAATGCTTTCCATGTCCGGAGAAGTTGTATATAAAGATGATAATTTCACGCACATTGAAGCCCGCATATAGTGTACTAGAATTAACTGCTCAGCTGTTGCTCTTTCAACACTCTTCTTTTAGACCTTAACTGTTTTCAATCTTCATGTCTATTTAGGCAACAGGACGAGGTAAGAAAGTTATAACCAATCGGCGGATTCGTAAGCATCGGGATTTTCTCACTTCTCATGAGATTCGATTGAAGACAATAATGTTAGAATGATATGTAGCCAACCGTGCAAACACAAGATTTGTCACATTCTTCCTGCTGAATGCAAGGTTACTATTGTCCATCAGGCTTAAGTTTATCAGCAGCATGGTTTTGACGGAGGGTATGTCGAAGAGCAAAAAAAGGAGTTTCAGGTGGGCAAAAGAGCTTCTGAACGTGCCGGGATTCTATTTACAACATATTGTGGTCATAGTCCAGTAAATTTTATGACCTAGGATGTTCATTCTATGGACCTGACCAATCCATTTGACTGTGACTGCCGAAAACAGTTGCCGGTGTCAAAACCGGCGGATCTCGGTAGGGAGTCCCGAATCAAAGGCTCTAGGCGGATGGTAACAGGAGACAAGGGACACGATGTTTTTACCTGTGTTCGGCCCTCTCGATGGAGGTAATACCCTACCCTTCTTGATTAATATTGATGGTATGGGTAGTACAAGAGTAGATCTACCATGAGATCAGAGAGGCTAAACCCTAGAAGCTAGCCTATGGTATGATTGTTGTTCGTCCTACGGACTAAAACCCTTCGGTTTATATAGACACCGAATGGGGTTAGGGTTACACAGAGTCGGTTACAATGGTAGGAAATCTACATATCCAGACGCCAAGCTTGCCTTCCACGCCAAGGAAAGTCCTATCCGGACAAGGGACTAAGTCTTCAATCTTGTATCTTCATAGTCTAGAGTCCGCCAAAGATGATAGTTCGCTATCCGACACCCCTAGTCCAGACTCCTCAAGAGCTCCCTGAACCAGCTTCAATGACGACGAGTCCGCGCGCATATTGTCTTCGCATTGCAAGGCGGGTTCCTCCGAATACTTAGAAGGTTTTGAACACAAGGATAGTGTCCGCTCGCAAAACAAGTTCCACATACCACCGAGAGAGAATAATTTTGCACAGATCTGCCGACGATTCCGTCATGCGTGACATCACACCACCACCAAGCCTTTATTTGAATCGCTTTTTTACTCGCCAACCTCCAGCGCTTAGCGAGGCGTTTCCTTGGCATGTCTTATCAAAGCGTAGATCGTGCCCCTTATTCCGGGATTCTCATCAATACGGATGTGGGTAACCCAACCGCGCCTGCTGGCATGCCTCCTCTATCGAAGGTGAGTCCAATCGACCACGGGAGGGCTCTTGGTATTCAACCTCTTTATAATGAGACCAAGGCCCTCCTTTTTCCACCTCCATCGAATTCGCCTCGCTCGAGTTCTAACACCCAAAGCTTCAGATTTAGGCGCCTGACCTTCGGCGATGTCCGCTCCGACCAGCTCGGCCGATGGATGTCTTCTTCCACATGTAAGAAGATGTGCTAAAGCTGCGTAGACGCCTGTATCTAACTGGCGAGATTTTGCATAGGCTGCTCGCCTGTGGCAGGTCATTCCCACTCCCGAGCCCGGCGAGAGCGTGGTGTTCGTGTCTCACTTCCTTTGGGGTTTAGGCTTCCAACGGATCCCTTTGTGCGGGGCTCATGTTTTATTATGGGCTGGATTTCCATGACTTGAACTGAGTCCATCTCCATATCTCGCCATTCATTGGCGATGTGAAGCCTTCCTCCATATTACCCTCACTTTGGATTGTGGCTCAAGACCTTCAAGGTGGAGCCAAGATGATCGAGGGGCAACAAGCAGAGTGCGGAGGGGCGGTCATAAGCAAGTGTGCTAATGCTCCGTGGGTCTGAGGGCTCTTTTCAAGAGGAGCTTGGTTTGTGGTAACGGGAGGGTTTTATATCACCGCCCTGTGGGCACCAAATGGGTGGCGCCACCCGCCTTCCGGCCAGTCCACCACAGCTGGCCTGGCATCATGGGTCAACCGGGGCTCGACTGGGGCCGCCCAAGGAAGTTCCTCTGCTGCAGGGCCGATTCGAGACCTCCAAGAAAGAGAGATCAATCTGGTCATGGCGGCGCAGGTTATGCTGATTCGCCACCTTCGCCTGCAAACGCCGCCTCCGTCTGTGGGAGTTTAATCCGAGGGACCACGAGCTCTCCAACATTTTATGGGCGCGACGCCCAAGGAGATGTACAAACTGTTCTTCGATCACAAGAGAAGTGTCCGGACTTGACCGAGGACACATGTCTAAGCTGCAATCACCCAGATACTCAAGTAAGTAACCTCAGAATCGGACAGGCTGTTCATTCATTTATCATATATATATGCCCTTTAAGGAGTCGCTTTTAACAGGAGTGGATAGCCAAGGCAAAGTTGATAAGGTGTCCGCCCTCCCAGAGACCACGCCGGATCCCATGTCACCAAGATGTTGAAGGCCGCGCTTTTAAAGAAGGCGAAGGGGGAGCAGGAAGCAACCGCCTCCGTGAAGGAGGCTTTCAAGGAAGAGGGATCAGGATCCTCCCTCCAAGGGTAAGAGGACCGCTCAAGACCCGAAGCCAAGGCCTCAAACGGGAAAGAAGTCTTCGCTGAAAGTCCGCGCCGAAGTACCCCAGCCACACTATTTCCCCAAGGGAATCAGCCTCCAATGAGCCGTAAGTAAAAAGAAGGGTACTGTGAATAAAGAACATCCTCAGATTTATTTCAAGATAACCGAAATTGTACCTTCTAGTTCGGATCTCAGCCCTTCTCAGCAGAGCTCGCTTCGGGGATCTTCGTCCGAGATGATAGAGAGCTAAACGCCCACCTATCGCGCTTTGCGAGGCGGGCGACCCAAGTGTCGCCACAGAAGTTTCGAGTCCGCGGGGCCGACGGTCCGCCGCCAACCGGGCGGCGGTCGGAGGAGTGAAGGACCTGCTCGAGCGAAGCGATATCTCAGAAGATCACCGTGCGCTAATGGCTACGGTAATTGAAAGAATTGCATCCGCCGAGAGCGGATTGCATGAAGCCGCCATAAGTTTATCGACGGGTTTGAGGTACGAAAAAATGATGTACCTTCCGACAGCTTATGCATATAGAATGCGCTCAGATAGATAGTAGCCCTCGAGACTCGGTATGCCGTCACAACCGACAGCGCGTCGAGGATCATAATCTCAGACTAACATGTCGCCGCTCCTATGTAGGTGGCGGGCGTCCGTGGCTAGCCGATCGATGAATTTGCCAACTAAAGCGGCAACTTGACGAGGCGGATGCGGAAATCGCGCTGGTCAATAAACTTTTGACGAGTCACAAGGTATGCGATTTCTCGCGGACACCGGTAAGGGAGCTTGACGCCAATGCCTTACTACTTTTATGCTTTGATGCGACGGTGCCGAGGTTGTAGAGAGGCTGCGGCGGAACTTGCCCGAGCTAAAGAGCAAGCCCGAAGAGTAATGCGGCCGCTTTAAAGGCGTCAAGAGCTGAAAGTTAACGGGCTGCTTATCGCCAAGTTAAAGAGGAAATGGCCGACGGCCTCAAATCAAGAATACTATCGACCGCTGCGAGGTTCTTGAAGAAGAACGCAAAGCGGAACAAGAGGACCAAAAGGCCACCGCCGAATCCAAGGATGCCTGCTCCGCTATGAGAGCTGCCAAGGAGGAGCTGAGTCAGCCGATATTGTGGCTGGAAACCGCTTCGCATGGAGGAAATATACGGATCCGGTATGCTCGCTGGACAAGCTGTGGAGTTCGGGGATGCTTATCTCGACTTAGCGGCGAAGCGCCATGACGCGATTGAGCACTTCCGAGGCCGAAGGGCACGTAAGGTAAGAGCTATTTTGGTCGCAATTCCATAGTCCGGAGCGCCCTCTTCCGCTGACCGATCGGTTGGCCGAATGGGCCGAGCTGAATCGATTATCCGAACTTGCCATGAAGCATGTCATGACTCATTTGTGGCCAGCGGACCCCACCAAGAGTTATTTTGGCTTAGTGCAGCAGTTCCTTGGTGCGGTATCGCAGACGACGCAATGAAGCGGTCGGCGGTATTGAGGGGGCGCGGATGGCTCTTACCCGTGTCAAGGCATACTGGCTGAGATGAAGGCCACCGATATTGCGCCCCTGATTCGGACGGCAGCCGAGTACCGCCGAGCGCTATTTTGAGGAAGTTCTTCCGGCGCTGCTTAATAGAGACGCAGGTTTCAAGGATGTTATGTTTGAATGACATGCATAATTTTATGAAACAACGTTTCAATTTAATGTAAGAGCTTTTTATACTTGTGCCTTCAAGTAGCAAACTACCTCCTGTGCGGTCGTTGATGTATATATGTGTATAACCTGAAAGATGGCAGTCTTCGGCTTTAGCCCCCACGCACATAATGCGGGGGTGTTTGCAAAGAAGTCACGCTTTCACACTTAATCCAACGTCTTGGTCCTATAAAGGAGGTGGTAGCGTAGCAAACTAGGCAACCGGACTATAATGCTTTATCACTTTCACTTAGCCATAGGAGTTCGATGGTGGGGCTACTATATAGCCTCGGGGCACCGCACTCTCCCGAATTCGGGTGCGATGTGCCCGACCGTAAAACGGTCCTTCGTTAATGTGGAGGAATTCTAAACATTCGGTGAGTCATCCAGTGGTTGACCAGTCTCGCTACATCATGACAAGGCCGCTTTCTATTGAGGTGCTCGCCCGCCGAACCGGGCACAATCGCAGAGTTCTCCGGTGCGCGCTAGCCGATAGAACGGAACGTAAGGCAGCAAAACACAGGAGCTGGGCAAACCCAACATTTGACCAAAGACATGATTCGGAGCTAATGCATATAAGGCCTAACTCGAGACGCCGAACACTCCCTAAGGTATCCGGTCTTTTATAAAGCGGGCCGAACAATGCCCTTGGTAACAAGCCCCGTGTCCAGCTACGCAAAATTTCGACGGCCGATGCTAAAACGCCAGCCTCCTCCTCGGTTATAATAAGAGACCGGGGATGAGTAACAACAAGAGTCAGTGAAAAGGTTTACGACGAGGGTCTTAATCGAAAAGAATCCTTGCAACGGGTCCCCGCCGCACGCCTGCGCTCGTGTCTCCGCGCAGCCGTATCCTCGACGGGTATAGCACGCCGCTCATCTATAAAAGAGAGGAACTTAGTTTGAAAAAGATCGCGCTAAAATGTAATTGGAAATAAAATAGAGTATGATTCAAAATGAGTAAAATTGAGCTTTATTGTCTCTTGTTGTACATGCGTGAGCCCTTGTAAAGGGGGTACGCGCTAGTAAGCATCATGTTTATTTATGCCGACTCGCTTAACCGTGTCCGGGTCCGAACGACCTGCTTTAGACGCTTTTGGCCAGCAAGGCCATATTAGTGTGAGGCTGTTAAGGCAGTCTCACATTCTTCCTTGAGGGACACGCGCAGCTTCCCTTTAATGAAATGATGCCTCGTGGACCGGCATTTTAAGTTTAAGAGATGCATAATGCGGTATTGCGTTAAAGCGGGCGAAAGCTTCGGTCTCCAAAGAGTGCTTGATGGCTACTTTTAAATGGGGCGATGTGGAAGACCAATCTTTTCCCGATGGAAGTTGTCGGGTGAGCCGAACATAACTTCCAATAGTAGGGAGCCCGCATAATGGGCATATGTGCTCGCATTATTCCTTGAAGGAAGTGTTGCTATGGCCAATCCTGTTTGGGTTTATCCCCATGTTATGGATTGTGTCCCGACATAGCAGGTTTAAATCACCGCCGCTGTCCATTAGGAGTTGCGTAAATTGAAGACCGTCGATTATAGGTTCTAGTATCAATGCAGTCCATCCTGCGTTCCGGATACTTTCGGAGTAGTCCTGATGGTCGAAGGTAATTGGTTTTGACAACCAGTGTTGGGACTCCGCTAGGGTTGATTGTGCGGCGCGCGTAATTCAATGGGTGCCGCCTGCTTTCCCCTTTGTTACTTGAAGTAAGTTTACTGTTTTGACCTCTTGTGGGAAATTCTTTTGTTTTCCGGGCTCGCTTTTTTCAAGCTACGCCGCAGAGAGCGAGGAGCTCTTTGTGGAGGTTCTTCCGATCCAATGACGTGTCCGGCGGAGATCGTCCGGACTGTTGTCCTTGCCGGGACGGGTTGTTTGTCCAAGTTGGCCTGTTCGGATGGTTGCTCAATGTCATGTTCGCCGGCCGGCTCACCCTACTCTATGGCTGGGTCTGTGGGCGTTATATTTGTCGAGGTGGGTTTTGAGCGCGCCACGCCGCTTTGACCGCTTCCCGAGGGAATTTTCTTCGCAGCGCCTAAATGCGTTCCTCGTTATCGCTTCCTTTAGGTGTGTCCACCATATATATATCGAAGTTGAGGTGGCTATCCAGCGCCCCGTGGGCGCTGGTTCTGGTCGCTCCGCGCCATCGCCCATATCGCCGATGTCCTCGAGTCAAAGTCGAGCATGTCCGTTAAGTCATCGGCGGTGGCTACAAAGTGGGTGGTGGTGGGCGCTGAATTTCTTCGCCGTCCGAATCCCAACCTTCCCGACCGTAGTTCGCCAGGCTCCCGACAAAGAGAGAGACTTTAATGAGTTCAGGATATTGCCAAAGGGCGAAGTGCTGAAAGATGTCCGCAGCGGTGAACTCCATAACCGCGCCTACCGGATTCGATTGGTAGGGCGCTGGAGGTTCGGAGTCCGGAAAGGAGTCCGCACCGGGAGTCACGAGCTTTGCAAAGGACATGGATGGTGTTTGGCTCAATCGCCAGAGATTTCAGCCCCGAGGCGGTGTCCAACCAACCGCCCTCGATCGCGTAAACCGCCCGGATTAAGGGTCGGAGCGGCACCGTGCGGCCTCTGTGGCATTGTTCGGCGCAGAGCTAGACCGCATCCATCGAGATAGTGCGGCGCGCCGGCCGTGGCTCAATCCGTCAAGATCAAGTCTCCGCGACATCGGCCGATAGTTCAAGTTTTCCAAATCTGACCTGATGGTCAGGGCGAGCCGATCCGCTCCAGATGGCTCGCGAATTGCCCGCAGCAAAGCCGCCGAATACGAAGATCTGTCCGGGAGAAAAGTCTCACCGGACTGCGCTGCTGCTAATGATTGAAGGAGCCATCGGGCCTATAGGTGACGCATACGAGGAACTCTCAATGAAAGCACCAATGTCGTGTCAAAACCGCGGATCTCGTAGGGGGTCCCGAATCGTGCGCCTAGGCGGATGGTAACAAGAGACAAGGGACACGATGTTTTACCCAGGTTGGGCCCTCTCGATGGAGGTAATACCCTAGTCCTTCTTGATTAATATTGATGATATGGGTAGTACAAGAGTAGATCTACCACGAGATCGTAGAGGCTAAACCCTAGAAGCTAGCCTATGGTATGATTGTTGTTCGCCCCACGGACTAAAACCCTTCAGCTTATATAGACACCGAATAGGGTTAGGGTTACAGTGAGTCGGTTACAATTGTAGGAAATCTACATATCCAGACGCCAAACTTGCCTTCCATGCCAAGGAAAGTCCTATCCTGACAAGGGACTAAGTCTTCAATCTTGTATCTTCATAGTCTAGAGTCCGCCAAAGATGATAGTTCGCTATCCGGACACCCCTAGTCCAGACTCCTCAACAAAGGCTGGAGTTAGATGTTGTTTCCTTTTCAATCTGGGTTTTTGTAAACCTGATGAACAATCAACCTCATGCTTTTGTACGCTTTGTAAGCTGGAGTTAGATGTTCCTGCCCTTTTCAACTCGGTTGTGACTCATCATATTTTCTTTGAAACAAGGCAAATGGTTGCCATTTGTTTAATTTAGAGTGAAGTATTGTAACAAATCACAACCAAGGAAATAACATCACACCACGCCGCTGCTTGAGCTCACTGTGCATTACTGTAAGCCAAGTGATTAGCCCCCACCAGCACCCACAAACTTATTTCGAACTAGCACATCAAATGGGCTGTTAATTTTCATAGGACAGGCTGCATGACCGTGACTGATTTGGATTCGACATTTGGGACCCGCGAGGAAATAGCCTATCCAAGGTGGTGTCGACTTACTAGCCACCAACAAACGATTCTGCTTACCACCGTTGGATTGACATCCAACATGTGTCATGTATCTTCTATCTCTTGTCTTCTTCTTCCTCCAAATTACCAAACCAAACCAATTCCGTCGGCTCCGCCGCTCCCGCCCCCATGGCTGGCTGCGCCCCGCCGCCCTACCGTGACGCATTCTCCAGCGTTGGCCAGGCCCCTCCTCTATTCCCCCACACGCCTTGTTATTCTCCGCGATGTCATCCCCAACACGCACTGCGTGCTCGAACCAGTCAACCTCAGACTTCCCCACCGCCGCGATCGACCCGGCGATCTTCAACGGCTCCCTGCTCGTTCGGCCCGAGGCCTCGCTGTCGTCCTCCGCTTTGCGGACTTGGTTCGCTTCGCCAGGCGCGTGTGCCGCCTCTTGCATTGTCAACGCGTCCAACAACCGAGAGGAACAAGGAGATGATCAGACGTGGAGAGGATGACAAGAGGGACCCACCAGTGTCATGGCAGTACGCAAGCAAGTGCCTCTATAGTACAAGCCCAAAATTACGGTTCCTCCTAATGGTTGGACATCTGGGGCTCACGCCATTGTCAACGTAGTCAATAAACGAGAGAATTACACTACGAGCGGCTGACACCAGGGACCCAGCAAGTCGCGCAACTTTTTTTTGAGGAACAAGCAGTTGTTATTTATACTAGTTTTGGCGACGGATCAGGGTAACAACAGGGATGTGCGGGGGCTGTGGCCCGTCTAGCCAGGGTTTTATTTATGTTTACCACATCATGAGCCCAGTTGTGTTTTTTCTTGCTGAAAATGGCTAGCACATTTCTATTTTTTTAAAGAAATACCCAAACAAGGCCTACTTGCTTTATCGGCCCTGCTGGGCTGCAAATCTTTCAAGACGATGAGAGTTTCATTCGGTTTGCCCAGAAATGGCCTGTAATTTTTTTAAAACACATCAAACTAGGAATTAGTTTCAATTTTTTTTTCATTACAAGATCTTAAATTCCATTGATTTTTATGTGTGGACAAATATTTGGATTTTATATTTATATAAATTATTTTTCAAAATAGTTTGAATGTGAATCGATATTTCGGATTAAAAACAGTTGACCGCTTTTGAAATATGCAAAATTTCGTATACTTTTTAACCGTGGCCACAATATGGGGTGTAATGCTAACAAAAAGAAGATGGGCTCCAAAAAAAACCTGAAGAATTAGCAAATGGGCTATATATTATTAGAAATAATGGCAGATGGGCTGTATGCTCTTTTCCGTAGATTTGAGGCTGACTTGTGCGCCTACTACAGGTTGATGCATATGCTTTCATAAAAAAAGGTTGACGCACACGCAACGCCCTGTCGACTTAGTCAACACACGAGAGCAGTGACTGTAGGATGTCCATCCAACGGCTGTCGTGCTTCTTCAATCTCTGCTCTTCATGCTCCGGCCGCTCAAACAAGCGTCCGTGGACTGCTCGCTCCCTCCTCCCGTGGTCGGCTATGCTACCGCCAAGAGGCCTCACGGCCCCACCGCATTCCCATCGCTGGCCTAGCCATCCCTCTACTCACCCACACATGCTGTTATTCTCCGGCGACGGCAGACGAACCAAGAACCCTCGACTCCTCGCGCGGGAAACAAGCTGCCGAGTATTCCCGGCTCCGTGTCGTTTCCTTCCTAGGCCCGCCGCCGCCCACCGCCTGGTGCTCTCGGCGTGCGCCTGGTCAACGTGGTCAATGAACGACATCCATCGAAGTGGATGTGACGTGGAGAGGCCGACAGCTGGGTCCATGGACGCACGCAAGGAAATGCCTCCTTATTACGCCGCAAAATAATGATTCCTCCTCCTAACAGCTAGGACCCACAGGAAGGGCCTCAGATTTCGTGAAAAAAACGTTCCCCGCCGATGTGTCGGACCCACCAGCTATATCTTCGCACGCAAGGAAGTGCCTCCTTATTACGCCCAAAAAATGAATACCCCCTGCTAGCTGGGACCCACCATATTGTTGGGCTGACTTGTGGGCCTGCTAAGTTGACGGGGACGGAGGGCTTTGTCAACTTAGTCAATACTCCAGTGACCGTATGATGTCCATCCAACGGCCATAGTGCTTCTTCAACCTCTGGTCTTCTTGCTGCAGCCTCCCAAAGCAGCGCCGGTCGTGCCGCCTGCTCCTGCCTCCCGTGGCCGGCTGTGCTACCGCCTGCTCCTGCCTTCCGTGGCCCGGCTCCGCGTCGTCCCCTTCCTAGGCCTCGCCGTCGTCCACCGCCGTGGTGCTCTCGGCGCGGCATGGTCAATGTGGTCAACGACCGACTTCCATCGGAAGAGTACTGTACGTGGAGAGGCTGACAGCTGGGTCCACGGCAGCCGCAAGGAAGTGCCTCCTTATTACGTGGAAAATAATTATTCCTCCACCTGACAGCGGGGACCCACCGGACGGGCCAACATTATTTTGCGAAAAAAATCGTTTCCCCCTGACTGCTCGGACCCACCGGACGGGCCACCGTATTTCGCAAAAAAAAAACGTTTCCCCCGTTGTCAGCTCGGACCCACCGGAAGTGCCTCCTTATTACGCACAAAAAAAATGAATACTCCCCCGGCTAGCTGAGACCCACCTTGGTGGGAGGCTGTCTTGTGGGCCTACTAAGTTGACGGGGACGAAGGGCTTTCTCAACTTAGTCAATATGAACGATTCTAGCTCTAGTGACCGTACGATGTCCATCCAACGGCCGTAGTGCTTCTTCAACCTCTGGTCTTCTTGCTCCAGCCGCCCAAAGCAGCACCGGCCGTGCCGCATGCTCTTGCCTCCCGTGGCAGGCTGTGCTGCCGCAGAGGCCTCACCGCCCCCTACTATTCCACCGCTGGCCAGGCCCTGCGGCGACAGCAGCCTCACAACGCAGCCGAACCAGTGAACCCTCGTACTCCTCTCCGCACGGGCTTCCACTGCCGCGTCTTCCCTGGCTCGCGTCATCCCCTTCCTAGGCCTCGTCGTCGTCCACCCCCGTGGTGCTCTCCGCGCGGCGTGGTCAACGTGGTCAAGGAACGACTTCCATCGGAAGAGTACTGTACGTGGAGAGGCTGACAGCTGGGTCCACGGCCACAACCCAGTTTTTTGTGATTTGCCAAGTCGCTTTGTCAGGCCTGTTGGGCTGCAATTCTTTCAAGATGAGGAGAGCTTTCATTCGGCTGGCCGAGAAAATGGCCCATCAATAATGAGAAAATGGGTTGTACATTTTTAAAACACATCAAACCGGCAATTAGTTTCAATTTTTTTTCATTTCAAGATTTTAAATTATATTAATTTTTATGCGTGGAGTATTTGTTGGATTTTATATTGATATACATTTATTTTTAAAATCAGTTTGAATGTGAGTCGAAATTTCAGGATTAAAAACAGTTCGGACACTTTTGAAATATGCAAAATTTCGTATAATTTTTAACAGTAGCCACAATATGGGCTGTAATGCTAACAAAAGAATATGGGCTCCAAAAGAACCTTAAGAATTAGCAAATGGGCTGTAAATTATTAGAAATAATGGCAGATGGGTTGTATGCTGTTTTCCACAGATTTGAGGCTTTCCTAAAAAAGGGTTGACGACAAGCAAAGGACGGTTGGATGTCCATCCAATGGCCGTCGTGCTTCTTCAATCTCTGCTCTTCCTGCTCAAGCCGCCAAACAAGCCCCGGGCGGGACTGCTCGCTCCTCCTCCTGCGCGTCGGCTGTTGCCATGCAGGCCTCACCGCCCACCGTACTCCCATCGCTGGCCTAGCCATCCTCTACTCACCCACACCTGTTGTTATTCTCCGCGACGGCAGATTTAACCAAGAAACCCTCATACAGTCGTACTCCCCTCCGTGTGGGAAACAACTGCCGAGTCTTCCCTGCCTCCGTGTCGTCCCCTTCTTAGGCCTCGCCGTCGTCCACCGCCGTGGTGCTCTCGGTGCGGCGTGGTCAATGTGGTCAACGACCGACTTCCATCGAAAGAGTAATGTGCGTGGAGAGGCTGACAGTTGGGTCCACGGTCGCAGCAAAGAAGTGCCTCCTTATTACGCGCAAAATAATTATTCCTCCACCTGACAGCGGGGACCCACCGGACGGGCCACCATATTTCGCGAAAAAACGTTTCCCCCTGACTGCTGGGACCCACCAGCTACACCTTCGCACGCAAGGACGTGCGTCCGGGCAAAAAAATGATTCGCCCCCCTGACTGCTGGGACCCACCAGCTACATCTTCGCACGCAAGGAAGTGCGTCCGGAGAAAAAAAAACGATTCGCCTTCCTGACTGCTGAGACCCACCAGCTACATCTTCGCAGGCAAGGAAGTGCCTGACAGTCGGTGCTCACCTGGTCGAAGCGTATGTAGCGTTGTCATTCTGGTCGCGAACATGTATGTACATATATACTGGTGGATGTAGAGGCGCGCACGTGTCATAGTAGAGGCGCGCACGTAGCATGTACACGTACGTACAGCAGCCAGGGTGCAAGAAAGAAAATACGGCCACATATGTGTACATAGGGGCGGGGTCTCGAACGCCTACTCGCGCATACGTAGGGCGAGGGCTCGTGTACATGGCTGGGTCGGAACGGAGAAACAGCGTCATCGTCGTGTTCATGGGGAGGCAACGGAATGCGTCGTGTTAATCGGGAGGCAACGAAACGCGTGGGAGCCAACCGATTGGGTCGGAACGGAATGCGTGGTCGTGTTCATCAGGAGGGCTTGGACGGAACAGCGATGGAAGCGAGGCTGGCGCGCCGCGAAACAGAGAAACAGACCTCCTACGCTTGGAACGAGGGTCTGTTGATCGGGAGGGTGTGGCGATCGCAAACGGAGGAAACGGACCTCCTACGGTCGAAACGGGGGTCCTGTTGATCGGGAGGGGTGTGGCGTACCGCAAAACGGAGGAAACGGACCTCCTACGGTCGAAACGGGGGTCTTGTTGATCGGGAGGGGTGTGGCGTACCGCAAAATGGAGGAAACGGACCTCCTACGGTCGAAACGGGGGTCCTGTTGATCGGGAGGGGTGTGGCGTACCGCAAAACGGACGAAACGGGGGTCTTGTTCATCCGGAGGGGTGTGGCGTACCGCAAAACGGGACTCCACGAGATATTGTTCATCTCCACCGTGGACCTCCTCCAGCCTCCACGGGCTACCGTCGACCTCCTCCAGCCTCCACAGGCTCCTGTTCATCCAGCCTCCACCGCGCTACTCCACCGGATCTGTTCAACCACCCTCCACGGGCACCCTCCACCGCATCTCTGTTCATCCAGCCCTCCACACCACGGGTCCTGTTCAACCACCCTCCACGGCCACCCCTCCACCATCTCTGCTCATCCAGCCCTCCACACCACGGGTCCTGTTCATCCGAGGCAACACCACCGCCATTGTTCATCCAACCCCCCGCGCAATGCTCACTGTTAATCCAATCGATCGGCTTAAGTTAGCAGCAGCGGCGAATCACTCCATCGGGTTGAGTTAACACCACCGATCGATCGCCGGGTTCGAGAACGCGAGTAACTGCGGCAATCGCTCGGGTTGATTAGAGCCAACGCCGCACACACACGCCAGCACGCGTCACGAGAGAACGCGCGCATCGCCGCCCCTGACCTCCCACCGTAATCGGCAACTCCCGAAATTTTCCTCCCCTTGCTTCTACCACGGTTTTTCCGTCATGGACGACCCAAAGAATGTCATGCAGCTGCGTCTCCGGCCCGCCCAGGACGAAAAGCCCATTTTCTGTCATGAATTTTCGTCATAGAAGTAGGAGCCCACCACATCTATGATGATACCGGGTTTTGTCACAATTATCGTCATAGAAGTGTCATATGTATGACAGAAATTTTTTTGTTCGGCCCAAAATGTCACGGATGTGTCTTTTTTTTGTAGTGTATCTTCTTGACCGCCTCAATTTTTTGGAGGGCCTTTTGGGCTTCGGCCTTGGCATTTTGTGCGTTCTCAAGAGCCTTCGCAAGCTTGGACCCTTGCGTCTTAGAGTCACGCTCCAAGGACTCGTACTTCTTGACAAAGTCCAGGAGCTCTTGCTGCACCTCGCCGATTCGGGCCTCTTGCCTCTCGCTCTCGGCGCGCTCCGTGGCCGCTTTGCCTTCGGCCTCGGATAGCGCCTTCTTAGGGGCCGCCACTTTGATCGTGGCCCCTAGCAAAATTCATGACGATCCTGTGATCTAACAAACCACCTTCCTTTTTCTTTATCAATAAACAGACGGGGTATTACTTACCTTTGTTCTCTTCGAGCTGCCTCTTGGTAAGGCCGAGCTCTTCCTTGGACCGCTCAAGGTCCGCTTGATCTTGGCGACCTCCGCCGTCTGAGGGCTGACCAGCAAAGCTGCTTATTCACATAGACATATTTTGATTAGACTCTGTGATTATTATTTGATCCTTTGTTCGGCCTTTCTTTGCGAACACCAAACAGAGCATCAGGGGCTACTGTTGTAACACCCCTAGTGTCATGCTACAGTAATACCCTGTTAATGGTGCCATGTCATCATGTTACTGTTACTAATCTTCACTTGATCCAATTCACAATTCAAATTCAAATCCAATCTAAAGTAAAAAATTCATATTTGTCAAACATGAAAACTAAAATTTTCATCTTGTGTCCAATAATCACTTGTTAATATTGGAGGTGAACTAACATTTTCCGAGAATGTCCAAATGCCTAAACCACTTTAAAACAGTGGCTAAAGAAAATAAATTAAATGCTTGTTAAGTTATAAAATAAAATACTACTTTATTTTGGTGCCAAGTTAATTATAGCAATGGCCTAAGTTAAAATGGTATTTTAGGTGCAAGATTGGTTTTATAAAACTATTTTGCTTTACGAAGTTAAAAAAAACCAAAAGAAAGAGAGAGAGAGAGAGAGAGAGAGAGAGAGAGAACAACCCCCTGGACCGGCCCACCTAACCAGCCCGAGCCAGCCTAGATCCCCGCCGTCTCGTCCCTTCCTGTTCCCTGCCAGGAACAGGGCGAGCCTCTTGAACCCACTCAGCCGTAAATCGTGAGGGATAAAACCGCCACGAGCGCCACAATCCCTCCCCACTCCGCCCCTCTCCTCTCCGCCTCTCGGTCGAGATCCCTTTCCCCCAAGCGCGGTGCTTCTCTCTCTCGCCATGGTGCGCCATCGCTGTCGCCTTCGCTTGCTCGCCCACGTAGCCACCAACCCCTCCTCGACGAGCCACCGTGTTCAGACGCGTCGTCGACGTCCACAACTGCGACCCCGACCACCCGCTCGAGCCGAAGCCCGCTACAACACCGCCCCGACCAAGTCATCGTCCTCAGCTCCGACGAGCACCGTCGCCCCGCTTCGCCGCATCTGCTGCTCCTAAGCATTCACGGGGCCACCGTGTGCCCGCTAGGTGAGCCTCCGCGTCGCTCCCTTCCCTCTCTTTCACGCTCTAGCGCGCTCCGTCACCGTCCCCGTGGAGGTGAGCTCCGCCGCCCGCCATTTGCAAGCGGCGCCGTACTGCGCTCGAGCCCCGGTATGCGCTCAGGCGCACGCAGCACCGAGCCATAGCCCCAACCGCACCCCTAGGCCGCTCCCCCCGCGATTCGAGCGGGCTGGCGCCACGCCGCTCCCGTCATTTGGTCCGCCAGCTCCGGCCTCCCTAGCGTCGCCTATTACCACCAGTCGACGCGGCGTCGACCCAGTGGTAAAAAGGCCCACCCTCGACTCCGTTCATGCCCCTGTCGCCGACTCCGTCCTCGCCCAACTCCGTCTACCATGGACATCGACGCCGGCGCCGTTTCTGGCTGTCCCAGCCACTGCCGTTTCCATGGTTGGACGCGCGATGACGTCAGCGTTTGAACGCTACCGGCCACTCCCTTTTTGACGCCCCCTAGCCCTTTCCCGATACCCTCCCGTGTGCGCCGCCGCGGAGTTGGCTCGTCGGAGCTCCCTCCGGCGTGGCGCCGACGTGGCCGACCTAGCCCCAACCCTAGGGTCACTGCCTGGTGGCCCCAAGGGCTCGGGCTGACCAGTTGACCGAGTCGACGCAGCTGGCTGGGTAGCACCCAGACGCTGACATAAGGGCCCGCACCGCCTGCTAATTAATTAATTAATTTGTTTAAGTTAATTAGTTTAACCTAATTAGTCATTGACATGTGGGGCCCAACCACTAGTTAACTCTGTTTAGCTAAATTAAACTGCTGTTAGCCCCACTGTCTATGACAGGTAGGACCCAGCTTCCAGGTTTGACCTGAACAGCTGCCGTTGACCTATTGACCTCATGCTGACACCATGCTGACACAGTAATTCCTTTTCTGTTAATTTAAATAATTTCAGAATTTGTTTAAATCTTTGAAAATTCCTAGAAAATAAACCGTAGCTCGGATGAAAATGTTTTCTACATTAAAGTTGCTCAGAACGATGAGGCAAATCCGAATACGCGGTCTGTTTACCTGTCAGATGCCTCTAACTATCTGAACATGAAACTTTCCCCCTTCGGTCATCTGTTTAATACAGGTCCGGAACCGGGAAAACATTCCCGGTTGAATCCCCCCTTCACCTATATCATGTAGCCATGCGTTAGGTCACACCCGACACACCATCTTGCGACGTTATGCTTTGTGATGCTATATTTGCTTTATATTTACTGTTTCTTCCCCCTCTTCTCTCCGGTAGACCCCGAGACCAATGTTCCCCCTGTGATCGACTACGTCAACGACGACCCCTCCTTGCCAGAGCAACCAGGAAAGCCCGCACTTTGATCATCCTGATATCGCCCATTCCTTTCTCTCATGCTTGCATTAGATTTTGCTACTGTTATTGTTTGCTCCTATTCTGATGCACAACCTGCTTTTGTAACCTGATCATTGTACCTTACCTGCTTATCCTAAACTGCTTAGTATAGGTTGGTTAGTGATCCATCAGTGACCCCCAACTTGTCCTTATTGCCCCTGCTTCATCATCAAAGACTCGATCAACGGGATCGAGAAGACCAGGCCCCGACACCGCACATCACTTTCCCCTTAGTTGGTCGACACTACTGGGTTGCTATCGAGTGCCGGGGGTGAGACCTCATCAGCACTTCTGATGTTACCTTGTAGTGTAGCTATTCGGTCATGGTCATCGGGGGTGATTCCGCCTTAACCACTTCTGATATGACTCTATCGTGCAACCCCTCAAGTGTGAACTTTGAGGGTGGTTCCTCTTATGTTCACCTTGATGATTACATTGAGTGGAATCCGTCAAGGGTGATTCCTCAGGTTTTCCCCTTGCTATTAGACACACAGTTACTATGCTTACTATGACTTACACTAAACCCTATTACTAAAGACGGGTCGACCCTGAGGGGTACCCGCACGAGCATATTTGCGAGTGATGTGGAGTCGGGTTGACCTGGAAGGTGCCCGCGAGATAATTACGAGGCGTGGCCGGGCATTCCTAGCCCTTGCCGCAAGTCCTCAAGATGGGGCAACGGGATCACATCTTTCGTGAGTCTCTGCTTGTTACCACGCGCTCCTAATCCACTACGATTTGGATATTTGATCCGAGGGGCCTCTGGCCTGATAGCACTAACCATCACGTGGGCATAGTATGGGCGTTCTGCGTCGTATACATCAACCGAAGCTTAATAGGCGTCGGCCGTGCGAGCGGCAAGACCGGGTTGGACTGGTAAGCTCTGCTGTTTAGGAAGGTAGCTAGGTCGCTCACCGGCCCGCGCATAGCGTCTTGGAGTTCAGGGAGATGGACCATGACCCTGGGGCATAGGTTTAGTCAACGTGCTAGCCTCTCTATTAAGCCTAGGTCGGGTTGCGGCGTATTGTTTGGCGAGGCGGGCATGACCCGAGAAAGTGTGTCGGCGGGAGTTAATCGGCGTGGTGGGTAAGTTGGTGCACCCTACGGGAAGAAAACATCTATCGATAGCCTGTCCCACGCTAAGGGACACTTGGAGTTGTATCCCGATCCATACAACTAGAACGGATACTTGTGATGAGAATTGGATGGTGATGAGTAATGGATTGTGATGATAAGCTGGATAGTATGGCTCAGGATTTCTTTCTCGCAGGAGTCGAGAAAGGATCTCCGCCGAGGTTGATAACACTACTACTAACTTACATTATGCTACTCTACTCCTCACATTTTCTTTGCAAGATGGTGGTTTCCGGAAGATGCTAGTCTTCGATAGGACTAGGCCTTCCCTCTATTACGGCATTTACGTAGCCCGATCCACATATACAGCCTTCCTTTGATAATGTTGCATATGTAGTGTAGATCCTTGCTTGCGAGTACTTTGGATGAGTACTCACGGTTGCTTTGCTCCCCCTTCCCCCTTTCTTCTTTTTTCGGTTGATGCAACCAGATGTTGGAGCCCAGGAATCAGATGCCACCGCCGATGCCTACTACTACGTGGAGACCGTCGACGACTAGGAGTAGTTAGGAGGTTCCCAGGCAGGAGGCCTTGCCTTTTCGATCGTAGATGCTTTTGTGCTAGCCTTCTTAAGGCAAACTTGTCTAACTTATGTCTGTACTCAGATATTGTTGCTTCCGCTAACTCTTGTGTATTCGAGCTTATGTATTTGAGCCCTCGAGGCCCCTGGCTTGTAATATAAAGCTTGTATTATTTTTGTCGGATTTCGGGTTCCGGCAGACCCTTAAGGTTTGAACTCTGGGGTGCGCGCGGAGATCCAACACTCCACCGTCTCGTACCTCGCCGAATCGCAGGGACCTAAACTACTAGAAAGAACAACACAAGAGACGCAAGATTTATACTAGATCGGGCCACCGTTGTGGTGTAATACCCTACTCTAGTTTGTGGTGTGGTGGATTGCCTCCGGGGCTATTGAGGAACAGTACAGGGAAGAACAGCCTCGCGAGGGTCTGTTCTTGGTGGGTGTGATGAACTGCTAAGTGGTATCCCGTCGCTCTAGCTTGAGGATCGGGTCTCTATCTCTCTCTCTCTCTGGATGCTGATCGTCCTATCTCCTCTCTGATCGTCCTGATGGATCCCTAAATGCCCGATCTCCCTTTACTATGGTGGCTAGCTCTACTTATATAGGCGAAGGCCTGGGCCTCTTCCCAAATATTAGCGGGAAGGCGCCAAAATTAGCCATTTGAAGGGAACATCGGGTACACTTATCGACTAAAGTTGGTCCTCACCGCCAAAGGCTCTGGTGATGGCCTTTGCTTAGGCTCCACGATGACTCCTTCCAGCCGTTGGGGCTGGTCTTGGTCTTGTTGCATCAAGCGGATGCCTTTGCTTGATGCTCTTACTGCGCTTGCTCCTTTGCACCAAAGAGGAAGGGGGCCGCTTGTGGCTGGCGCCCGGCTGGCGCCCTTGGTAAATCATGGCTTGCGTCCACGGGCACCTCGCGAGGTACCCTCCTTGAACTCTCCGCCTCCTCATGAGCCAGCCTGACGAGGCCGTGCACGAGGAGCTCCTGGTCGTCTGCTTGCGGGATTGCCCCTCGCGAGGTCTTGAGTTTGTGTTGATGAAGATGGGCTGTCTGGGCCTCCTTTGAGCCACGCCGCAGGCGCGGCGAGCAAGTCTGGGACCCCGTTCCCGGAGCGCCGACAAGTAGCCCACAGGCCTGGCGTGCCGAACTTGGCGGCGGAGAGAGGCGAAAGGGCAAGTCTGGCGTCATGAGCCCTAACAGCTGCGGCCTTAGGCGCCGCATGGCGGTTGATTGGGCGTGTGCGCGACTGTTCCCCGACGCCTTGGTAACCGCCGGATTCGACAGGTCCACGCATGCGAGTTGGTCATGATGATCGGTGATCGTGGAGGCCGACGGTGGGCCTTCACCGGCTAAGGCACGAACGGCGTCGCCCTTCGATCTATCCTTCGCTTCTCCTCTTCCTCGTCTCGTTTGGTTGCCATGGCTTCGATCCGCGGTTCTCGAGGAAGAGAAGGAAAGGCTCCTCAAGAGGACCCCGACCTGCTCCCCCAAAAGCGGCTTGCTCTCTGGTGTCGAGGCAGGGCGCTCATGAGGCGCCCGTGCTGCAGTGCGCATGATCGCCACTAGGGTTTCCTCTTCCCTTATACGCTGAATTGGTGGCCTGAAGGAGGCGACGCCGGTGCCATAATGGCGCCGCCGACAACGCCCGGCCGGAGTCACGAAGGTGTCGTCTTTCCCCGGAGTTCACGCCGAGGCTCTGCCGGGAGTTCGTGCCAGCGTCGCCGCGCCTCCCAAGTCTTGGATTCGTCTTCCTTCTTTCTTCGTCTCGTCGTCCGTGAAGGAGCCCCAGGACTCGGCTGCAACCACGCCGGCTGTAGCACCTCAGCGGCAAGGGCAGAGGTCGCAGATGGTGCCCCGGCGAGGTCTTCATGACTCGATTTGGGAGCGATGTCGCCGGGTCTCTGGGGCGAGGCGCCCTCACGATCCACTGGAGTGCAGCATTGCCGGTGATGTCCTTCAAGTTCTTCGATGCGGAGGGTCGTCGGTTTGAGTGCTGCCGGGAGGCGGTTGGGGCCCTGTTGTGGTGAGACCCAGCCGACCGACCACTCCTTGGCAGCTTCTCGAGCGGCGAAGGCGCGGAGGATCAGCGACTCCGCCGAGCTCTTGGCGGCGCGGAGGCGGCGGCGACAACTCTGAGCCCCGAGCATGCGCTGCTCCGGAGTAAGGCGGGCTCGTCGAACGCCGCCGCCCCCGATCTGGATGGGGTTGGCTCGGACGGGTGGCCCTTGTTGATGATGGCGTCTGCCATGGTGGTCCGATAGATAGGACTCCTTAGGATTAGCGTCTTTTGTTCTGCGAGAGCAGGAATGTACCATGAGGGCTTGTAAGATATTTGTAACCGTTTGTCAATATAACCCTTATTGTGAGGCAATGCAGGATGCTCATTCTGTTTTAGCGCATTTCTTCCTTTCGGACCTCGTGAGGGCTTGATGCTCTCGCCAGCAGGTCCCGATCCCAAAGCGGCTTCACGGCCGCTGGTATGCTGGTCGCGATGCCGTGGTCAAGGGCAGGAGGTGGCGGCCGAGGTCGATAAGAGCCTCTCGAGTCGCGATGCTCGGGGGTCCCCTTGGCGTAAGCAGCCATCATTCGGTGAAAGCAGGGCGGCGTTCGCGACACGGAGTTGCATTGAGTGTGGGGGTGGTGTTGTGGTAACTAGTGTACCCGGTGACTTATCTCGAGGTTAGGGCGATGCTTCCGGTGCGGTGCCAGGTCCGTGCCTTGGCTGACGAGAGATTGCGTGGCGAGGTCGTTCGTGCTCCTTGAGAGACCTGCAGGTTCACCACAAAGGAACAAGAGCTCGCCGGGCGATTGTTAATCTGTCGTTAGTTGCTTTGGAGTGGCGCGAGAGGCCTCGCGAGGTGTGTCGGGGCACCCGTGAGCCTCCATGGGACTCACGAGGCCCTACCTCAAAGCGGGTTGCGCTGGCTCTGGGGCCTTATCTTGAGTGTGTTCTGCAAATTTGGCAGTGCGGTGCTTCACGTCTTGGTCCGGCTCTCGGGCTGGTCTCGGCCGTCGTTGGCAAGCCAGGTCGCGATGCCATGGACAAGACCCGAGGTGAGGGCGGAGAGCGGTAGGAGCCTGAGTCGCGATGCTCGGGCACCCCCTTTAACGCATAAGCTGGATTAGATGGCGCAACTCTCGTCCTCGGGTCCGGCTCTTGGGCTGGTCTCGGCCGTCGTTGGCAAGCAGTCGTGATGCCGTGGACAAGACCGGAGGGTGAGGGCGGAGAGCGGTAGGAGCCCTGAGTCGCGATGCTCGGGCACCCCTTTGTCGCAAGCTTCCGCCACCCGGAAAAGGCACCAAATAACAAGCATGGTGGAATGAGAGCATAATCCTAAGGAAAGCGCATGAAGGATACATGCAGCTGGGACTGGCCCGGCGGCAGGGATGATGCAGCCGAGGGCGCCCCAACAGGATAAGCTAAAGACATGAAATAAAGGGATACATGCCGCAGGGCGGACCCATGGCACTGGGAATAATCTGACCTCAAGGCGCCCAGTGGAAATAAAACTTAAAGATGTCACCTAGTGATGTTGGGGATGAAGGGTTGTTGATGTAGCAGACTCGGTGGGCTGCGGAGCCGATCCTCACGAGCCCCAGGCCACAGGGCCTCGGGAGGCTCGAGGCGTTAGCGGCTCCTCATGGGCCATCTCCATAACCGCCAGGGCTGCGGCGTGCGACCTCTTGAGCCTCGGATGGTCCTCATGAGGGCAGTGCGCAGCAGCCGCGTTTAGCGAGCCATAAGGCAGCGTCACGTGGGCGTGGGGCGGACCCTGCAAGCGTCCCACTCGCGAGGGCAGGCGCTCTTGAGATGCGGCTCGGTTGAGCCCTGGTATGTCGATCTGACCGCGCAGCCCACCATCCTCGCTGGATGGGGGGCCACAGCGGGTAGTGGCGGCTACCCCTCATGCCCCTTGACTCATGTAGCTCCTGAATGGCCTTGCTGATGAACTCTTGAGGGTTCTGCCCTCCTGGTCATGCTCCTTCTTGCGGGAAACGTGCTTCGAAACACGCCTCCACGTGGTGCCCAAGCGCCTCCCTCGAGACCTTGGCGAGGTCGGCGGCCCTCGGGGAGAGCCCGAGCCCCGCTGAGGAGGTCGCCAGGCGCGCTTTCCTATGCGATGGAAGGAGGCTCCCCTGGCGGTCTGCGGCCCCGAGAACTGTCTCTTGAAGAGTCGGGCGGTCGATGTCTTCTTCTTCTTGGGTGCTGCCTCGGAGGCATCCTGCTGCTTGTGGTGCAGGTCTTCCGGCGATGCGGCTGGAAGGCTCGCTCCAGGGGAGCTGCTTCGTCTCTTTCTTCACAAGGCACCGTGATGATTCCGCTTCACGGCATCTTGAGGATGTTGTAGCCATGGTGGAGTTCTGACCATGAACTTGGCCAACGCTGGGTACCGAGGATGGCGTTGTCTGGCATGGCGAATGTGGGCGACGTCGAAGTCGATGAGCTCGGTGTGGTAGTTGTCGCGGGCCCGAAGGTGACGGGAAGGCGGACCTGCTGATCGGGACCGTGGAGCCGTCGGTGACTCGGAGAAAGGCTTGGTTGGCTGAAGCTGGTAAGGCACTTGAAGATTGTTGAATGTCTCCACAGACGGGGCGTTGAGCCAGCTCCGCCGTCGATGAGGTCTTGGTGACCAGCACGTTCTTGATGATTCGGGAGCAAAGCATCGGGAGGACTCCGGCTGTGGCTGCGCTTTGAGCTGATCCGCTGAGCTGAGCGTGATGGCGCCGCCAACCACGAGAGGCGTGTGGACTCGAGCTTGGGAGGACTGCATTCACTTGGCAGGCGAACTGCTTGAAGATCGTTGAGAGGTGGGGCTTGTGCTCGCCCGGGATCTGACGATCGCCGCGCTTCTGAAGCCCCAGCCCCTCGTCTGATGAAAGGTCTTGATTCTCCTTGGTGGCGGCGGCAGCGGAGGGAGGCTCGTTCCCTTGCAGGCGATCCTCACGAGGCTGATCCCTCAGCCCCCCTCGAGGTGGGTCTTGCCAGTGGTCCTCGCGAGGTTGGTCGCGCCACCCTTGGCGCGGGCATGATCTTCCCAGCGTCATGCGTTTCTTCCTCCTCCTCGGCCGTAGCCCGTCGCGCTTTCAGGCGTCTGCCGACCCTTCCTTCGCGCTGGCCGGAGCTCTTGACATTCATTGGTGTTGTGGGTGTGGAGGTCGTGGTACACGCGATACCGGCTGCCCTTAGAGGACTCGGGCTGATCTCGCCTCGCTTGGTGTGCGGTTCGACGCGAGCACGGCAGCCCCTGCGCTTCACATCCTTAGCCTTGGACTTCTTCTCCTCGGGATCCGCGGCGGGCAGCTCGAGGAGGGCGCCCTCCTCAGCTCTGGCGCGCTTGGTCGCAAGTTGAACAGCTCGAGGAGGTGCACAGATCTTAATGCATCGCCAGCTCCTCCTTCATCTTGACGTCGCGCCGCGCCCGTCGGAGAAAGCGAGATGATGGCCTCCTCCGTTACCACAGGGATCTTGAGGCAGCGTTGTTGAAGCGCTGGATGTACTTCTGCAGGGTTTCCCCTAGCTTCTGCTTGATCCGGCGCATGTCGCTCACGGCGGGTGGCCGGTCGTGAGTACCCTGGAAGTTGGTGATGAAGCGGGTGCGCATCTCGGCCCGGAAGATATCGTGCACGGGCTAGATTCAGAGCAGTGCAGGCCCCGTCCTGGCGCCATGGAAACCAGTTCGCCATGACCCTTCGTCCCGTTGGTAGCCTCGATGCCCAGCTCGTGAAGCTGGAGGAACTCCGTAGGGTCAGCCGTGCCGTCGTGGCGTGGAGGCAGGTGCAGCTTGAACTTGGTGGGCCATGCGATCTTTGCATGCTTCGGTAGTGAAGGCGCGGCAGCCCGCCGTGGCATGTGGGGCCTCGGACGGCGAGCTTGGTCTTGTGGGCCTCCTTGCACGCGGGTGGGGGCAGCGCGAGGTCTTAGCGTCTTTGGGCGGGGCGCTCGGGCAGCTTCTTGCGGGCGAGAACTTCTTGGCAGCTCTGCTCTTGCAGCGCCGGCGCTGGCGGAACAGGTTCCTCGAGGCCGCCGCCTTGGGGCAGGCGCCGTCTTGAGGAGGAGGCGGCTGAGGCGCCCAGGAGCTTCGCCGCAGCGGGCGGGTGCGGTGCTTGGCGGACGGGCGGCGGGTCGCCTCTGCAGCAGCGGACGAGCTTCGGCGACTTCGGTCGAGCCATTCTTCGTGAACATCGTCGATGGGGCGATAGCGCAGGAGCTCGTTAGCGCGATAAGCGCAGCTTCGGGCCTCCATGGCGCTGAAGTGCGCGTGGCGAACCAGTGGGGTGGCGCGGCGTGGCGGTGCGGCAGCCCGCCTCATGGACAGTCTTTGGGGCGGCGCTTGCTGCTCGTTCCCGCCGGGCGGTGGCGGCGTTAACGGCAGGTGACGAGGAATAGCGAGATGCCCGCCGACGGGAGCCGTCTGGGCGACATGGGAGGCGAGAGCGGCTCGGCGCTCGGCGCGGGCCCGACGAGCGTCAGACATGGTTGCGGTGGTTGGGGAAGAACGAGGCGACGAAGGGTAGATTCCGGCACACCCCTACCTGGCGCGCCAAATGTCGGATTTCGGGTTCCGGCAGACCCTTAAGGTTCGAACTCTGGGGTGCGCGCGGAGATCCAACCCTCCACCGTCTCGTACCTCGCCGAATCGCAGGGACCTAAACTACTAGAAAGAACAACACAAGAGAAGCAAGATTTATACTAGTTCGGGCCACCGTTGTGGTGTAATACCCTACTCTAGTTTGTGGTGTGGTGGATTGCCTCTGGGGCTATTGAGGAACAGTACATGGAAGAACAGCCTCGCGAGGGTCTGTTCTTGGTGGGTGTGATGAACTGCTAAGTGGTATCCCGTCGCTCTAGCTTGAGGATCGGGTCTCTATCTCTCTCTCTGGATGCTGATCGTCCTATCTCCTCTCTGATCGTCCTGATGGATCCCTAAATGCCCGATCTCCAAATGCCCGATCTCCCTTTACTATGGTGGCTAGCTCTACTTATATAGACGAAGGCCCTGGGCCTCTTCCCAAATATTGAGCGGAAGGGCGCCAACAATTAGCCATTTGAAGGGGAACAACGGGTACACTTATCTGACTAAAGTTGGTCCTCGCTTTGCCAAAGGCTCTGGTGATAGCGCCTACTTGGGCTCCACGATGACTCCTTCCAGCCGTTGGGGCTGGTCTTGGTCTTGTTGCATCAAGCGGATGCCTTTGCTTGATGCTCTTGCTGCGCTTGCTCCTTTGCACCAAAGAGGAAAGGGGGCGCTGGCTGGTGGCGCCTCGACTGCCGCCCTTGGTCGTCATGGCTTGCGTCACGGGCACCTCACGAGGTACCCCGCCTTGAACTCTCCGCCTCCTCATGAGCCAGCCTGACGAGGCCGTGCTCGAGGAGCTCTGGTCGTCCGCCTCATGAGGCAGCCCCTCGCGAGGGTCTTGAGTTTGTGTTGATGAAGATGGGCTGTCCTCGGCCTCCTTTGAGCCACGCCGCAGGCCGCAAGCAGGCAAGTCTGGGGACCCCCATTCCCAGAACGCCGACAATTTTAATTTGTGTCTAGAGTTGTGTTGTGATATCTTCCCTGAGTCCTTGATCCTGATCGTACACATTTGCGTGTATGATTAGTGTACGATTGAATTGAGGGTGTCACAAGTTGGTATCAGAGTCGACTGCCTGTAGGTAGCCCCCTTTCCAACTCCTTGGCCGAAGTCGAGTCTAGTCATCCAAAAATGTTTTACTAACTTGACTGTGTGGCTTACGGGCCCATGTCGCCATTGGGTGGTATTAGGATCTTTTATTTCTCGTCTATACTCTGGGACTCTGATCTCTCTTCTATTCGGGTTATATGAACTAGTCATCCACCCGTGCTACTGCACGGGCTAGCAATTTATGAAAAAAATTAATATTGTACATAAAATTTTTATATAACTATAGTTTTATTTGAATCTTTTAATAATAAAAGTACAACATATTTACAAATATAATTTACTACTTGTTTTCATAGTTTATAGAGTATTTTATTTCCCTATTATGAATATACTCAAAACATTGTGGATCACCTTATATATTTCAAGGTTTTGTATTAAGCATTGTGCCACAATAGAGAGTGGCGACTCTAACTTTTGTAATTCGAAATACATTGATAATTTATTTTGTAATTCCTAAATTTTACGTTTTCCAATTTTGAATTTTGAAATCTATTCTAGTATGTTTTTATTATATGTACTTTCAGATAGATTTAAAACTTTTTTGACACTGAGATTTTCAACATTTTCTGAAAATACTGTGTGCATGTCACATACAAATTCAGGATAATACATGTAATTGTGATTTAAGTACATCTGTGATTGGTATAGTATTCGCACATATGCATTGTGATTGTGTGCGTGGTGATTTTTGGATATTTTAAAATGTCAAAACTGAAATATAGAAGTTTGCTTTATGTTTTCTAAACTAACATGTAAATTTCTAGAAGCTCCCACTTCTCTATTTTAAAAATTTCCCTAAATAATTGGATGCCCACCTATAGGACTTTAAAATTTTGTTTGTACACTTTTGAAAATTGATCCTTCTGACATCCCATATGAGTCATCGGGAAAAATAATGACACTGCTTTTCTTTAGGTACTACTAAATTGTTTTTTTTAGTTAGTTAAGTGCTCTCCATTGTCGAGCATTTGTCTTGAAATGTCTTAAATATGAAACTTAATCTATATGCCCTTACTTCTGAAACCAACGAATCTCTGGTGCACATGCAATAATTAGCAATTTTCGCAAAAAAACAATGCACAAATAGCAATTTTGATTTTTGAAATATATTCTAGGATTTTTACTACATGTATTTGCTAGATGGATTTAAAGCTTTTTTGACACTGAGATTTTTAGTATTTTCTGAATACACCGTGTGCATGACACATACATATTCAGGAGTATATATGTAAGTGTTATTTAAGTACATGCGTGATTAGTATGGTATACACGCATATATGCATTGTGATAGTGTGCATGGTGATTTTTGGAGGAGAAAAATAGTTGACATACTTACATGCATGTACGCACATCATGCTTACCTTGGTGTCTGCAGTTTTTTTTGTGCGAAGAAGGGAGAGACCAAGGGTAGCACGTCTCAGCTTTACTTTCTCTTTTCACTTTGTTAAATAAAAGCTTTCCTTTCTTTTTTTAAAGCAAACGGAGGTATGACTGCATTTCTTCTTCTTCTTTTCAGCGAATAAGGGAGAGACCAAAGGGAGGACGACTGTCATAGGGAAGGACTTCTCCTGTTTCATCCTATGTTGTAGAACTATACATTAATTGCACAAATGTAACTTCTTACTTTCTAGGATTAAGTTGGTGTCACGTATGGTACTTCCAATTAGTAAATATAAGAAGATATATAAGGAATAAGACTAATTAGTTATAGAAATTGCATCAAAAAATTCTAATTCAAAAATTCTTCCCCTTGCAAATGTTTGAAAATCTAATCAGACAAAAAACTATGATTACAATGGTATTTAAAAACATAAAAAGCTCAGTGCTGGCCAGGTCAAGTGAAAATCTTTCTTTCATGTGTTCATTATGACTGTGTCATAGTAGAGATAGTGATCAAGAGCAACTCACACTCAAGAAAGGCCAACATCAAGAGAAAGCTTGCCCTGGGATGTATTTTTTCCTATGCTCTTGGATGCCAAGGCGCACATGTACCTACTTATGTAGTATGTACCTCTGTAGATCAACCAACACATACTTCTATGTGATTATTTCTATTCATGAATACACATACGCATGCAACTGTATTGGACTGCTGGTATTGCATGATGTAAGTTCCTACTATGTGCATTATAAGAACATGATGAATCAAAGGCTGGTCATGACCTCATCATCATTGCGGCTTGGCTTAGGGAATAGATAGTACATCACCACGGCCTTGAGCAAATCGCCGTGTGCCTTGCAGAACATAGTGTACGGCACCGCCGCCATGAGGAAATCATGGCATGGATTGTCCTAGATTTCCTCCATCGCCTGTGATATCGCTTCCTAGGGCGTAAGACTATGGCCCGCCGCCGACACACCGTCATCAGCGATTTTGATTTCCTAAACTGTTACATGTCCGTGTGCTTGATGGCGCATCTCCCAGCCAATTTGATATCTTGGCTCCTAGCCTGTACAATTGCGTCCGCTGTGGCCACGTATTCAGAAGCTACAGGTGGGCTGCTTGCCTATATACAATGGCGTACGTGGTGGCTGCATATTCAAAAACTATGGGAGGAGAACGATGATGGCTGGTTGGAGAGGAAACTTCTCAGCTGAAACGACGGCGGCGGAAGGATGACGGCTGAGGAAACTTCCCTTGGAGAAACACCTTTCCGCCCTGGCCGCTGAGACAACGATGGCCAGATGTCAATGGACCTCCTTCTCAGTTGTATCCTCCACCGCTGGATTGTACTGTGATTGGAAGAGCGACCGGCCGTGTGTACATACTGATGCATGTTTCTTTACGTCCACCTTGAGCTTGAGAAACTGCGGTTCTTCTCTTGTTGTTTAACCTAGAAAAAGATACAAAGAGATGATTCTTATTTTTCATTGGGCTATCTTGTTTTTTTTTTCCTTTGGGTGACGTGAGGTTCCTATTCAACCAAATAAACCTGTAGAGGTGGGACAATAGGCATGGACTCCTGGTTATTTCATCTGACGGTGGTTAATAACTAATATGTAGATCCGATGGACGATAAACATACTTTTAAGGGTTAACGTGGAAGCTCCATTGGTGCTTCCAATTAGTAAATATAAGATTTTGCTAACTCTAACATTAGTATCTCGTGATCGCATCCACCCGGAGAGCCCCTTACTGTAGAGGACCGTCTGTTGCAATAGAAGATTCCGAAGATACCCTACGATGTGCTCTCGAGACTATGTGCCATCGCTTTTGCAATTCACTTCCATCGATAAACCCCTATGGATAACCACGTACACTTGCCATTCATACAATCATTCCCCTTTGATCTTGTTATTACAAGATACCCTGAAATTCTCTCTATTGTTCTGGGTATACTTTGTGCATACTGCCTTGCAGTTCCTTGCCACATAAATACCCCTACGGATAATTCCACGCACATGCCGAGTATCCGCTCATCCCTAGCTGTTCATGTGTTTCACAAAAGTCCTCGAAATACCATTCGACTTTCTGAAGATCCTCAGCATTTACTTATCCATTCTTAATCAAAGCATTTACTTCTGATCCCCTGATTTGGGAAATCGTAATTCATTTGCATTTGAGCTTTGAATTAGTCAGATGATTCTATAATCTGATGGCTTTGCATTCTTTTTCCTACTGATTGAGTACCGATACTCACCTCAGATTCCTGGTGGTCCGCGAGACCAATTGCTTGGTTATTATCGGACAGTGTCCTTCATATCCAATAACCTTGAGAGTTTCTCCCCTGATACATAATGCCTTTGGTAAATTGTGTCTTCTGCCTTTGGCAAGTTATATCCTATGCTTTTGTCAACCATGCTCTGCTTTGAGCATGTGTCCTAAAGTTCATGGTATATGTTCTAAGATGCCTCGATGGGTTGAACCTATGCCTTCCTTAATGTTTGAACCCGAAAGGTTTCGCGGGTCATACTCCTCTGGTAATTCACCATGTAGGTTTTGGCACTGAAATCATTTTGATTTAGAGCAGTGAATGAATGGTCATACATTGGAGAAGTGGGAGTCGACCTTGAACTTGTGTTCATGCCCATGGAAACGATGTAGATCTTATCATTAAAGCTTATCTTACATTAATTATTCCCTTGGTATAAGTTCATCTCATATCTGGGATCTGGCCTTTTTGCAATCGTGGTTCCGACCACATTTTCTCCTTGATTCCATTTCTCAGACAGGTTAAAATACTTGTCTTCTGTTGATCGATACATCTCCGCAACCTCTATTTTGATCTTCCTTCGAGTATTGCCCTCCGGTATCTCGAGAATATCAAAGAACTGTGTTTCTTCCTATGAGTCTTCATCTAGTATTGCTTCTCACCGATTTCAGATTTTCCCCCGGGTTCTGAGTTATTGGTCACTCGAGAACGCCGATAAGAGAATCGATTCCGCACTCTGATTCAATAACTCCAAGTAATTTTCATTGCTTACGAGTTTAATAGTCCTCCAAGTCATTCCTAACCGGATCGACTATATCATTGTCGTGCTAATTTTAACTGTGCTACCTGGACCTTATTCCCTGAGCACGACTTTTCGACGATGAGCAAAGCTTACGTTGATCTTCCTCGTCTTATCATTCAACCTTGGACAACAAGCTTGAATCCGAGCTTATGTCGTATCTGTGGTTCCAATAGCCTTCGCTTCATCATTCCTTTTGCTTGATGTCGTTGCTGCTCGATGGCATCTTCATAGAGCCTCTCGACAAATGCGTCGTGATCAGCATCAACATTTTGACTTCCGTTGAGATGACAATTGAATTCATGGTGAGAAATACCATCCTTGACCTACGATGATTTGAGTTATCATCGACTAACCCCCTTGTTTTCTTTCCAACACGTGTTTGATCATCTCTTTGTTATACCTTGGACTCCTTGCTATACCTGCAATTGTTCTTGAGTATTTCGTGTGATCTTCTACTCCAACCCCCTACTTGGAACACGATGTTAATGCTACCTCGAAGCATGACTGAGGTATTCCGACTATCAACAAGAACATTGGAAGCACATTGTCGAAAGTTTCTTGATCTATTATCCAAACACCGTTGTATGGGTAATATCATGATTCTTCCCTCTCCCACTTTATCTAAATGATTTTGAACTTGTTGTCATATCATGTATATCCTGCTCCTCTTCCCCTTGGGAAGGATATACTCCTAAATCTTGTGTATAAACACATTTTCCTTTCCATTGGTTTGCTCAACCTTTCTGGTGATCTATATAATCTAAGCAGTAATAAGTCACTGCTTATGTAAACACCTCAGTGTACAACTCTGCCAGTGAGACTCTGTTTCTACTGTTGATGACATTTCGGTAACCGCCGATGCATGAGAACTTTGCCTCTTGGCCCGCCTCGTTGAACGAGCAGGAAAATGGTTCTCTTCATCCCTCGCCCTTGGTACCGACGTTGATGCCGACATAACTGACAGGCTAATCCCTGACATGCCTTGCTTACATGACCGTGCAAGATGTCAACACCCTTCCTACTTTTTAACCCACTTGGTGGGCCCATAACCCACAATTCCACAGGATCGAAACTTGACTCTCATGTACAACCTTGATTCTGAAGTATACTTTACACTTGGCTTCGTATGTATTTTACGAGCCACCTTCCCTCACTTATTCTATTCCGGTGTCAGACGCGATATTTATTTCGTTGCTCTGAGCCCCTCTCACCCTCTGTTTCAGGCATCGAACATTTGCCTACGGCTTGAAAATTCTCATGCCTACTTTCATTCTCTCGATGTTTTATTAACTTTCTACTCGATAGACACTTCTGCCTCATTCCCTGAATTATTCACTAGATAATTAACCCTATAAGGGTCAGTTCTCCCGAAGTTACTCTTTACTTCGCCACTTAAATCTCGGGACGAGATTTCTTGTAGTGGAGGAGATTTGTAACACCCCTAGTGTCATGCTACAGTAATACCCTGTTAATGGTGCCATGTCATCATGTTACTGTTACTAATCTTCACTTGATCCAAATCACAATTCAAATTCAAATCCAATCTAAAGTCAAAAATTCATATTTGTCAAACATGAAAACTAAAATGTTCATCTTGTGTCCAATAATGTCACGACCGGGTTTTCAATAAAATACTTATTGAAAAACCGATCTTTAAGTCCCAGTATAAGAAGAATTATCCTTACTGGTAGACAATTACTTGATACAAAAGGCCAGTAGCATTAAATATATTACAGGGTTGAGCTGAGGCTGCTCAACAAATTATTACAAACGCGCCGATATTGTACATAAGGGCGGTCATGACACAAGAGCGTGGTGGCATGCTACTGACTTGAGATAAAAGTGATGGTGGATATATCACAGTGGAGTGGATAATGTAACTCCTAAACTGGTAGCTCATCGAGCATCGAGGTGAGGCTCGATGAATTTATTCGGGTAGCGGAAGCGGATATAATACAGTGACCAAATCCAAGATCACTCGAGACTGACTGGGACTCCTCTAGGCGTCGGACTCGCTATCAAACTCTTCATCCATGAGATCGCCTTCATCAACATCGGCCAAATCAACAAGACGGTGAGTACTTTGAAAGTACTACTTAAGAACAGTTCGGACATAAGATACAATAAATGTATGCATGAATGCGCCATGAACTATTAACAATGCAGTCAAATAATAACTACTTGCACAACATGATAAGTAAAAAGGAAGTTGGGAGGTAGTCTTCCTGAAATTTCAACAAAATAACTAAGAACCGATCGGGTATGCGGGCGGCGCCTCGAAGGGTAAACAAAATAAATAATCATGCATGATCGAGGCGTCTAAGCGACACCACATAAAGGGCTTATATTGAAAATAAATGACATACATACCACGATCGGACGTCGGCGACATTGCAGAAAGGGCTTATATCGAAAGTAAATAACAAGCGTGCCACAGTCGGACGTCGGAGCGACATCGCAGAAAGGGCTTATATCAAAAGTAAATAAAAAGCATGCCACAGTCGGACGTCGGAGCGACATCGCAGAAAGGGCTTATATTAAACGTAAATAACAGGCGTGCCACAGTCGGACGTCTGCGCGACATCGCAGAAAGGGCTTATAATTCATATCTGGTAAATTCACAGGATATAATATTCATAGGAAATATTCAACACATAATGATAAACAGTTTAGTCCATCCACAGGAATAAACATTTTTAACCAGACTTAACACTCATGTAATTTACCGGAGTTTTGTCTTTGAGGCGATCTTGACAAGATAAGTTGAACATAGTACTCGAGACATGGATAAGATTGTTTCAAAGGATTTTGACTCTGCGAGTTTGTACTAATTATCCACAGCCAGCGGTTTACGTAGTCACGAGGACTAGTTTACGTTCTGTATTTCGGTAGAAACATATCTAACGATACACCCCATCCCACCTCACGATGCAGGAATCACCCTAGACAACGTTCAAGAAAAACTTTGAGACGGGAGATCACAACCTCGAATAGCATGGGATCAAATTTATATATCGGCGTTCTAAGGGTGCCCCCTCTCGGTCCCAACCGGAAACACCCATGCCCCCTGACCGGATGACGGGCTTTAATCCAGGGCCATGGAAACCTCATCCCGGCCTCTCTATTTGATGTTTACCAGGAAAGCGGTTTGCAACTTACTAAGCCATATCCCTTGTGGAAAACATGTGGTGGTACAGGAAGGGAAATGGATGGAAAGTGACTTGATTCACGTTGACACTGAAGTCAAAGGTCTGGCTTAAGACTGGCATGCTACAACACTGCCATCTTACCCACTCTCATGCCATCACATGGCCATGCAAACTTATAACCGACAACATATGGATTTTCGAACTCACTTGCCTCGACTTAGCACGTATTATAACACTTATCGAAATGCTCATAAACATGCCATGTAACTACTTAATGCAAACATGCAACGAACACTCATCATATCTAAGGTTCAAACATGCTTGCCTGGTTCGGAGTAGTCGGAGTCTAGCTTGGCGAAGTTCGCGGTTCCATCACCTCCTCCGGTATCTACGGTATAAGAAAATACGTACTTATCGTAAATACCGTGAGTGCACAGAAAAGTGTTCCAAATACTTTTCAAATAAATATGACAAAATACTAGACAGAAAAATAAAGATGATAGAAAAAGAATCAATCAAAAATCAGTTTCTGTTAAAAAGTTATAAAGATTTTAATCCAGGGACTCATCTGTAATGAAACAGAAAGTTTCCAGGGGCCAACTTATAAAAACAGAAAACACTTCGGCTGAAAAGTCGTCAACTGCAAAGGAAAGCGTACTCTACCCGAAGGCGTTTTCAGAAAACGATTCGAATAAAAAGAAAACAGCGAGGGTCCCACATCGGGTTTGAAATTCAAAGGGGAGGAACAGAGCTCGTTGGCGCCCGAGAGCTGCGGTGGTCGCCGGCGGCGATCCACGGCGAGTTGGGAGGATCGGAGAGTACCTACGTGCTCAGTGTGTCCTTCTGCGTCGGTGGGTGGTGGTGGTGGTCGTCAGCGAGCACCAAGTCGACGGCGGCCCTTGCTCCGGCGGACGGCTCGGGTGGAGTTGGATCTCGTCGGGGAGGGCTGCGGAGGTCAAATTGAAGCCGGGGTTAGATCACTGGGTTCCCGAGGAGGCTACTGGCGAGATTTGGGCGGCGGGGATAGCCTCACCGGAGAGATTCGAGCTGGTGGCCGAGGCGGATCGGGGCAGCCTGAGTTGGGGGAGGAGACCTCCTCGAGGTCCTCCTAGTGGCTTGGCGGGGTACTGGTGGGGTGCAGTGGTGGTGCGTGCTCGAGAACGAGCTCGGGACTCCATTTTATAAGCGATCCGGCGGTGGCGAGAGCGGGATCTCGGCGATGGTTACGGTGATGCTTGGTCGCGGTGCTTAGGGGTTGGGCATCAGCGTGGAGGTCCACGGCTCCGCTTAGAGGCTAACCCAGGTTGGATTTGGTGCGCAAGGAGGTTTGACAGAGCAGGCGGCGCGGGCCCGTCGGCGGCAGAGGGCGCGCCCTGTGCTTGCCAGGCCATGGCGACGGTGCTGCGGTGCGAGCTGGCATGCATGAGGCCACGAGGAGGGCTAGGGAGCGTTGGGCGGTGCAGAACGGCGTAGCGAGCCGGCGTTGGCTCCGTTGGCCGCCACGGGTGGCTCTGCCACCGCAGAGGCTGCCGGCATCGGCGATGCTTGCCGCCACCGACACTTGCGTCTGTCCAAGGGGGCGTGCAGTGCTCTGGTCAAGGAGAAGGGGCCGTGCGCAACGCGCCAGGGCGCACGGGTGATCGGTGACAAGTCACCAGATTTAAAACGACGAAGATAACTCGAATCTCTGAATTTTCTTGAAAGTGTCTGAGAACAGTCTTGGCCAAGTGTTTGATGAAATGATTCAAGGATGAGAAAAATTTATCTGGGTCTGATCTTTGGTGTGGTGGCCTCTCAAAGCACCTGGGAACTGCCTGAATTTTGGTGGAATTTTTGGAGAAAGGAAAATATGAATTTCACCAAAAATGATGAATCTGGTCCAAACTTGCAGAGATTGAAACTTGAAAATTTTGAAAAGAGGAAGAGTGGATCTTGATGGATCTAGGTTGGGGGTGCTAAGGACTACTCAGAGGAGTTGGTTTGATAACAAAACTCAAAATAAATCAGGCACTTCCTTTGTAAATCATCTAGGCTTAGAATAAATGATAGAATTGTTTTGGGAAGTAAAATAAATGAATTAAAATCCAAAAATGGATTGAATTTGTTGGGACAGATTGTTTGGGTTGCCCCAAAGTGGAGGGAGGGGTTTTGGGAGAATTTACCACATGAGGCATGGTAAAACCAAGGATGGTTCAAAACAAAAGAGTCGCTCCAAAACCCTTAGGGTTTCTTTTTTTTAAAGCAAATAAATTCCAAAAATATTTTTGAGATGGGAAAGTCAGAATAAAGGTTTTTAAAAATCAAACACCAGGGTTGAAGAAGATACAAAAACAGAGTCCTTGCCAAGGGAAAAAGTTTTGAGAGAGAAAGGTTTTGGGAAGGATTTAAATGACCTTCTTCAAATCAAGCAAGGTTTTTGCTAAAAAAAATAAAAAAAATTGGAGTGTCACAACACCTACCCCCTTAGGAAAAATCTTGTCCCCAAGATTTCAGCTGATCCTCAAATAAATGTGGGTGCTCTGTCTGAAGAAAATCCTCTCTTTCCCAAGTCGCTTCATTCTCGGTGTGATTGCTCCACTGGACTCTAAAAAACTTGATGGTTTTCTGTCGGGTCCTCATCTCAGACTCCTCCAATATTTTTATTGGACATTCCCGATAAGTGAGGTCTGGTTGCACGTCAATGTCTTCATGAGATACTTGCTTCTCTGGGTTGCTCACGCACTTCCTCAACTGCGAGACGTGGAACACGTCGTGGACATCGGATAATTCTTGGTGGGTCTAGCTGATAGCTCTTGTGCCTCTTCGTGCCACTATCTGAAGGGTTCGATGAATCTTGGTGCTAGCTTTCCCTTAACCTTGAATCGTTGCAGGCCTCTCATAGGAGATACTCGTAGGTACACAAACTCACGGGTTCAAAACGGACTCCCGATGTTTTTGATCGTAATAACTCTTCATCGACTTTGGGCTGTCTTGAGTCGATCCTAATTACCTTAACTTTATCTTCAGCCTCCTTGAGCATATGCGGGCGAAGATATGGCTGTCTCGGTTTCGACCAATTTAGCGGGAGCGACATCTTCGCCGTCTGAGCTTCAAATGGTGCCATTTGCGAGCTGGCTTAGTAGCTGTTGTTGTATCACGAACTCTGCGTATGGCAAGCTTTCTTCCCAACTGGTTCCATAGGTGAGGACACATGCTCTTAGCATGTCTTCTAGAATTTAGTTTACGCGTTTAGTTTGTCCATCGATGCAGGGGTGGTATGCGGTACTAAGCGCCGATTGAGTTCGAGCTTCTTGTAAGTGATCCCAAAATCGGAGGCAATTGAGTGCCTTTATGCGATATTATTGTCTTTGGGACTCCATGTAAGCAGGCGACAAGGGAAAGATAAAGCACAGCAAGCTTACGAGTGGTGTGGGTTGTCTTTACGGGGATGAAGTGTGCTACCTTAGTCGATCTATCGGTGATGACCCATATGGCATCATTCCCGTGTCGTGACGAGGTAGTCAATAATAAAATCCATTCCAATTTCGTCCCATTTCCACTTGGGTATCTTATTTGGCTGTAAAAGTCCGGCTGGTTTCTGGTGCTCGGCCTTGATGCGTTGACAAGAGTCACAACATGCGATGAACGTGGCTATGTCCCTTTTCATACTGTGCCACCAAAATTTTTCCTGAAAATCCTTGTACATCTTTGTTCCTCCAGGATGAATTGAATACGGAGCGGTGTGGCCTTCAGCTAAAATTTGCTGTTTAAGGTCCTCGATATTTGGTACGCAAAGCCTCTCTCCGTACCACAATATTCCCTACTCGTCTATGATGAACTCTAAGGCCTTGCCCAAACTCACTTTCCGTTTTATGCCTTCAATCTTTGGGGTGTCTATCTTTGAGCCTCCTTAATCTTTTCTATCTGGGTGGGCTGTATTTCCAAATTCGATAAACTGCCTTCGGTGACCACCATCAAATTTAGTTTAGCAAACTTCTGTCAAAATTCAGGTCTCAGGTTTGGTAGGTTGTCGTTGTCCGTGCTAGGGTTCCGACTTAGAGCATCTGCCACTGCATTTGCTTTTCTGGATGGTAGTGGATTCAACATCATAATCCTTTACTAATTCCAACCAGCGTCGTTCTTAGTAAATTTAGTTCTGGTTGTGTGAAAATATACTTGAGGCCCTTATGGTGCGTGTATATTTCAACGATTTCAAGTAGGAACTGTCTCCATTCCTTGAGTGCATGGATGGCGGCTGCCAACTCTAGGTCATGAGTAGGGTAATTTTCTTCGTGCTTGCGAAGTTTTACGGAGACATATCGACCACCTTGCCTTCTTGCATCAACACGCATCCGAGGCCCTTTAGGGATCGTCTGTCTCTCCTCAAAATTCTTGTGTATATGCGGCATGATTAATCTTGGTGCTGTCGTCAATTTCCTTTTTAGCTCTTGGAAACTTTTCTGCAAGCTTCAGTCCATTCAAACTTCTTGTCCTTCTTGAGTAAGCTGTGTCATTGGCTTTGCTATGGTGGAGAATCCTTCAATAAATCTTGGTAGTATCCTGCCATTCCTAAGAAGCTTAAGACGTCCGTTCTGTTGGTGGTGGTTTCGACCATGGCACGGCCTTGACCTTTCAGGTCTACAGCAATACCTTCTGGGTCGATCGTGGCCCGGAAAACCTACTGTCTTAGCCAAAATTCACACTTGCTGAACTTGGCGTACAATTGATGTTTCCTTAGTTCTCCTAATGCGGTTCGGAGATGTTCGGCATGCTCTTACGGTGTCTTGGGTATATCGAATATCGTCGATGAATACCACAACAAACTTGTCCATAAACTTCATAAATACTTTGTTCATGAGGTGAACAAAATATGCGGGCGTTTGTTAGTCCAAGCGGCATTCTTGTGAACTCATACGGTCCGTATCTGGAGGTGAAGGCTGTCTTGGGGATATCCTCTGTTACGTACTTTTAATTGATGGTATCCCGACCTTAAGTCAATTTTTGAGAAGACCTTGGCCTGAGCGAGCTGATCAAATAAATCATTTATCCTTGGCATTGGGTATTTATTCTTGATTGTGACCATGTTAAGTGCTCGATAGTCTATACACAATCTCAGTGTCCCATCCTTTTTCTTGGCAAATAAAATTGGTGAACTCCAAGGTGAGGAACTAGCTCGTATATATCCTTTGTCCAGTAATTCTTTTATTTGCTTCTTCAATTCTACCAACTCGGATGGTTCCATTCTGTATGGTTTCTTATAAATGGGAGTGGTCCCGGGTGCTAGCTCAATGCTGAATTCTATCTCTCGGTCTGGTGGCATCCCTGGTAGCTCTTGGAAATCGTCTGGAAATTCACACACTTTGGAACTTTGCTTAACTCGAAGCGTCCACCTTGTTCAACCTTGGTTGCGAGATATTGTCTTTCTTTGGCTGAAACCTTTATTGTCTTCCCGTGATGGTGGGTGAGAATTACGGTCCGGTTGAAGCAGATCAATAAAACCTTTGTTGGTGGTTAACCAATCCATCCCTAGGATGACATCTAGTCCTTTATTTTCCAATACAATAAGGTTGGCGTGAAACTTCAACCCTTCAAATTCAATAACCACACCTTGGCGGTAACTCGAGTCACTTGCTTAATCCCGGGGACTTGATGATCATGGATTTTTCAAGGGAAGCATTGAAAAATTATTTTGCAAAGCAAATCTCTTGAAATGAGCAGTGAAGCTCGAATCAAACAAAACCATGGCAGGTATTGTGTTGACGAGGCGCATGCAGTCACGATATCCAAGGCGTTTGTGCTTCCTCTCTGGTCACGTGGTTCAGATGACCCTTCTGTGATTGTTATTGGGGTTGAAATTGTTCCGCTTGGCGCTGAATTAATGCCACCGTTGTTCGGTTTTGGGGTCGAGTTCCTTGGCTTGGGGCACTGTTTGGCATAGTGCCCTTCTTCTCCTAGCGTAGCAAATGCGCTTTGAAGCGTCGTGAACTCCTTGTCCCTCGTATGGAAATTCTTGATTGGGTGTGAAGCATTAAATCGTGGTTTTGTGTGTCCCACCTTTTGAAAATCTGTCTTGCTCCGGTGGTTGCGAGCAAGGGTAGTCTGGTCCCTTTTAAACTGCGAAAATCCTCCAAATTGCGTCGCTCATTTTCCAAGGTAATAGCCTTATCCACCAGTGTTTTGAAATCTGGAAAGGTGTGCACAACCAGCTGGCATTTAAGCGCGGGTGCCAGGCCTTCCAAGAATTTTTCCATCTTGCTTTCAGCCATACGCTCTTCGTTGGCGTAGCGAGACAACGAAGTAAACTGGCTGTTGTATTTTGACACCGTCATGGTCCTTTTTTTGAGGTCATCAAATTCTCTCTTCTTGATCTTCATAACACTTTTAGGAATGTGCGCCCCATGAAAACCTTCTTTGAATTCTTCCCATGTTATTTCATTTTCGTTGGGGTGCATGTGTAGGAAATTTTCCCACCATGATGCAGCTGCTCCAGTGAGATAGTGCGGTGCATATAGTAGTTTCTCACGGTTTGAACACTGTGCAATAATTAATTTTCTTTCCATGTCTCGAAGCCAGTCGTCCGCCTCAAGAGGTTTGTCAGTATGAGAAAATGTTGGGGACGCGTCTTCTGCTTCGAACAACTTGGATTCTTCGCGTCATCTCTCGGTGATTTCCCATATTGATGACTTGGTTCATCATTTCTGATGTTATTGCTGACTCTGTTAAGTAAAGGCGGCATACTTGGGTAAATGTTGTTTCACTGCCCTGTTGACTTGATTGCCCCTGTGTGAAATTGTTGTTTGGTGGTGTGCCATAATTTTCCTCTGGCGGATTTGGCATGGAGCGCGTCCAAGGACGAGACATTTTTCACTCTGGGGATATATTTTGTAAAACTCATAAGGAAACAAATTGAGTCGCAAAAATCAATAAGTTCATAAATACAGGCAATTTTAAATGCTCCAAGTTTTTTCAAGAGAATAAACGATTTTGCACGGAGAAGGACTATTACATATCTTACACACAAGCAGTAATTATACAATACATCACTCAGGATATGTGTACATATTCCTGACATGTTATTAGGCTAGTGCACTCCTCCCAGTTCCTACATGATGCGCAAACAAGCTACTTCTCACAACCTATGTACATATAAACATATCGTACAAGTCGGTACATCGCATGGCGGCTTCTTGGCAGCAGTCGGAGATGGTAAGGATCTCCTTGGCCTGCCGAGGGTGAGGCGCTTGATGAGGTGGGGACTCAACCTCCTCCTCGTGATAGGTTCAGGGCGTGAGCGCCGAGCTGAGTTGATGGAGCGGGTGCCATAGGCGAGCGACACAAATAGGAGTAAGCGCGATAGGTGGTGCGAGCAACTGGAGTGGGCGTAATGACTTGGTTGAACTCCTCGGTGGTAGGCAAGGCTGACGAGCGTGGCGAGAAAGGTGGGAGAATAAGATGCCGAGGGCGAGGCGAAAGTCAGCGGTGGTGCGGTGTGCAGGAGCTCCCTCTGTTGGCGGCACAGCCATGGGTGAGTCCATGCGGGCAGCCACAAGGTAAATCCACCAGGCTGTCGAAGGCTGCCTCCAGAGCTCGGAGGTACTCGACAAGCATCTCAATAGCCTCGTCTCGCTCTCCTCGGGGCAAGAGAATGAGTAGTGACAGTGTATGGCACGTGGCATGGAAGGTAGCGGTAACGAGCAGTCTTCATTGAAGGAAGAGCATCCCGGAGGCGAGCTATCGCCTCACGGGCAGCCATCTGCATAGCATGCCTCTCAGAGGCGTGGCTCTCCCAAGAACCGGAAGCGGCGTAACTCAACATGCCCTCCCTTGAATTGCACCGCTGCTTTGGTGCATGGTCGGGCTGTCGTTCATCTTGTGCGGGTAGAGTGTGAAGGCTGGGCGCTGATTGCCCCATCGCGACACTGGGCGATGAAGGAGAGGAGCTTGCCGAACCCCTCAGGCACGTTGGAGAACACCTGTGACTCATAGTCGTTGCCAGCCATCTACAAAAGTAGGCAAAAATTCTGAATGGTCAGATCATAAATTTATGCCGACTGTCAGAAAATGACTATATTTGCAAAAATATGAATAACTCTATTATGCTAATAACCGATTAGCGATCGCACCTAGTGGCTTCCTACAGTCAGCCTGGCTCTGATACTAAGTTTTTCACGACCGGGTTTTCAATAAAATACATATTGAAAAACAGATCTTTAAGTCCCAGTATAAGAAGAATTATCCTTACTGGTAGACAATTACTTGATAAAAAAGGCCAGTAGCATTAAATATATTACAGGGTTGAGCTCAGGCTGCTCAACAAATTATTACAAACGCGCCGATATTGTACATAAGGGCGGTCATGACACAAGAGCGTGGTGGCATGCTCTCGACTTGAGATAAAAGTGATGGTGGATATATCACGGTGGAGTGGATAATGTAACTCCTAAGCGGCAGCTCATCGGCGTCGAGGTGAGCTCGATGAATTTATTCGGATAGCGGAGCGGATATATCTGATGACCAAATCCAAGATCGCTCGAGACTGATTTGGGATTCCTCTAGGCCTCGGACTCGCTATCAAACTCTTCATCCATGAGATCGCCTTCATCAACATCTGGCCAAATCAACAAGACAGGTGAGTACTTTGAATGTACTCGCAAGAACAGTTCGGACATAAGATACAATAAATGTATGCATGAATGCACCATGAACTATTAACAATGCATAGTCAAATAATAACTACTTGCACAACATGATAAGTAAAAAGGAAGTTGGGAGGTAGTCTTCCCGAAATTTCAACAAAATAACTAAGAACCGATCGGGTGTCTGGAGCGATGCCTCGAAGGGTAAACAAAATAAATAATCATGCCGCAGTCGGGTGTCTAAGCGACACCACATAAAGGGCTTATATTGAAAATAAATGACATACATGCCACAGCCGACGACGTCGGCGACATCGCGAAAGGGCTTATATCAAAGTAAATAACAAGCATGCCACGCAGTCGGACGTCGGGCGACATCGCAGAAAGGGCTTATATCGAAAGTAAATAACAAGCGTGCCACGCATCGGACGTCGGGCGACATCGCATGAAAGGGCTTATATTAAACATAAATAACAGGCGTGCCACAGTCGGACGTCTGAGCGACATCGCAGAAAGGGCTTATAATTCATATCTGGTAAATTCATAGGATATAATATTCATAGGAAATATTCAACACATAATGATAAACAGTGTACATTTTTAACCGGACTTAACACTCATGTAATTTACCGGAGTTTTGTCACTGAGAATGATGCTGACAAGATAAGTTGAACATAGTACTCACACATGGATACGATTGTTTCAAAGGATTTTGACTCTGCAGAGTTTGTACTAATTATCCACAGCCAACAGATTTCTGTAGTCATGAGGACTAGTTCCATTTACGGTATTTCGGTAGAAACACATCTAACTAGTACACACCCATCCCACCTCACGATGCCAGGAATCACCCTAGACAACGTTCAAGAAAAACTTGAGACGGGGAGATCACAACCTCGAATAGCATGGGATCAAATTTATATCACGCGCTCTAAGGGTGGCCCCTCTCGGTCCCAACCGGAAACACCCATGCCCCGACGGATGGCGGGCTTTAATCGAGGGCCATGGAACCCTCATCTGGCCTCTCTATTTGGTGTGTACCAGGAAGCGGTTTGCAACTTACTAAGCCATATCCCTTGTGGAAAACATGTGGTAATGCGGGAAGGAAATGGATGGAAACATGACTTGATTCACGTTGACACTGAAGTCAAAGGTTTGGCTTAAGACTGGCATGCTACAACACTGCCATCTTACCAACTCTCATGCCATCACATGGCCATGCAAACTTATAACCGACAACATATGGATTTTTGAACTCACTTGCCTCGACTTTGCACGTATTATAACACTTATCGAAATGCTCATAAACATGCCATGTAACTACTTAATGCAAACATGCAACGAACACTCATCATATCCAAGGTTCAAACATGCTTGCCTGGTTCGGAGTAGTCGGAGTCTAGCTTGGCGAAGTTCACGGTTCCGTCACCTCCTCCGGTATCTACGGTATAGGAAAATACGTACTTATCGTAAATACCGTGAGTGCACAGAAAAGTGTTCCAAATATTTTTCAAATAAATATGACAAAAAAACTAGACAGAAAAATAAAGATGAAATAAAAAGAATCAATAAAAAGTCAGTTTATGTTAAAACGTTATAAAGATTTTAATCCAGGACTCATCGTAATGAAACGAGAAAGTTTCGAGGCCAACTTATAAAAAGCAAGCGCTTGGCTAAAAAGTCGTCAAGCGCAAAGAAAGCGTACTCTGCGGCGTTTTGACGATTCGAATAAAAAGAAAACAGCGATGGGTCCCACATCGGGTTTGAAATTTCAAAGGGGAGGAGCAGGCTCGTCGGCGCCGAGAGCTGCGGTGGTCGCCGGCGGCGATCCACGGCGAGTTAGGAGGATCGAAGAGTACCTACGTGCTCAGTGTGTCCTTCCGCGTCGGTGGGTGGTGGTGGTGGTCGTCAGCGAGCACCACGTCGGCGACGACCCTTGCTCCGACGGACGGCGGCTCGGGTGGAGTTGGATCTCGTCGGGGAGGGCTGCGGAGGTCAAATTGAAGCCGGGGTTAGATCCTTTGGGTTCGAGGAGGCTCTTGGCGAGATTTGGGCGGCGGGATAGCCTCACCGGAGTGATTCGAGCTGGTGGCCTAGGCGGATCAGGCGGCGGAGTTGGGGGAGAGACCTCCTCGAGGTCCTCCTAGTGGCTTGGCGGGTCTTGGTGGGGTGCGGTGGTGGTGCGTGCTCGAAACGAGCTCGGGACTCCATTTATAAGCGTCTGGCGATGGCGAGAGCGGGATCTCGGCGATGGATTACGGTGGCGCGAGTGCTTGGTCAGGTGCTTAGGGGTTGGGCATCAACGTGGAGGTCCATGGGCTCCATTTAGAGGCTAACCAGGTTGGATTTGGTGCGCAAGGGAGGTTTGACGAGCACGGGCGGCTTGGCCCGTCGGCAGTAGAGGGCGCGCCTGTGCTTGCCGGGCCATGGCAGCCAGTGCTGCGGTGCGAGCTGGCATGCATGAGGCCACGCTGGAGGCTAGGGAGGCGTTAGGCGCGGAAGGCAGCGTGCGAGCAGTGTTAGCTCCGTTAGCGCCACGGTGGCTCTGCCACCGCAGAGGCTGCCGGCCTCGGCGATGCTCACCGCCACCGACACCTGCGTCCGTCCAAGGGGGCGTGCGGTGCTCTGGTCAAGGAGAACGGGCCGTGCGCAACGCGCCAGGGCGCACGGGTGATCGGTGACAAGTCACTGACGAAAACGACACTGAAGATAACTCTGAATCTCTGAATTTTTACTGAAAGTGTACAGGAACAGTGTCGGCCAAGTGTTTGATGAAATGATTCAAGGATGAGAAAAATTTATCTGGGTCTGATCTTTGGCGTGGTGGCCTCTCAAAGCACCTGGGAACTGCCTGAATTTTGGTGGAATTTTTGGAGAAAGGAAAATATGAATTTCACCAAAAATGATGAATCTGGTCCAAACTTGCAGAGATTGAAACTTGAAAATTTTGAAAAGAGGAAGAGTGGATCTTGATGGATCTAGGTTGGCGGTGCTAAGGACTACTCAGAGGAGTTGGTTTGAGAAAAAAACTCAAAATAAATCAGGCACTTCCTTTGTAAATCATCTAGGCTTAGAATAAATGACAGAATTGTTTTGGGAAGTAAAATAAATGAATTAAAATCCAAAAATGGATTGAATTTGTTGGGACAGATTGTTTGGGTTGCCCCAAAGTGGAGGGAGGGGTTTTTGGAGAATTTACCACATGAGGCATGGTAAAACCAAGGATGGTTCAAAACAAAAGAGTGGCTCCAAAACCCTTAGGGTTTCTTTTTTTTAAGCAAATAAATTCCAAAAATATTTCTGAGATGGGAAACTCAGAATAAAGGTTTTTAAAAACCAAACACCAGTGTTGAAGAAGATACAAAAACAGATTCCTTGCCAAGGGGAAAAGTTTTGAGAGAGAAAGGTTTTGGGAAGGATTTAAATGACCTTCTTCAAATCAAGCAAGGTTTTTGCTAAAAAAAATTTGGAGTGTCACAAATAATCACTTGTTAATATTGGAGGTGAACTAACATTTTTCCAGAATGTCCAAATGCCCTAATTAAACCACTTTAAAATAGTGGCTAAAGCAAATAAATTAAATGCTTGTTAAGTTATAAAAAATAAAATACTACTTTATTTTGGTGCCAAGTTAATTATAGCAATGGCCTAAGTTAAAAAGGTATTTTAGGTGCAAGATTGGTTTTTATAAAACTATTTTGCTTTCTAAAGTTAAAAAGAAAACCAAAAGAAGAGAGAGAGAGAGAGAGAGAGAGAGAGAGAGAGAGAGAGAGAGAGAACAACCCCCTGGACCCAACCCACCTGGACCGGCCCACCTAACCCACCCGAGCCAGCCCAGATCCCCCCTGCTCGTCCCCTTCCCTGTTCCCCCGACCGGGGTCGGAACAAGGGCGTAGCTCCGCCGAACCCACTCGCCGTCGTCGGCGAGGGATAAAACGCCGCCGCGCCTCGATCCTCCCCAACTCCACGGCCCTCTCCCTCTCCGCCTCTCCTATCAGATCCCCTTTCCCCCCACGCGCTGCTGCTTCTCCTCTCCGCCATGGTCGCCACTATCGTCGCCTCCGCTTGCTCGGCCACGTAGCCACCAGCCCCTCCTCGACGAGCCAACATGTTGAGGCAGCGCCATCGGCGTCCCTGGCTGAGACCCGACCACCCGCTCGGCGAAGCCCGCTTCTGACACCGCCCGACCAAGTCATCGTCCTCGGCTCCAGCGAGCACCGTCGCCCCCGCTTCGCCGCTTCTGCTGCTCCTAAGCGTTCACGGAACCACCATGTGCCCGCTAGGTGACCCTCCGCGTCGCTCCTTCCCTCTCTTTCACGCTCTAGCGCTCGTCGCCGTCCCGGAGGTGAGCTCCGCCGCCCGCCATAGCCGCCCGCCCTTGCGCCATCTCGCGCTCCGAGCCAAGCGAGCCCTTGGCGCGCTCGAGGCGCATGCAGACCGAACCATAGCCCCAACGCACCCTAGGCGCTCCCAGCGATTGAGCGGGGCCCGAGCGACACCGCCGCTCCCCGTCGCTGGTCCTGCCAGCTCCGGCCTCCCCAGCGTCGCCTATTACCACCACTCGACGCGGCGTCGACCCAGCGATAAAAAGGCCCACCCTCGACTCCGTTCATGCCCCTGTCGCCGACTCCGTCCTCGCCCAACTCCGGTGACCGCGGACCTTGACGCCGGCGCCGTTTCTTGCTATCCCAGCCACTGCCGTTTCCGTGGTTGGACGCGCGAAGACGTCAGCGTTCGAACGCTACCGGCCACGCCCTTTTTGACGCCCCCTAGCCCTTTCCCGATCCCCTCCCATGCGCGCCGCTGCGGAGTTGGCTCGGCAGAGCTCCCTCCGGCATGGCACCGATGTGGCCGACCTAGCCCTAGCCCTAGGGTCACTGCCTGGTGGCCCCAAGGGCCCGGGCTGACCAGTTGATCGAGTCAGCGCGGTGGTGGTAGCACCCGATCGGCCGACATAAGGGGCCCGCACCGCCTGCTAATTAATTAATTTGTTTAAGTTAATTAGTTTAACCTAATTAGTCATTGACATGTGGGGCCCAACCACTAATTAACTCTGTTTAGCTAAATTAAACTGCTGTTAGCCCCACTGTCTATGGCAGGTAGGACCCAGGTGCCAGGTTTGACTTGAACAGCTGCGGTTGACCTGTTGACCTCATGCTGACATCATGCTGACACAGTAATTCCTTTTCTGTTAATTTAAATAATTTTAGAATTTCTTTAAATCTTTGAAAATTCATAGAAAATAAACCGTAGCTCGGATGAAAATGTTTTCTACATGAAAGTTGCTCGAGCGAGCCCGAATCCGAATCTGTGGTCTGTTTACTGTCAGATGCCTCTAACTATCTGAACATGAAACTTTCCCCCTCGGTCATCTGTTTAAACAGTCGGAACCGGAAAACATTCGGTTGAATCCCCTTCACCTATATCGTGTAGCCATCGTTAGGTCACACCCGCCTGACATCTTGCCACGTTATGCTTTGTGATGCTATGTTTGCTTTATATTTACTGTTTCTTGCCCCTCTTCTCTCCAGTAGACCCCGAGACCGATGCTGCCCCTGTGACCGACTACATCGACGACGACCCCTCCTTGCCAGAGCAACCAGGCAAGCCCCCACTTTGATCATCCCAATATTGCCCGTTCCTTTCTCTCATGCTTGCATTAGATTTTGCTACTTTTATTGTTTGCTCCTATTCTGATGCACAACCTGCTTTTGTAACCTGCTCATTGTACCTTACCTGCTTATCCTAAACTGCTTAGTATAGGTTGGTTAGTGATCCATCAGTGACCCCCAACTTGTCCTTATTGCCCCTGCTTCATCATCAAAGACTCGATCAGCGGGATCGAAGACCGAACCCGACACGCACATCACTTTCCCCTTAGTTGGTCGACACTACTGGGTTGCTATCGAGTGCCGGGGGTGAGACCTCATCAGCACTTCTGATGTTACCTTGTAGTGTAGCTATTCGGTCATGGTCATCGAGGGTGATTCCGCCTTAACCACTTCTGATATGACTCTATCGTGCAACCCCTCAAGTGTGAACTTTGAGGGTGGTTCCTCTTATGTTCACCTTGATGATTACATTGAGTGGAATCCGTCAAGGGTGATTCCTCAGGTTTTCCCCTTGCTATTAGACACACAGTTACTATGCTTACTATGACTTACACTAAACCCTATTACTAAAGGCGAATTCGACCACGAGGGGTACCCTTACGAGCATATTCGCAGTGATGTGGAAGTCGAGTTGACACGGAAGGTGCCAGCGAGATAATTACGAGGCGTGGCGGGCATTCCTAGCCCTTGCCGCAAGTCCTCAAGATGGAACAGCAGGATCACATCTTCGTGAGTCTCGCTTGTTACCACGGCTCCTAATCCACTACGATTTGGATATTTGATCAGGGGCCTCGGCTGATAGCACTAACCATCACGTGGGCATAGTATGGGCGTTCTGCGTCGTATACATCAGCCGAAGCTTAATAGGCGTCGGCGAGCGGCCTTGCCGGGTTGGACTGGTAGCTCCTGCTGTTTAGGAAGGTAGCTAGGTCTGCTCACCGCCGCCATAGCATAACGGCTGGGAGTTCAGGGAGATGGCCCATGACCCTGAGGGGCATAGGTTTAGTCCAACGTGCTAGCCTCTCTATTAAGCCTAGGTCGGGTTGCGGCGTATTGTTTGGCGAGGCGGGCATGACCCAGGAAAGTGTGTCGGCGGAGTTAATCGGCGTGGTGGGTAAGTTGGTGCACCCTACGGGGAAGAAAACATCTATCGATAGCCTGTCCCTCGCTAAGGACACTCGGAGTTGTATCGATCCATACAACTAGAACTGGATACTTGTGATGAGAATTGGATGGTGATGAGTAATGGATTGTGATGATAAGCTGGATAGTATGGCTCAGGATTTCTTTCTCGCGGGGAGTAGAAAGGATCTCGGCGAGTTGATAACACTACTACTAACTTACATTATGCTACTCTACTCCCTCCTGTTTGCTGCAAGATGGTGGTTTCCAGAAGATGCTAGTCTTTGATAGGACTAGGCCTTCCCTCTATTCTAGCATTTACGCAGCCAGATCCACATATCTGACCTTCCTTTGATAATGTTGCATATGTAGTGTAGATCCTTGCTTGCGAGTACTTTGGATGAGTACTCACGGTTGCTTTGCTCCCCCTTTTCCCCCTTTCTTCTTTTTTCGGTTGATGCAACCAGATGTTGGAGCCCAGGAATCAGATGCCACCGCCTATGCCTACTACTACATAGAGACCATCGACGACTAGGAGTAGTTAGGAGGTTCCCAGGCAGGAGGCCTTGCCTTTTCGATCGTAGATGCTTTTGTGCTAGCCTTCTTAAGGCAAACTTGTCTAACTTATGTCTGTACTCAGATATTGTTGCTTTCGCCGACTCTTGTGTATTCGAGCTTATGTATTCGAGCCATCGAGGCCCCTGGCTTGTAATATAAAGCTTGTATTATTTTAATTTGTGTCTAGAGTTGTATTGTGATATCTTCCCGTGAGTCCTTGATCCTGATCGTACACATTTGCGTGTATGATTAGTGTACGGTTGAATTGAGGGCGTCACAACTGTCTATGCTGTGACATTTTCTCATAATTTGATTACTTACCTCAAAGCCTGTTAGGAGGCTAACACAGGCTTCAGTCAGTCCGCTTTTGGCGGACTGAACCTTCTTGACCACCACACTCATGATAGTGTGGTGCTCTTCGTCAATGGAAGCGCCATGAAGCGCTTCCAGCAAATTGTCCGATGCCTGCGGATGGGCCAGAGGCCATCGGCAGATAACTTGCCCCCTTGGTGAGGAGTGCTTTGGCAGAATCCGGAACCACTGGAGGTTCCGTGCGATGTTCGGTGGGGGCTAGACTTGCGGCCCTCGGCATTAGGGCCCATGGGAGTTTTGCCCCTCGTGCGCCCAGCGCCTGGAATGTCGCCTTGGGGCGCCTCAGGAACTGTCTCCCCTTGGTTCAGTGCCCTTTGAGACAACACCTCGACGTCATCCGAAGGGCGGGGGGAGGAGGCGGTCGGGAGTGAATCACTGTTCATGTCCAACGGGCCCAAAGAATCATCCGACGAGGATACGTCGATATGGGCTTTGGATGGACTGCATGATCATGTTCGGCATGATAAGAAGCAATAAAATAAAACATACCAAGAACTATTATGGTATCCGGATACTCACGACTTCGCCTGGGGCTTGTCCTTGGGTAACCACTCCTCGTCGCTGAAAGCGGCCGTTGTGGAGCAGTCTGGAAGGAGAGTCCTTCCCTTATTGGACCCTTCGGCCTCCCCAGATGGGGCGGCCTTCCTTTTCTTGTCTCCCCCGGATGAGTGGGGAGAACTTTCCTCCTCCTCGTTTTCATGGGAGGAGGGCGCCTTGGTGTTATCGGATGATGATTCCGATACGACCTTGCGCCGGAGACCTTTCCTGGTCCCCGTGGCCTTCTTCTCCGGCGCCTCATAGGGCGCCAGAACCAGCATCTCCGTTAGGAGAGCCCTTGCTGGATCTTCGGGCAGCGGGGCCGGACAATCGATCTGCTCTGCTGTCGCGACCCAGTCCTGTTAAATGGCATGGAGGCTTAGATCCCTCACATGATTATACTGGGGAAAGGAACATCTTATGAGATACAAGGAACTTACCGGATTGGCATGGCGCTTCGCGCTGAGTCTGCGATCCTCGGTAAGGGGAGGAGGTACCTCGGCGGACTTGAACAGCACCTTCCAGATGTCTTGGTGCATCATGTCGAAGAGCTCTCGCAACGTCTGGTGCTTAGCCGGGTCGAACTCCCACAAATTGAATTCCCTTGTTTGACACTGGAGGATCCGGCTAAAGAGCATGACTTGGACCACGTTGACAAGTTTGATTTTCTTGCTCATCATGTTTTTGACGCAGTTCTGGAGTCCGGTTAGATCCACCGATGAACCCCAGGATAGGCACTTCTCTTTCCAGGAGGTGAGCCGCATGGGGATGCCGGATCGAAATTCGGGGGCCGCCACCCAGTTGGTGTCTCGCGGCTCGGTGATGTAGAACCACCCCGATTGCCACCCTTTTAGGGTCTCCACATAGGAGCCTTCAAGCCAGGTGACGTTGGGCATTTTGCCCACCATGGCGCCTCCGCACTCCGCTTGCTGGCCGACCACCACCTTCGGTTTAACGTTGGAGGTCTTCAGCCATAGGCCGAAGTGGGGCTTGATGCGAAGGAAGGCCTCGCACACAACGATAAATCCCGAGATGTTGAGGATGAAATTAGGGGCCAGATCGTGAAAATCCAGCCCGTAGTAGAACATGAGCTCGCGAACAAATGGGTGAAGGGGAAATCCCAGCCTTCAGACGAAGTGGGTGAGGAATACAACCCTCTCGTGGGGTTATGGAGTAGGGACAATCTGCCCCGCGTCTAGGAGCCGGTCCGTGATGTCTGCGGCCAGGTATCCGGCTTCCCGGAACTTCGTGATGTTCTCCTCCATAACGGAGGAGACCATCCACTTGCCTCCCGCTGCAGACATGTTTGGATTTTTTTTGTAGAAAAATCGAACATGGTATTGGAGCTTCAGTCTTGAGAATGGATGGGCGGGAAGAAGAAGGCGTGGGTAAAAGGAGAGTCCTTGTCCCTTTATAAGGCGATAAAGCTGTCGCCTCCCACTGCTTTGATGTAAACTTCGCTTATTCCCCAAAGCGCCGTGATTGATGCAGCGGTTGGGTTACCCACACCCGTATTGATGAGAATCCGTGATAAGGGGACACGATCTCTGCCTTGACAAGGCGTGCCAAGAAAACCGCCTTGCGGTATATCGGTAGCTGGTTGAGAAAAGCGGTTTGAATAATGGCCAAGCCATGGCGTGATGTCATGTTATGAAAAGTTGTCGTGATTAGATTTGTGGAAATATTATACTCTCTACGGTGGTATGTGGAATTTGTTTTGCAGAGCGGACACGACCCTTGTGTTGAAATCTTCTATGGATTATTCGGAGAAAGAACCGCCTTGCAATGCGAAGGCGATCTGCGGCGCGGACTCATCGTCATTGAAGCCTGGTTCGAGAGACTCTTGAGGAGTCTGGATTAGGGGTCCTCGGACAACCGGACTATATACTTTGGCGGATTTGTTGGACTATGAAGATACAAGATTGAAGACTTCGTCCCATGTCGGGTGGGACTCTCCTTGGCGTGGAAGGCAAGCAGCAATTCAGATCTGTAGATCTCCTCCCTTATGTGACTCTATGTAACCTAGCCCCTCCGTGTCTATATAAACCGGAGGGTTTAGTCCAAATGGGACAACGACAATCATAATCATAGGCTAGCTTCTAGGGTTTAGCCTCTACGATCCCGTGGTAGATCAACTCTCGTAATACTCATATCATCAAGATCAATCAAGCAGGAAGTAGGGTATTACCTCCATCGAGAGGGCCCGAACCTGGGTAAATATTGTGTCCCCCACCTCCTGTTACCATCCGCTTTAGATGCACAGTTCGGGACCCCCTACCCGAGATCCACCGGTTTTGACACTGACACATAGATTGTATGCACTGGGAGTGAAAGAACTGCCCTTCTTCTTGGCAGGGGCAGTATAGGGGCCATGTCAAAGCTTGCACTGTCATAGTTGTGGCCGTGGCTTCAAAAAATCTCTGGATTCGGCACTCTTTCTTCGGCATGTCCGGATCTCACAACGACATCAATGTGCTTCAGCGCTCTCCATGTTTTGAAGGCTTGCAGAAGGCAACTGCCCAGAGGTCAATGTTGAGATCAATAGCCACCACTACAAGTCCACAACAAAGGATACTATCTAGCTGACGGTATCTATTCTCAGTGGACTACTCTTGTGAAGACAATCCCCAACCCTGTAGGAGAGAAGAGGAAGAGATATGCCCAAGCACAAGAAAGTGCTTGGAAGGATGTGGAGCGTGCCTTCGGTGTTTTCCAATCTCGATGGGGCATCGTTCGATACCCTGATAGAACTTGGAGCACGAAGAAGCTATGGAAGGTGACAATTGCTTGTGTGATCATGCACAACATGATCACATATGATGAGCATCCAGATGAAATTTACGATCAAGGGTTTCAGTTTCAGGGTGACAATGTTGTGCCTGAGCATGGAGGAGCGGCAATATTTGCACAGTTCACCAAATTTCATCATCAAATGAGTGATTGGGAAACTCACATTCAAATGCAAGATGATTTGGTCGAGCATATGTGGGCTCACGTTGGCAACCAATAGATGTACTATTTTATCTTTAAAATGTATTCCATACAATTTAATTTTTTTGCCTTGTAAACTGTGAGATATTTATTTGGTTGTGAAACTATGAGTTTATAGTTTTGTTTGAATTATGTGAAGTTGGGCCAAATTTTATTGATGTGTCGTAAAAAGAGGTAAAATGGCCGCAAATCGGTCACGAGGACGAAAATGCACCCGCGCGTCGGGCGCGCTGCCGACCCAAACTCAGGAGGGGGCGGACAAGTTGATCCAAACAGATAAAAAAGGAACAAAGCTCGCGTCCGTTTGGGTCGGCACGTTGGAGTTGCTCTTAAACCTACAAGTTGTTGCTCTCCAACTGACACACCACGAAGCCGACCAAGTCATTGGATTGCACCACCAGCTAGACTTGCAAAGATCGATGCCGACGCTGCTGTAGGAAGGGGAGGTTCTCATGGTACTGGCGAAGCTGTGTGTAGGGATCAACATGGAGCTTGTGCCATTGTTTTTCCTCACATAACAGACCCGACCACCCTTGAGTCACTTGCCATCAGCTAGGCCCTAGCAGTAGCTGATGATCTCTATGAAAAGAAGATACAAGTTGCCTCGGACTGCAAAGTCGTCATCGATGATATCCATGAAGGAAATATTCCCTAGAGGCAATAATAAAGTTGTTGTTTATATTTCCTTATATCATGATAAATTTTTATTATTCATGCTAGAATTGTATTAACCGGAAACTTAGTACATGTGTGAATACATAGACAAAATAGAGTGTCCCTAGTATGCCTCTACTTGACTAGCTCGTTAATCAAAGATGGTTAAGTTTCCTGACCATAGACATGTGTTGTCATTTGATGAACGGGATCACATAATTAGAGAATGATGTGATGGACAAGACCCTTCCGTTAGCTTAGCGTAATGATCGCTAAGTTTTATTGCTATTGCTTTCTTCATGACTTATACATATTCACTGACTATGAGATTATGCAACTCCCGAATACCGGAGGAACACCTTGTGTGCTATCAAACGTCACAACATAACTGGGTGATTATAAAGATGCTCTACAGGTGTCTCCGAAGGTGTTTGTTGAGTTGGCATAGATCAAGATTAGGATTTGACACTCCGAGTATCGGAGAGGTATCTCTGGGCCCTCTCGGTAATGCACATCACTATAAGCCTTGCAAGCAATGTGACTAATGAGTTAGTTGCGGGATGATGCATTACGGAACGAGTAAAGAGACTTGCAGGTAACAAGATTAAACTAGGTATGATGATACCGACGATCAAATCTCGGGCAAGTAACATACCAATGACAAAGGGAATAACGTATGTTGTTATTGCGGTTTGACCGATAAACATATTCGTAGAATATGTAGGAACCAATATGAGCATCTAGGTTCCGCTATTGGTTATTGACCAGAGATGTGTCTCGGTCATGTCTACATAGTTCTCGAACACGTAGGGTCCGCACGCCTAACGTTCGATGACGATTTGTATTACGAGTTATGTGTTTTGGTGACGAAGTTTGTTCGGAGTCCCGGATGAGATCATACAAGACGAGAAGTCTCGAAATGGTCGAGAGGTAAAGATTCATATATTGGAAGGTAGTATTCGGACATCGGAATGGTTTCGAGTGGTTCAGGTATTTTACGAATCGAGGGTTACGGAACCCCCGAGTATTGGGCCTACATGGTGAGGGAGTCCTGGATTAGGGGGTCCTCGGATAGCCGAACTATATCCTTTGGCCGGACTGTTGGACTATGAAGATACAAGATTGAAGACTTCGTCCCATGTCCGGATGGGACTCTCCTTGGCATGGAAGGCATGCTTGGCAATACGGATATGTAGATCTCCTCCCTTTTAACCGACTCTGTGTAACCCTAGCCCCCTCCGGATTCTATATAAATCGGAGGGTTCAGTCCGTAGGACAGGAACAACAATCACAATCATAGGCTAGCTTCTAGGGTTTAGCCTCAACGATCTCGTGGTAGATCAACTCTTGTAATACTCATATCATCAAGATCAATCAAGCAGGAAGTAGGGTATTACCTCCATCGAGAGGGCCCGAACACAGGTAAACATTGTGTCCCCGCCTCCTGTTACCATCCGCCTTAGGCGCGCAGATTCAGGACCCCCTACCGAGATCCGCGGTTTGACACCGACATTGGTGCTTCCATTGAGAGTTCCTTTGTGCCGTCACCACAAGGCTTGATGGCCCCTTGATCAGCGGCAGCGATGCGATCAAGGGTGAGTTTTATTCCCGGACAGATCTTACGTATTGGCGGCAAATGCTGCGGGCCAACTTCGTTTGGCCATCTGGACAGAATCGAGAGCTCGCCCTGGCCGTCAGGTCAGGTTTGGAAATTTAAACTATACTGCCGACATCCACGGAGACTTGATCTTCAACAGATTCGAGCCCGTGTTAGGTGCGCCGCACCGTCACAAGGAGCATGACTTAGCTCTGCCACCGGACAGTGTTCGGGAGACCGCACCTGTGGCTACTCCGGCCCTCGATCCGGAGCAGATCGCGCCGTCCGAGGACGGGTGGATGGACCCCGCCACGGAGACCGCACACTCAGTGGTGCTAGAGCCGAATACTGACTTCACCTCCTATGAAACCTGTATTGTCGGATCCTTGGATTCGTCCCCGGCCACGGGCTCCGAACCGCCTGCGTCCGTGCCTATCGAATCTGATTGGGCGCCGATCATGGAACTTTCCTCCACGGATATCTTTCAGCACTCGCCCTTGGGCGATGTGCGAAATTCATTAAGGTCTCTCTCTTTGTTAGGAGGACCTTGGCCGAACTATATCCGGCTCGAGCGGGAAGCGGACGACGAAGAAATTCATTCCCCACCCACCACCCACTTAATAGCCACTGTTGACGACTTAACCGGCATGCCCAATTTTGACTCCAAAGACATCGATGGTATGGACGACGATGCAGGAGAAGAACAGGAACCACCGCCCACAGGGCGCTGGACAGCCACTTCATCATACGATATATATATATGAGGTGGATACACCTAAAGAAAACAATGACGAGGAACGGAAGGATGCAGCGAAGGATAGTTCCCTCGAGAAGCAACCAAAGCGGCGGCGTAGCGCCACTCCAAATCCGCCTCGGCAAAAACAGCGATAACGGTGGCTGGAAAGAATAATACCTGAGTGGCGACTCGAAAGAAGCAGCGACCACTTGGACCCAGCGATAGAGCAAAATGAACCAGCGGACGGCGAACGATGCGGAGCCTTTGTCCGATCCGCGGCGGCGCCGAGGATAAACTCATCAACCTCTCTGGGAGAGGAGAAGCAGTCCGGACAACGATGCACATCATCCCGGAAGGCACTAAGTGCGAAGAAGCGAAGCAAAGGCTTAAGGTCGCAGAATCGCTCAATAGTAGATGGAACAAAGTGCCGATCTTGAAGAAAAATGCGGTGGCGATCGCCACGAAGAAACTATCAAAGCGCAAGCTGCTGCTGGTCGATGATGAGGCTTTAGAGCCTATCTGACCAAAAATAAAAGCGGCCGTCAGGCGGATCGACCACCCCGTGGCCGCGATAGGGCGGCTAATGATGTCGCGCATAAGTCAGCACACGATTCACGCGAGAACTTGCATCAAAAAACCGGCATGACCAGGTCCATCTACGGATCTAGGAAGCGCGCTCCGGCGCAGAATCAAAACCGAACACTACAACCGTCAGAACGCCATGACACATCCAAATACAGGGTGCGCGCACCTATACTACCGATGAGGTCTTTGGATCCACAATTCGAGAGGATTCAAACCCGTGAACATAGAGGCGTCTGACGGGCAGCGGACACTGGGGTATAGATTGAGGACTTCATCCTCCATATCCATATGGCTCATGGAGATGATCTCACGCCATCAAATACTTTCCCTCAAGTTGAAAGGACCAGCTCGCCTTTGGTGAAGAGCCTCCTTGAAAATTCAATTGGAAGTTGGGAGGAGCTTGAGGATGCTTTTAGGGCTAATTTTCAAGGGACCTATGTCCGGCCTCCGGATGCAGACGATTTAAGCCATATAATTCAACAGCCTGGAGAGTCAGCCCGAAAGCTTTGGAACAGATTCCTCACTAAGAAGAATCAAATCGTCGACTACCCAGACGCCGAAGCTTTAGCGGCTTTCAAACACAGCGTCCGGGACGAATGGCTAGCAAGACACCTCAGCCAAGAAAAACCGAGGACAATGGCAGCCCTCACAAGCCTCATGACCCGCTTTTGCGCGGGCAAAGATAGCTGGCTGGCCTGTAGCGGCACCAGCGACCCAGGCACATCCGAAGTCAGGAATGGCAATGGAAAACCATGACGCAATAAAAGCAAGCGTCGAAACAACAAAGATAGCCCAGACAACACGGCTGTAAACGCCGGATTTAGGGGCTCTCGACTCGGTCAACGGAAAAGCCTTTCAAAGGGAACAGAGATGGACCGTCCAGCCTAAACAAGATTCTAGACAAATTATGTCGATTCATGGCACCTCAGATAAACACTGCAAATCACACCCACGAGAGAATCTTTGGGTCTTCAAGCAGGCCGGCAAGCTAAATGCGAACACAAGGGAGGAGATGCCAAGTGAAGGCGAGGATGAGCCTCGCTTGACCAAAACAGAGGGACGAAAAAATTCCCACGGAGGTCAAAAAAGTGAACATGGTTCACGTAACAAGAAGGAGGAGCAAACCGCACTCCGAGACATATCGCCCCAAGTTCAACCCTTGGTCGGCATGCCCGATCACTTTTGATCATGAGGATCACCGACTAGTATCGACAGCGGAGGATCGGCTGCCTTGGTGCTAGACCCAATAATTGCGGATACCATCTCACCCGAGTTCTTATGGACGCAGCAGTAGTCTTAATCTAATATATCAGGACACAGTCCGCAGAATGGGGATAGACCCAATAAGAATCAGCAAAGCAATACTACCTTTAAGGGAGTAATACCAGGCCCAGAGGTGAAAGGGGTCGAGAAGAGGTGTCTAGAGGGGGGGGGGTTAGACACTAAGTGCCAAAAGTTGCAGTTTTTAACTTTTTAGGTTCAAGTGGAGTTTTGGCACAAGTTTAACAAACACAACACATAATTCAAGCAAGCATGCAAAGAGTATATGAGCAGCGGAAAGTAAAGCATGCAACTTGCAAGAATGTAAGGGGAAGGGTTTGGAGGATTCAAACGCAATTGGAGACACGGATGTTTTTGTCGTGGTTCCGATAGGTGGTGCTATCGTACATCCATGTTGATGGAGACTTCAACCCATGAAGGAGTAGCGATTCTTGTGAGTCCACGGAGGCTCCACCCACGAAGGGTCCACGAAGAAGCAACCTTGTCTATCCCACCATGGCCGTAAGCCCACGAAGGACTTGCCTCACTAGCAGTAGATCTTCACAGTGGCGATCTCCTTGCCCTTACAAACTCCTTGGTTCAACTCCACAATCTTGTTGGGCTCCCAAGTGACACCTAGCCAATCTAGGAGACACCACTCTCCAAGTAACAAATGGTGTGTTGATGATGAACTCCTTGCTCTTGTGCTTCAAATGATAGTCTCCTGTCGGTGTCAAAACCGGCGGATCTCGAGTAGGGGGTCCCAGGCTGTGCGTCTAGGCGGATGGTAACAGGAGACAAGGAACACGATGTTTTTACCCAGGTTTGGGCCCTCTCGATGGAGTAATACCCTACTCCTGCTTGATTAATATTGATGATATGGGTAGTACAAGAGTAGATCTACCACGAGATCAAGGAGGCTAAACCTAGAAGCTATCCTATGGTATGATTGTTGTTAGTCCTCACGGACTAAAACCCTCCGGTTTATATAGACATCGGATAGGTTAGGGTTACCGAGTCGGTTACAATGGTAGGAGATCTACATATCCGTATCGCCAAGCTTGCCTTCCACGCCAAGGAAAGTCCCATCCGGACACGGGGCGAAGTCTTCAATCTTGTATCTTCATAGTCTTGGAGTCCGGCCATGGCGATAGTCCGGCTATCCGGACACCCCTAGTCGGGACCCCTCGGTAGCCCTGAACCAGGCTTCAATGGCGGCAGTCGTACGCATATTGTCTTGGCATTGCAAGGTGGGTTCCTCCTCTGAATACTTCATAGAAGGTTTTGAACACAAGGATAGTGTCGGCTCTGCAAAACAAGTTCCACATAACACCGTAGAGAATAACTTTTGCACAGATCTGCTGGCGTATTCAGCGTGACATCACACCACGGCCAGGCCTTTATAAGAATCGTTTTCACTGTTTCACCTCGGTAGCGTTTAGCGGCGGTTTCCTTAGCACGTCTTATCAAAGCATAGATCGTGCCCCCATATTCAGGATTCTCATCAATACGGACGTGGGTAACCCATCGCCCCATTGATTCTGGCGCTTGGGAAATAAGCGGGTTTTACCAGGCTGGTGGGAGGCGCATAGCCGTCCGTCCATATAAGGGATAAGGATCCACCTTTTCACCTCGCCTTCTTCCTCCTTTGCTTATCCATTTCCGCTTTTTCGAGGCTCCAGCGCCCAAGTCCGCACATCCCACCTCAACCTTTCTCCAACCATGTCGGGAGTGGGAGGCAGGTGGATGGCCTCCTCCATCACGGAGGGCACATCACAAGGCTGGGAGGCGGATACTTGTCGGCAACATCGCGCACAGGCTTCCCGACGAGGGGCAGCTTATTCCGACCCACAGGCCCCATGAGAGGGTGGTGTTTCTTCCCCACTTCCTCCATGGACTAGGTTTTCCACTTCACCCATTTGTCCGGGGCTCATGTTCTACTCGGCCTGGACTTCCACGACCTGGCCCAATTTCATCCTCAACATCTCGGCGTTTATAAATGGTAATGCGAAACTTTCCTGCATCTAGCCCACTTGACTTATGGCTGAAGATCTTCAACGTCGGCCGAAGGTAGTGGGCGGCCGTCAGCGAGTCTTGGGCGCCATGGTTGGCAAGATGGCCAAAGTCCCATGGCTCGAAGGCGCCTTCGTGGAGACAATAAAGGGGTGGCAATCGGGGTGGTTCTACATCACGAGCCTTGACACCGAATGGTAATGACCCCAATTCAGATCTGGCTTCCCCACACGGCTCTCATCATGGAAAGAAGCCGGGCCTGGCGTGGGGAATTTGGATGAGACATCCGGACTCAAACATCGTCAAGTAACTGGCTGCTGCCAGAATCTTAGGCTTGTCGGCGTAATCCGGTGATGCTCATCCGCGGATTCTCCCATGCCAACAACGGTGTGGGTGTCAAAACGGCGGATCTCGGGTAGGGGTCCCGAACTGTGCGTCTGGCGGATGGTAACAGGAGACAAGGGACACGATGTTTTACCCAGGTTGGGCCCTCTTGATGGAGGTAAAACCCTCGTCTGCTTGATTAATATTGATGATGTGTGTTACAAGAGTAGATCTACCACGAGATCAAAGAGGCTAAACCCTAGAAGCTAGCATATGGTATGATTGTTGTTAGTCCTACGGACTAAAACCCTCCGGTTTATATAGACAGGATAGGGCTAGGGTTACAGTCGGTTACAAATGTAGGAGATCTACATATCCGCCATCAAGCTTGCCTTCCACGCCAAGGAAAGTCCCATCCGGACCGGGACTGAAGTCTTCAATCTTGTATCTTCATAGTCTTGGAGTCGGCCGATGATGATAGTTAGGCTATCCGGACACCCCTAGTCCGGAACTCCTCGGTAGCCCTGAACGGGCTTCAATGATAGCGAGTCCGGCGCATGTTGTCTTGACATTGCAAGGCGGGTTCCTCCTCGAATAATTTATAGAAGATTGTGAACACGGGATAGTGTCGGCTTTGCAAAATAAATTCCACATACCACCGTAGAGAATAATATTACACAAGATCAATCTGTTGGCGTATTTTGTGGCGTGGCGTCGCACCACTACAAGCCTTTACTCAAATTGTTTTATTGTTCCACCTCGGTAGCGTTTAGCGGCGGTTTCCTTAACACGTCTTGTCGAGCAGAGATCGCGTTCCCCTTATTAAGGATTCCCATCAATACAGACGTGGGTAACCCAGCAGCGCCATTGATTGTGGCGCTTGGTAGATAAGCGAGTTTTACCGGGATGGTGGGGACACATGTTTTTGTCCGCCCATATAAGGATAAAGATCCAACCCTTTTACCTGCGCCTTCTTCCTCCTTGGCTTATCCATCTCCATGAACTTGAGCTCCAGCGCCCAAGTCCGCACTTCTCACCTCAACCTTCTCCAACTATGGGAGGCGGGAGGCAAGTGGATGGCCTCCTCCTTCACGGAGGGCAGATCCGGAAGCTGCTTGGCCGGATATTTGTCCAGACAGCATCGCGCGCATCGCCTCCCGGCGAGGAGAGCTCGTCCCCAACCCTAGGCCCCATGAGAGGGTAGTATTTCTTCCCCATTTCCTCCATGATTGGGCTTCCCTTCATCCCTTTGTCCGGGGCTCATGTTCTACTGGCCTAGATTTCCATGATCTGGCCCCAAATTTCATCCTCAACATCTCGGCGTTTATCGTGGGTAATGCGAAACATTCCTCTGCATCAGCCCCACTTGACTTGTGGCTCAAGACCTTGATGTCAAGCGAAGGTTGTGAAAGGCTGCCAAGCGGTGCCGAGGGTGCCATGGTGGGCGAGGATGTCCCACATTGCGTGGTGGAGGGCACTTCGTGGAAACCATCAAGGGGTGACAATGGGGTGGTTCTACATCACCGAGCCGCGTGACCCTGATTGGGCGGTGGCCCAATTCAGATCTGCATCCCATGGCTCACCTCCTGGAAAGAGAGTGGCGGTTGGGGAATTCGGAGGAGCTGACCGGACTCCAAGCACGTATCCGAGCTAGTGGACAAAAAGCTCAAGCTCGTCCAGCGTAGTCGAGGTCATGCTCATCATGGATTCTCCGATGCGTGTGGCGGGCTTCAATATGTGGGAGTTTGATCCGGCGCAGCACCGGACCTGGCGGGCTCTTGACACTATATGCGAAGATGTCGGAAGGTGTTGTTCAAGGCGCGAAGCTCCGCATCCGCTTCGAAATCGCGGATTCCACTCGCGGCGTCCGGCGGCGAGGTAAGTAATTCACCACTTGTTTTCCATAGTTTGGCTCTATCGGGATCTAAACTCCTTTACCTTTGGCAGAATGGCTGGCAAAGGCGAGCAACTTTCTGTCCGGCCCCATTGCGGAAGGACCCGGCGGACACCGTCTAGCTGGGGCTCTTGGCTCCGGCACCCACGTTGTGCGGAGAAGAAGGCCACGGGGATTCGGAAGAGTTCCCGTTTTCAGGTGCTATCGGATGATGAATCCGAGGCCGACTCCTCCCACCAAGGCGAGGATGAGAAGGAAAAAGCCTCTCCCCCAGCCGGGGGAGGGAAGAAAAGGAAGGCCTCCCCAACAAGGGAAGCCGAAGTGTTCAAGAAGGGAAAAACTCTTCCCCGGACTACTCCGCCAATGCCGCGGCGGCGGCGAGTGGCCTCAAGGGCCAAGCCCAGGCGAGATCGTAAATATCCGGACTCACGAATAACTTCAGGGTTTTCATTTTCGCCACCTAATGTCTTTCTAATCTGCATACAACCTGCAGTCCGCCCAAGGATGATCTTCCCGTTTAAATCGGCGGGTCCTTGGAGTGCGTCGGATATGGATTCCCTTCCATTGCCTCTACCCCACAATGCATGACGGCGAGGTGGGATCGAGAAAAGGACCCACCAGGAGGAGGAGGCCGGAGGGAATCCTGGGACACCCTCCCGGTTGTGCACGGACTTAGCCGGAGGCCACGGTGGCTCGGAGTCGTGAGCGACCCCCCTTAAGAAGGGCAAGACCGGGCGTCGGCTGCCTCCGTCAACGGAGGTGCGGATAATTCTTTGAGGCGCTCAGCAGCGCCTCCATCGAAAAACGAAGCAACATTGTTATGATGCGGTGATTGAAGGTTCAGCTTCGCCAAAGGCGGGCTGACCGAAGCTTCTGATAGCCTTCTAACGGGCTTTGAGGTAGAAATTTCAATATATGTAAATGGTACTGCATAGGCGGTAGCCCGATGCTCGGTTGGTGTTGGAAAGAAAAGCCGGATGAGGATCTTTAGAAAGATAAGCATGGAAGTCATAAAAATATGTCAATATGGGATTGCAGGCTGTGCTGCTGACCTCCCATGCCTTTGCTGCGGAGGTCAATACTGAAGAAAACCTCGGCGGTCCGAGCAGGCTCGGTCATGCCAAGCAGCTCGAGGAAAAGAAGGTGAGTAATACCTTATGAAAATTGTACCTTCTGAGAAAAGGATTTTGTTGCAAGAAAAAATAGCAGGGATAACGTGGGTATTGTAGGGGCCACTAGCAGGTGGCGACCACTGAAAGAAAGCGGTGGTCAGCGGCTGAGCGTATCTCTGCGGACATGAGGCTTAAGCCGAGAAGAAGCAGGGAGGCGCGGGTGGCGGAGGTGCAGCAAAGAGCTCCAGGATCTCATGAAAAAACATGAGAACTTGAAGCATATTTCGAAGACTTCGAGTCACGAGCTTGCTTGACTCTTGAGTGCCAAAGCCGCTAAGGCGAAGCCTACAAGGCCCTCCGGAAATTGAGGTGGTGAAAGAAAATAGCAGCGGGTAAGGCATTTTCATGCGGGAGTAAACATGTGAGTGTTAATTACCTGTTGCTTACCCGGTCGGAGCTCTCGAGGCGTTCGCGGATCTTCCTTGCAGCGTGTCGATCTGCCGCATTCTCTACCGAGCCGAGGAGGAGCTTCGGCGGAGAAGGTCTTCTCGTCTCAATATCTTTGAGGCCGAACATCCGGTGCCCTTAGCGACCAGCTGAAGTAGCTGGTCGAGCTCCACAAAGCGGCCGAACAGGCCATGAAGGGCCTCATAGTTGGTACGTGGCCTAGGAGGCCATGCACAGGAGCTACTTGACCTGGTCGCGGCGGTGGTGGATGCGTGCCCGTGGGTTGAAGTTATCAAGCATTCCGCTTGTATCGAGGTGCCGTCGGGCCTTGCCCGCATAAAGGTGCCTTGGGGCAAGATGGATGCCCGAAGCTCGTGCCGGACCCGCCACGAGAGGGCGAGGAGCATCATACGCCGAGATGTATTATAAGAGTGTCTTGAAGGCGCCCACACTATTGCGGGTGAGTGCTCCAAAGATGTAATATTTGAGTAGACTAGCATTTTGTCATCTGTCTTGCTGAAAACTTAGTTCATATCGCTAAACAGCTTATTAATTTAAAATATTACCTTTTGTGCGGTTGTTTATCAAATCGAGAGATGGCAAGTCCTCGGCTTGACCCCCCATGCCACGAGTCTTTGGGGTGTTGAGGATAAACTTAGCGCTCTTGTTCCCATTTTGGGTCCATCTAGGGGAGGCGCTCAACACAGTGAACAAGGCAACGGACTTATAATGCTTGAACACTCTCCTTAGCCATAGAATTCTATAATTTTAAATTTGGTGAAGCCCCTAGTCTTCGGAAGGCTGAATTTGGGGCGCTATCACGCCTTGGCAGACGGTATCCGGCTCCTCGCTCTAAGCGGCATAAGTCTTTAAGGACTACTAAAAACCTCTTGAACAGCGGTCTCTCGCCTCATCATGGCGGTCAGGTTTAGCTTTCTCCAGCGAGGCGTTAACCCGGCGTAGGCGGAATCACAGTGGTTCTCCCGGTGCTACCTTAGCGATATAGCAGGCGTAAGGTACCAAAACATGGGGCAGGCAAACAACTATTGACCCAAGACATGATTGAGCCCGATGCATATAGTGCTATAAGTTCGAGGTGCCGCACTTGTGAAAGTGTTGGACTCATCACACCATAATCTGAGGAAACATAAGCCCCTGGTGTATATTAGCCGTACCAAAGTGCTGCTAGGAATGAGCGATACAAATAGTCACGATAAGCAAGGTATGAGGCTATTAAACATGTCCCCTCAGGGGTAGGCTGCAGATTATTGGTGTATAAAAATGCTCGTAATGGAGACCACACTGTATATTCGTTGTAGCCTTTATCCTTCATTGCTTGTTGCATCATGAGTTAAGCGGGTCTAGCTGCCGGGACAAGGCTTCGACAAATGGAGTCTGTGGGTAAAAAGTAAAAGGTAAAAAGAAAAGAAAAAGGCGACACTTGAGAGCCCCTGGTGTGGTTGAGCCGCAGTCTGGGTTTATGGGTGGTGCGTGCCCTCTCCCCATGCCCATGGTATCTTGGGCGTAATGGTGTCTGTTGAAGGGCTGCTGGCGTTTAGCGTTTGTGGGGTTGGGGCACGCACTTTCTGATGCGTTCGAACATGCAGTGGTCTTGTTGTAAGTTACTCGGGCGCTTTGCTGTGTGTCCGACAGCTTAGCGGCGGACTCGAGCGTGCCTTAGAGGCTGCATTGCCTGCTTGGCGAGCGGTGTATGTTCCTCCGTCGCGGAAGAGCGTTCGATGTTTCCGTTGACCGTAATGACTCCTCGAGGGCCTGGCATCTTGAGCTTGAGGTATCGTGAGTGCGGCACCGCGTTGAACTTTGGAAGCGCAGAATGCGTCCGAGCAAGGCATGATAGCCAGCTGCGGGCAGGGACTATGTCGAAGATTAACTCCTCGCTTCGGAAGTTATCAGGGATCCGAAGACCACTTCGGTGTAATTGAGCACATACAATTGGCTTCACACCTGGTATAATGCGCCTTTAAAAGGTCGTTTTGGTAGGTTTAATCCTTGAGGGATCTATGCCCATTTTCGCAATGTATCTGGTAAAAGCAGGTTCGAGACTCTTTGCCGCCGTCCATCGGGGACTCTGGTTGAGGTGAAATCCATGACGATTGGGTCTAAGACCAGTCTTGGCCCGAATCCACCGTGGCGGATCTTGGTGGGGTGGTCTCGGTCCAAAAGTGATCGGGCAGGAGGACCATGGATTGAACTTGAGAACTGGCGGCTCCATCAGCGTGACATCTGAGTGCGCTTCCGCTCCCTTTTGGTATGTGCGTTGCGTATATCATATTCACCGTAAATCCGCTTTTGTGAAACCCTTACATCCTCTATTGTTGGCCGGTTGATTCTCCTCCTCAATCATCGCTGTACAGGCCTTGTCATTGTTTTGGCAATTAACGCACCTTTGCTTGAATACCATGAATCCCTGTTGGTGTGGTTAGCTGGCTTTCGGTGAATGCCATGTATCTGCGCTGGCGGTCGAGTGTCGGTCCAAATTGGAGCCGGACCGGAGTAGTTTCTTTTGAATGGCTTTTTCATTGGCCGGGTTTAGAGCCTCTGAATCCGGCATTGTGCCATTATCCTCAATATTATGCGCCCGTTAATGCGGCGTTTGTTTTTTGATGGCGGCCTGCCATTTTTAGGTCCTTGAAGTCCCGGACTGCCGGAATTTTCTTGAGGTTGTTTGCTCGCGTGCTAGCCCGCTGTCCTCTCCTTGTGGAAGCGGGTCATGAGGTGATGTGAGGGGCTGCCATGGATTTGACTTTTCTGTCCTAGGTAGGCGACAAGCCACTAAATCACGGATGTTATGTTTGAAGCAGCGAGGGCCTCTGCATCCGGAGACGGTCGGCGATTTGGTTTTTCTTTGTTAAGAGCCGTGTCGAAATTATGCAGCGATCGAATTCAGCTGCTGAATTATGTGGCTTAGGTCATCGGCGTCTGGTGGTCACACAAAAGTGCCACAGAAGTTATCGAGGAATCGGCTTCAGGTCCTCCAACAACAATTGATTCTGGCTGGCAAGCTGTTAAGCCAATGCCGAGGGCTGGTCCTTTAAGCGAGAGGGAGGTATTTGATGGCGTGAAGATCGTCGCGCGGGCCATGTGGATATGGAGGAGATAGTCCTGAATCCAAACAGCGGGGTACATTGTGCCATCATGGGATTCTAAACCCTTGAGGATTTGATGATCCATTACTTCATCGGTGAAGCATAGTGGGTGTCTTGGCGCCTACTGTCTTGGGCGATATCACGGCGGAGCTCAAAGAGCTTGGTACATTTTGTTGGCCGGCGGACTTCTTTGTGTCAGCGGTGACGGTTGTCAAATCATGTACCGTAGAAGCATCACGTTGATCACGTGAATCGATCTTGAATGTCTTGCCTTGTCCTCAATATATCTTGCAGGTCGGGCGTTCCCCGTGGCCTTGTGCTACTTTTGAGCGGCATAGGGAATGCGGTTTTAGTGAAGAGGCCTAGAGGCCTCTACATCCGCGACCCGCGGGGTGGTCGGTGCATATTTTTCTCCTGGTGATGCGGGTTACGTAAACCTCCCTCCTCGCCAGAGGAGCAGCTTGCGTTTAGGTAGCTTTTGGAGGCGTTAGAGCTCATGCTCTTGACGCTGAGGACTTCAGTCCATCACAGTCATTAGCGAGTCTGATCAGCTCTAAGTTGTTCTTTGCTTTTCTTTAGGCTGTTGCGTCGTGGCCCATAAGCCTGCGTCTAAAAGCGCTCTTGTTAGAAGCGGATCCTCGAGGCGCGATGAATTAAATGCGTCCGAGAGCTTCGCCGTCTCGGGAGGAGCATATAATCCTCTACCTCTTCTTCCGCCGCTCTCTACGTGAGGCTTGCGTCTCCATCTTCTCCTTGTTGGATCTTCTTTGGGGAGTTTGTCTTGGCACTATCCGATGTATGTGTGTTATCGGTGCCGGAATCTCCATTCTTGCTGTGGCGGGATTTAAATGGCGCCCGGCCGTCGGCGCTTAGAACTCTTCTTGGAGGGTCATCCTCCGTTGTTCCATCGCCCGTTCCCATCTTTTGGGATGTGTCCACCATGTATATGTCATATGGCGAGGTGGCCTTCGGATTGCCACATGGTATTTGGGTCTTGAATAAATCTCCGGCATCGTCGTCCATACCGTCGATGTCTTGGAGTAAATAGTCTAGCATGTCGGTTAAATAAATCGATAGCGGCTACGAAGTGGGTGGTGGGTGGGCGTTGAATTTCTTTGTCGTCCGCATCCCATCCTTCTGGACGTAATCCGGCCAGGGCTCTCGGATAAAGAGAGACTTTAGTGAATTCAGGATGTCGCCAAAAGGCGAGTGCTGAAAAGATGTCATGGCGAGTGAACTCCATGACTGGCGCCCAATCGGATTCGATTGGCGGTAGCGAGGGGTTGAGTCCGGAGAGGAGTCCGGCACCACAGAGTCGAAGATCTTATGAGGGCAAGGATGGAGTTATTTCTCGATCGCCGTAGAGATTGCAGCCCCGAGGCGGTGTCCAACCACTACGTCCTCGATCGGGAATCGGCTCCAGATTAAGGAGCCGGGGCGGATTCTGGTGCGACCTCGAGCCTTTGTTCGGCGCGGAGCTAGATCATACCCATCGCGGAGCAGTCTGGTAGCGCTTGGCTGTGGCTCGAATCCGTCGAAGATCAAGTCTCCGCGGATATCGGCCGTATAGTTTAAACTTCAAATCTGACTGTGGCCAGGGGCGTAGCTTCGATCTGCTCCAGATGGCCATTGAATTGTATGATTGCAAAGCCGCCGAACACTAAGATCTGTCCGGGGGAAAAGTCTCACCACGGACCAGCGTCGTTGTTGATGATCGAAGGAGCCATCGAGCCTATCGGTGGCGACACGGAGGAACTCTCAATAAGCACCAATGTCGATGTGTCAAAACCGGCGGATCTCGGGTAGGGGTCCCGAGCTATGCGTCTAGGCGGATGGTAACGGAGACAAAGGACACGATGTTTTACCAGGTTGGGGCCCTCTCGATGGAGGTAAAACCCTACTCCTGCTTGATTAATATTGATGATATGTGGTACAAGAGTAGATCTACCACGAGATCAAGGAGGCTAAACCCTAGAAGCTAGCCTATGGTATGATTGTTGTTAGATCCTCTGGACTAAAAACCCTCCGGTTTATATAGACACCGGATAGGGCTAGGGTTACATAGAGTCGGTTACAATGGTAGGAGATCTACATATCCGTATACGTAAAGCTTGCCTTCCACGCCAAGGAAAGTCCCATCCGGGACAGGGGCAAGTCTTCAATCTTGTATCTTCATAGTCTTGGAGTCCAGGACGATGATGATAGTTAGGCTATCCGGACACCCTCTAATCCGGACTCCCTCAGCAGACCTTTAATTTGTGGGGAGTTCGATCCGAAAGCCTGTTTTTGAACCTTGAGCAGCTCTTGACACTCACGATGCGAAATGCAGCAGGAAGGTCTTGTTCAAAGTGGCTGAAGCCGAGAATCCGCTACCAAAGATCGCGGATACAGCTCGCGCGTGATCAAGCGGCCGAGTAAGTTATTTTACCCTTCACGGGACTCTTTTTCCTTAGATTGACTCTATGTGGGATCTAAAACTCCCTAATCTTTGGCGGGACATGGCTGAAGATGTCGGAGACGGTTAAGCTGTCCGCTCCTTTCTTAGGAAGATCCGGAGGGCCTTGGGATTAGCCGAGACTCTTTAGCTCCCACCCCATCGTGGTGCGGAGAAGAAGGCCAAGAAAGGAGGCCACGCAAGACTTCGAAGGAGCTCCACGGCGCCCGATCTTGTCCAGATTCAGGCGAGAATCTTCTCCACGAAGAGCGAGGAGGAAAGAAAAGCTCCTCCCAATGAAGTAGAAAGAAAAGGAAGGCGCCCCAGCCCAGGGGCGGAGGAATCAGAAGGTGAAGAACCCTTCCTCGGGACTTCTCCACCAGCGTCGGCGGCAACGAGGAGGATTGGCCTACAAGGCCAAGCCCTGGCGAGATCGTAAAGTGTCCAGGATACCCATGGCTTTTTTATTGCAAGTGTTCTCTAATGTCGAACAAGCCGTGCAGCCCGCCTAAGGCGAGTTCACCGATTCATCGGCGGGTCCACAGGCTCGTCGAAATGGAGAGTACCAGCTTCCGCCGCCTCCTCGCCTCACCTACGGATGGCCTTGTGATGGGAAACCAAGGGGGCTTGGTCAGAGGAGGTAGCAGCGAGGTAGGTGCCACAAGGCAACCTCCCGGACTCCGGCGCGGAGCGGGGCAAGACCCCGAGGCTCCTAAGCCCGACCATGTCCGGACTCCATGCCGGAAACCTTCAGGTTCGAAGTCCGGACAGCGGATCCTTCATAAGAAGGGTAAGGCGCGGTGTCCTCCGTCAACGGAGGCACGGATAGCTTCTTGGGGCGTCAGCAGGCGCCTCCATCGAGGAGGACACCCGCCTTTGTTATGAGTGCGGTGATCCGAGACGATTCGATCCGCCAAGCGGTGAGCGCTAACTATGTAGCCTTCTAACGGCATTTGAGGTAAGTTTAGAATATGTAAAAATATTACGCATAGGCAGTAGCCCTGATGCTTAGTTCGGTTGTTAGGAAAGAAAAGCCGGACTAAGGATCTAAAAAGATATCATGCAGAGTCTAACATAAGTATGTCAATATGGGAATGCAGGTTTCTTTCTTGACCTCTGCCCCTTGCACTATTGCAGTCAGATGCATTGAAGCGAGACCTCGGCGGTCCGAGAAACGAGCTCGGACAAGCCAAGAAGCAGCTCGAGGACAAGGAAGGTAAGTAATACCTTATAGAAAAGGTTTTTGGTTGCAAAAATAACAGGAATAACATGGAGTGCTGCGGGGCCACGAGCAGGTGGCGACCACGAGGCGGTGTCAGTGGCCGCTCATGGTCATGGAAGCCGGCGAGGAGAAGGGGCGCGCAGCTGGCCAGGTCGCGAAAGGCTCCAAGCTCTCGTGGAAAAACACGAGAGTTTGGGCGTGACTCGAACTTCGAGTCGAGCTGCCTCGGCTCTTGAGAGTGCCAAAACTACTAAGGCAAAGGCCCAAAAGCCCTCAAGAAATTGAGTCATTAAAGAAGATAGCGGCGGGTAAGGCATTCTTTATGCAAAGCAAGCATGTGAAAGTGAATTACCTATTACTTACCGGTTCAGAGCTCTCCGGGGAGCATTCGAAGATTTGCCCGTAGTGTGTACGATCTGCCGCATTCTACCACGCCAAGGAGGGCTTCGGCGGAGAAGGTGTTACGGTCTCGGTATCTTGAGGCCGACCATCCAGTGCCTCTGGCGACCAGCTGAAGCAGCTGGTCGAGCTCCATAAGGTCGCCGAACAGGCCATGAAAGACCTTATAAGCGCGGTATGGCCATTGGAGCCATGCACAGGAGCTACTTGACTTAGTGCAGCGGCTGGTGGGCCTTTGTCCACGGATTGAAGTCATCAAAGCGCTCCGTCGCATTGAAGGTGTCCGTCGGGCCCTTGCCCGTGCTAAAGTGCTGCTTTGGGCAAGCTGGATCTGGAGAAGCTTGTGACAGACGGGCCACCGAAGGGCAAGGGCATGCATACGCCGAGAAATGTACTATGAGGGCCTCTGAAAGTGCCATAAATAGCGGATGAGTGCTCCAAAGATGTAATTTTGAATAGACTACGCATTTGTTATCTGTCTGCTGAAAACTTGTTCATATCGCTAAGCAATGCTTGTTAATTTAAAATATTACCTTAAATGCGGCCGTTTATCAAATTTGAGAGATGGCAAGTCGTTGGCTTCACCCCCATACCACAGTCTTTGGGGTGTTCGGGATAAACTTGAGCACTCTTGTTCCCATTCTTGGGTCCATCTAGGGGGCGCTCAACAGCGAACAAGGCAACGGACTTATAATGCTTGAACACTCTCCTTAGCCATAGAATTCTATAATTTTAAATTTGGTGAAGCCCTAGTATTCAGAAGACCGAGTTGAGCGCTATCACGCCTTGGCGGACAATTCGGTTCCTCGCTCTAAGCGGCATAAGTCTTTAGGGACCCGAAAAACCTCTCGAACAGCGACCGGCTCTCGCCTTATCATGACGGTCAGTTTAGCTTTCTTTGAGGTGCTCGACCCAGCTCAGCTGGGGCTGTCCTTGATGGTTCTCCAGTGCTACCTTAGCGATATAGCGGAACGTAAGGTACCAAAACACGGGGCAGGGAAAACCCAACTATTGACCCAAGACATGATTCGGAGCCAATTCATATAATGCTATAAGTTAGGGGTGCCGCACTTGTGAAAGTGTTCGGACTTATCACACCATAATTTTGGGATACTTAAGCCCTGGTGTATTGGCCGTACCAAAGTGTCTGGTTGCAACATGTCATGAAATGAACATATGTATATATAAAGTAGAGCAATAATAGAAAAAGCTATGTATTGTTTATTCAAAAAGGTGCGCAATGAAAGCGAGCGATACAAATAGTCACGATAAGCAAGGGATGGGACTATCTAACATGTCCCCCTCGAGGAGGTAAGCTGCGGGATGATATGTAAAACAGGTATAATGCTCGTAATAGAGACCACACTGAACACTAGGCGACTTTGGTGCTTCCACTGGCTGTTGCATCGTGAGTTCGGCGATTCTAGTGCGGACAGGACTTCTGAAAAGACGAGTCCTGAAAGAAGAAAAAGAAAAGAATGACACAATCGGGGCCCCAGTGCGGTTGAGCCGCATTCTTGGCGTGCGTGGTCGTGCCCCTCCCCATATGCCCATGGTATCTCGGGCGTAGTTATATGCAGCGTAATACTAGCTTCGCAATTTCGCAGGGGCTGGGGTTGGGGCGGATTGCTACTCGTGCTTGAATCGTGCAGAGTGGTCTTGTTGTAGAGTTACTCGGTGGCGCTTGGCGGTGTCCGGCAGCTTAGTGGCGGACTCGAGAATTGCCGTGAGAGGCTGCTTTGCACCTCCGCCCGTGAGGGACGCCGTGTGCTCCTCCGTTCGAGAGGCGTTCGGTGTTTCCATTGACCGTGATTACTCCTCGAGGGCTGGCATCTTGAGCTTGAGGTATCGTGGTGCGGCACCGCATTGAACTTTACCGTCACGGTTCGTCAGAGCAAGTGCATGATAACCGCTGCGAGCGGGACTATGTGGAAGATTAACTCTTAACCCGGAAGTTATCGGTGATCGAAGACCACTTGAGTGTGGTGAGCACATGTACAATTGGCCTCTACGGTATGGCGCCTTTAAAAGTCGTCTTTGTAGGTTTAATCCTTGAGGGTCTATGCCCATTTTGCGCTTGTATCACGATAAAGCGGGTTCAAGGCTGCCGCCGTCCATCGAGGACTACGGTGAGGTGAAATCCATCAATAATTGGGTCAGAACCAATGCGGCGAAACGCCGTGGCGGATGCTAGTGGGGTGGTCCTTGATCGAAGGTGATCGGCGAGGAGGACCATGGGTTGAACTTTAGGCGATTGGCTCCATCGCATATCGTCCCGTAGTGCGCTTCCGCTCCCTTTTGGGTATGTGGGTTGCGTATATCATGTTCACCGTCCGCACTTGTGTGGGAAAACCCTACATCCTCTATTGTTCGTGGCGGGGCTCTTCCTCGTCATCGCTATACAGCCTTGTCATTGAGTTGGCACTTGACTTGCCTGCTTGCTTGAACACCCAACAATCCCTGTTGGTGTGATTGGCTGGTTTTAGGGGTGCCATGTATCGCTGGCGATCGATATCGGTCCAAGTTGGGCCGGGCCCTGGGTATTTCTTTTGAATGGCTTCTTCCGGTGACGGGTTTAGAGCCTCTGAATCCGGCATTGTGGCCGTATCTTCCGTATTATAAATGCGTTGATCGGCGCTTGTTCTTATTGCGACGCGACCTGCCATTGCTGTCCTTGGTATCCGAACTATCGGGGTGTTTGGCCAAGTTGTTGCTTCGAGCTAGCCAGCTGTCCTCTCAGCATAAGCGAGTCATGAGGTTGTGAGGGCTGCCATAGATTTCGGCTTTTCCTATCCTGGGTGCGGGCAAGCCACTCGTCGCGGATGTTATGTTTGAAGGCTGCAAGGGCCTCTGCATCCGGACAGTCAGCGATTTGATTTTTCTTTGTGAGGAACCGTGTCCAGAATGTCGGCGATTCTTACGGCTGCTGAATTATGTGGCTAAGGTCATGGCGTCTGGTGAGTGCACATATGTGCCTGGAAGTTATCAAGAATCGGCTTCAGGTCCTCCCAACAACCAATTGATTAAATGGCAAGCTGTTGAGCCGATGCGAGCTGGTCCTTTAACCTTGAGTGGGAGGTATTTGATGGCATGTAGATCATCACGCGGGCCATGTGGATATGGAGGAGATAGTCCTCGATCCGGACCCGCGGGATCTGTGGTACCATCGTATGATTTGATGTTCTGGGTTTGAAGCCCTCGAGTTTGATGATCCATTACTTCATCATGAAGCATAGTGGGTGTCTTGGCGCCTACATGTTGGGCTATATCACGGCGTAGCTCAAATGAGCTTTGTCTATTGTGTTCGACCTGCCGTAGTTTTTGTATCCGGTGTGGCGGTTATCATCATGTGTGTGGGCGCCCGCGATCCGTGAATCGATCTTGTATGTTTGCCTTATCCTCAATATATCTACTTAAGTCGGTAGCGTTTTCCCGTGCCTTGGTACTTTGAACAGCGTCGGGGTATGGCTTGGCGGAGGTCTAGAGGCCTCTCTACTCGCGACCACAGGGTGGCTGGTCTGCCATGTCGTCTGTTGGTGACTTGGGTGCTTCCTCCTCTAGTCGAGGCAGCGGCCTGCGTTTGGGGTAGCTTTGGAGAGGCGTTCGAGTTCATACTCTTGGCTGCAAGGACTTGATCCATCTGTCGACTAGCGAGTCTTGATCAGCTCTAAGCTGTTCTGCTTTTCTTGAGGCTGCTTGCCGTGGCTATAAGCCTGCGTTTGAAAGCAGCTCCTGTTGGCGGGATCCTCGGGCCCGACAAACTCGTCGTCGTCGAGGCTTGCCTCATCTTGGGAGGGGGCGCATAATTATCGTCCTCAACCTCTCTTTCTGCCGCCTTTGTCGTGCGGACTTGCTTCTCCTCCTCTGCTGCCTGAGTCCTGCTTTGGAGGGTTTTCTTCAACCTTGTCCGGGGTGTTATTATCTCCGTGCGGAATCACCGTTTTATTGTGGCGGGGTTTAGGCGGCGCCCGGTAGCGTCGGCGCTTCAGCTGTTTCTTGGAGGGTCATCCTCCGTTGTTCCATCGCCGTTCCCATCTTTTGGGATGTCCACCATATATATGTCATATGGCGAGGTGGCCTTCGATTGCCACTGTAGTATTTGGGTCTTGAGTCGTCTCCGGCATACGTCGTCCATACCGTCGATGTCTTGAATCAAGTAGTCTAACATGTCGGTTAGATCATCGGCAGTGGCTACAAAGTGGGTGGTGGGTGGGCGTTGAATTTCTTCATCGTCCGTATCCCAACCTTCCTGTCCATAATCCGGCGGGGCTCTCCGGATAAAGAGAGAGACTTTAGTGAATTCAGAATATCGCCAAAGGCGAGTCTTGAAAGATGTCATGACGATGAACTCCATGCAGGCGTGTCGGATTCGATTGGCAGAGGTATGAGGGTTGGATCGGAGAGAGTCCAGCACCACAGGTCGAGGTCTTTGCAAGGACGAGGGATGGAGTTGGTTCAATCGGCGTGAACATTGTAGCCCCGGTGGTGTCAACCACTCGTCCTCGATCGGGAATCCGGCTCCGGATTAAGGGTCGGGCGGATCTGAGTCGGACCTCCGAGCCCTGTTACGGCTGAGAGCTAGATCATGCCCATCGAGCAGTCTGTGCGCGCTTGGCTGCGGCTCGAATCCGTCGAAGATCAAGTCTCCCGCGGATATCAGCCATATAGTTCAAACTTCCAAATCTGACTGATGGCTAGAGGCGTAGCTTCGATCTGCTCTAGATGGCCAGCGAATTGGCCCCGATTAAAACCGCCCGAACACGAAGATCTATCCGGGGAGAAAAGTCTCACCATGGACAGCGTCGTTGTTGATGATCGAAGGAGCCATCAGGCCTATCGGTGGCGACAGGAGGAACTCTCAATGAAAGCACTAATATGGATTGTCAAAACCGGCAGATCTCGAGTAGGGGTCCCGAACTGTGTGTCTAAGCGGATGGTAACGAGGAGACAAGGGACACGATGTTTTACCAGGTTCGGGCCCTCTCGATGGAGGTAATACCCTAGTCCTGCTTGATTAATATTGATGATATGGGTTGTACAAGAGTAGATCTACCGTGAGATCAAGGAGGCTAAACCCTAGAAGCTAGCCTATGGTATGATTGTTGTTCGTCCTACGGACTAAAACCCTCCGGTTTACATAGACACCGGGTAGGTTAGGATTACACAGAGTCGGTTACAATGGTAGGATATCTACATATCCGAATCGCCAAGCTTGCCTTCCATGCCAAGGAAAGTCCCATCCGGACACGTGACGAAGTCTTCAATCTTGTATCTTCATAGTCTTGGAGTCCGGCCGTGACGATAGTCCGGCTATCTGGACACCCCCTAGTCCGGGACTCCCTCACTCCCCAACACTCAACTCTCTCTCACAGGATTTGGATTCGGTGGAAAGAAGATTTGAGTGGAAAGCAACTTGGGGAAGGCTAGAGATCAAGATTCATATGGTAGGAATGGAATATCTTGGCCTCAACACATGAGTAGGTGGTTCTCTCTCAGAAAATGGATGCTGGAAGTGTAGGTTCGTTCTGATGGCTCTCTCCACGAATGAAGAGTGGGTGGAGGGGTATATATAGCCTCCACACAGAAACTAACCGTTACACAGAATTTACAAATCTCGGTGGGACCGAATTGAAAAACTCGGTCCGACCGATTTAGCAAATCTAGTGACCGTTAGGATTTTTGGTGGGAATGACATGCAACTCGGTAGGACCGATATGGTTAGGGTTAGGGCATAACGTAATCCCGGTGAGACCGATTACACAAACTCGGTGAGACCGATTTTGGTAATAAGTTAACCAGAGAGTTGGTCAGGGAAACTCGGTGAGACCGATTACACAAACTCGGTGGGACCGATTTTGGTAATAAGCTAACCAGAGAGTTTGCATTGTAATCACGGTAGTACCGATTACTTAAACTCGGTGAGACCGTATTTGGTAATGGACATACACAGGGAGATTACAATCCCATCTCGGTGAGACCGAGATCCATATCAGTGAAACCGATTTTCCTAGGGTTTGTGGCAGTGGCTAAGACATACGAACTTCGGTGGCGCGCGGATAGAAAGAATCGGTGGGGCGAGTTTGACATTTGGTTTAGGACATATGTGGATGTGAGAAAGTAGTTGAGGGCTTTGGAGCATATCACTAAGCACTATAGAGCAAGAGACTCATTAAGCAACACCTCATCCCCTCATGATAGTATTGGCTTTTCCTATAGACTCAATGTGATCTTGGATCACTAAAATAGAAAGTGTAGAGTCTTGATCTTGAGGCTTGAGCCAATCCTTTGTCCTTAGCATCTTGAAGGGGTTCCACATCCTCTAGTCCATGCCACTCCATTGTTGAACTTGTCTGAAACATACTAGATAAAAGTATTAGTCCAACAAGAGATATGTTGACATTAATTACCAAAATCACCCAGGGAGCACTTGTGCTTTCAAGAGGCCCGCTGCACGGGCTCTCTAGTACTAGAGGTTGTATTCGGTTCTCCGGACAACTTCCGAAGTGAAAAGTTAACCTTCGACATCGCTCCATTCCGAAGCGGCTATCAAGCACTACTCGGAAGAACGGCCTTCGCTCGTTTTAATGCAGTACCGCATTACGCTTATCTTAAGCTTAAGATGCTCGGTCCACGCGGCATCATCATAGTTAGAGGAAACACTGAGTGTTCCTTACGCACGGAAGAACGTGTGGCGGCTTTAGCAGCCGAACACTAAACGGCCTCTCCAACCAGAATAAATGATCGGTTGTCAAGACTGCGGACACGGCTAGACGAGTCTGGCGCACCACTAGCTGTAACAGCTTACATAAACCTGAGATTGGTTTGATGGATATACCCCCATAGGTCGTACCAGTGGCTTCCAGCATGTAAAAAGAACTATAGTTCAGATTGACCTTATTTAGATTAAATTTTAATGGTCTATTAAGAATAATCAATTTTTCGCACGAAGACTTTCATCGAAGTTTTTCTCTTTTACAGATGACAATCATGCTACACCCTTCGGGATCACGGCTGCTTGGAACCACAGTAGCGAGGCGTGCAGCATGGCCCGCTCAAAGGTTTCTTTTTTAGATTAAGGCCACATGTAAACCTTTCTTACTGTCTCTTGTTGCTTGACACCCCGGATACCTAACACAACCGTGAGGATCTTTGGCGTTATTGGCATTTACGCCACGTCGGACTAATGCACGTACACTGGAAATTTAGGGTCCATTATCAAGGCGTTACTCAGCCGGTACATGTTGTAAAGACCGAACACCTTAGGGAGTGTTGGCGTAAGTGGTTAGCCTTTATGCATCAGCTCTGAATCATGTCTTTGGTCAAATGTTGGGTTTGCCCGGCTCCAGCGTTTTGCTACCTTCGTTCCACTCTATCAGCTAAGGTGGCACGGAGAACTCTGCTTGCTGTGCCTGGTTCATCCATTTGAGAATCTTGTCGGTTCGGGTTCAGCGGACCCTCTAGATTCGAACAACTTGGGGTGCGTGCGGAGATCTCGCCTCTACCTACCTGCACCTGCCGCCTCGCTAGGATCTAAATTATAGAAAGGAACAACACAAAGAGACACAAGGTTTATCTTGGTTGGGGCCACCATTGTGGTATAGCACTCTACTCCGGTGTGTGGTGTGGTGGATTGCCTCTTGGGCTGATGATGAACAATACAAGGAAGAACAGCCTCGCGAGTGCATTCTTGGCTGGTGCGATGAACTGCTAGGGGAGTTGAGTCGCTCTCTCTCTCTGCTGATTGAAGTCTTGGATCCCTCTCTACCCTGTGGTGGCTAGTCCTATTTATAGGCGGAGGCCACAGGCCTCTTCCCAAATATTGAGGCGGGAAGGCGCCAACAATTGGCCATTTGAAGGGAACATCTAGTAAACTTATCGACTAAAGTTGGTCCTCGCTGTCAAAGGTTCGGTGGTGACACGGCTTGGGCTCCACGATGACTTCCTTCCTGCCCGTTCGACGGTCTTGGTCTTATTGCACGAAACATATGCCTTTGCTTGATGCTCTACGCTGCGCTTGCTCCCTTTGCACCAAAGAGGAAAGGAGGACACTGCTGTGAGCTGGCGCCCACAGGCGCCCTTGGTGCGTCATGGCTTGCGTCATGGGCACCTCGTGAGTACCCCTCCTTGATCTCTCCGCCTCCTCGAGAGCCAGGCTGAGGCTGTGCACGAGAAGCTTCCGTTATCCGCCCAGTCTGGCCCCTCGCGAGGTCTTGAGCTTAATGCTAATGAAGGCGGGCGTCTTTGGGCCACCCTTGAGCCCGCGCCGCAGGCGCGGGCGAGCAAGTCAGTACCCCGTTCCCGAACACAAGCAGTAGCCCCGGGCCCAAAGCGCGCTGTGCCCAGCTGAAGCGAGAGAAGCGAAGGCAAGTCTGAAGCGCCCTATGCCCTAATAACTCTGACCTTAGGCGCCCGCATGGCGGTTGGTTGGGCGTGGGCGCCTTAGCAACTGCTGTGAATCGACAAAAAGCGGCGTCTGTCTGGGCTTTGCTTCCCTCGTCTCCTCCGGTCATTGCGAGATCCCTTTCTTGCGCCTTTCCTTCCTTCCTCTGAAATCTCGGATCTACTTGACCGCGTGCCCTAGCAAGACATGGCGCCTCGCCAGACCCCGGCCGGAGCTTGGTACTCAGCCGCCTTGGACTCGCCGAATGTGTTGGAGAAGGGCCTTGCCCGGGTGCGCCGGATGGTGGCGGCGCAAGGCATCGACGGGGCAGAGGTGTTCAAGGCTGGCTCCGCCCTTCTCGAGGGCCAAGGAAGCACCTTCTATCCGCTCTTCGTGAGCGCCATTGCTGCCGGTCTGGTGCCTCCCTTTTCTGAGTTCTTCTTCTCTGTCCTCCGCCACTACAAACTGCAAGCTCTACACCTCCACCCCAACTCCGTTCTTCTTCTGGCGATCTTCGCCTACTATTGTGAGGCTCACGTCGGGGTGCAGCCCTCAGTGGCCTTGCTGCGCCACTACTTCTACCTCTGGACCTCTCGCGGTCCCATCTCCTCGTCTTTGAGCTTTATCGCGTATGTGGCTCCAACGCCATCTCGAAGCCGGGAAGAGGATTGAGGGCTTGAGGGCAAGTGGGTCATGGTAGATCTTGGGCGCATCCACCCTCGGCTGATTCTGCCCATGGAGCACCCACGACCTCCGACGATTGGTCCTTGCAGAACTTCGTGGATCCCAGCGTGGCGGTGTTGGAGAAGATGGGCCGAATCTGTGGCGAAAACATGGCGCGGCCCGAAGCTGGTAGTCGCGTCGCTCTGAGGGAGTTCTGGAGCATCAGTGGCCCAACCGTCGTGCCTACTACGCTTCCTTGTGGAGGCCCGCTTGAACCCCAGTCTTGGCCCGCGAAGATCTGGTCGCGGTCCTCAAATCTATGGTCGGGGAGGCGTGGCGAGTGGGCGCTCCTGCCCCTGTTCCTTCGAGATGATTGGGAGCAGGTAGTGGAATCCATGCCCGTCTTCAATGGGGACGGGACCGTGCCCGTGGAGGTTCCCGAGGACCCCGCGGCCCTGGCGACGGTGAACGTGTCCTCCTGTGACTCCAGCGAAGAGGAGGAAGAAGAGGATCGGGAAGCGGGGCCTGACTCCAAGGCGACTGACGGGGAGTCGAGAGCGCCCTCCCCCGGCGCAGGTCCCGCGCCCTCTGCCTCTTGCCCGGCGGCAGCGACAAGGATGGCGGCGGCGGGCGGCAGAACTTGCTCCCGATCCTGAAAAAGGGCGGGGCTGGGCTGGCCCCAGCGGGTCTGCCCGGCTCAAGGCGATCATGAGGCGTGCCTCCTGCTCCCGAGCCTCTTGAGGCTTATCCTGCAACCGGCTCTCGGGCTTCAAGTATGGCGGAGGTTGCTCGAGCTCCGGCGATGACGATGAAGTGCTTGATTCTTGTTTTATTCCTTGCTTTGTCGGCTGTGGCTTGATATCTGTATCTTTTGGCTGAGTGGCGCTGTGTGAAAGGAAGGAGCTCTGAGGCTCCGTCTAGGGCAGCGCCTCTGCCTGAAAGGAAGGCGACGGCAAGACACGGGCCTCTCTGCCGGTCATCCTCGTGAGCTGGCGGGCTGGTGGGCGAGGCTCAGCCCCATAGCCTAGCGACTCTGAGGTATCCTTGCACGATGCCACCGCCATAGCTGTTGGGCGCAGCAGGTTCCGCCTCGAGAATCTTGTGGTTCGCTGCCGTCCTCTCCTCCTACTCCACCAACTGTTGTCTCTCGACTCCTCCCCTTTGTCTGGATCGTCTTTGCTGCTGAATTGGACCGGTGCGGCCAGATCTTCAGGCGCCGACCCTTGCTTGGTGGCAGGCGCTTGGAGCTGGCCTCTGCTGGATTGCTCTGAATCTTGATTGGCGGCCTGAATTCGAGGCCTCGGCGGCTGCGGCGAGGATAAGCGAGCCGTCCTTGGGGTGAGGCTGCCTGCATAGCGCCGCTGGGGAGGTAGCCGATGTCGAGTCAGCTGCAAAAGCTGGAGAAGCGAGCTGCGAGGCCTGCGGGACCAGCTTGCCAAGGAGGCCGCATTTGCCAAGAAGGAGGAAGACATGAAGGCTCATGGCCGTCAGGACAGGACACCAAGCTTAACGAGCACCGTGACCGCTGGGTCTTGCTGGAGCAGGAGTTGGGGCGAAGAAGGTCAAAAGCTGGGCTGGCAAAGCGCGGGTTCTTATCGAGGACGCGAGGCCTTCCGCGGAGATGGAGTGAAGGCTCGCACCTTCTTGAGGTCGCTTCTGACGGTGACACAGGAAAGCCCGCTGGCGGCGCCGAGGGCTGCCCCGCCAAGCTGCTTCCCTTCTGATCCGTGCTCTTGAAGATGTCACCCTTGGCCTTGGCCCCTCTGGCTGAGGCCGAGGCGTAATCTGTCTTACGCTACTGTGCGGGTCCTTACCCGTCTACCTTCGCGATCGGCGTCGACCTCGACGGCCTCTTTGGAGCCAGCGGCGAGCTTGCACGCTGCCCGCTCTTGAGGCCGTGAAGGGTCGGCGAGCCTCTCTCGCCAGTTCAGGCCTTCAGCACCAAGCGAAGCGGCGCTGCCGTCTGAGCTTCCTGGCGAACCCGCTCGGCGCAGCTCCGTCGTCGACAAGTGACTCCGTTGTGGCTCTGTTCTGCTTTCAGCTCCTGCAACATGCATCATGCCTCGGGGAGGCATTTAATCTTGCGTTTGGTGTTGTGATAACAGTTATGGACTGTAATGTTTGCTTTTAAATTCCTTGAGATTTGCGCTTTTCCTTCCTACTTGCTTATGTTCTCGCCCGCAGAGCTGGCCCAGCATACCTCAGCTGCGTTAGCCCGACCGAAAACCAGGGCGGGACCAAGGAAGCGAGGGCTACGTGACAGTTAGGCTCTGAGTCGCGATGCTCGAGAGTCGCCCTTGGCGCCACGAACAGCAAGTAGGGAGGTGAGATGTGGGTGAATCTACCATTATCGTCTGCGAGCCCGGCCCGCATACCTCAACGCCGTTAGCCTTTGGAACTAAGGGTGAGGGGCTCGTGACCAGATTAGGCTCTGAGTCGCGATGCTCAGGAGTCCCCTTGACGTTCAAGCGGCCTTCATACCTTGGCTCCGCTTCGGGGAGAGGCGTCTGCGACGAACCAGGCCGAGGGGCTTGGCTGGGTGGCGTGCGTGCAGGCGTGACCAGCGTAGCCCGTGCCCAGCCCCCTCGCGGCACTCCCGAGGAAGCGTTGCGATGAGGCGGACAACGAGCTCTGGGCTCCACGAGGTTGATCGGCGGGGCCACCCTCGATTGTTTATCACCAGCGGAGCATAGCGCTTCCATGTGTGCACGGGCATAGCCGCTCCTCGGCAGTATCGTCAGCCAGCGCGGAGCATGGTGCTTCCACTGGTGCGTGGGAGGGGGCTCCCCTCCGGGAGGAGCCCCCGGGGCGTGTACAGCCCCGCCCTGACACGTGGCTCGCATGGTAGGGCCTGACGAGGTGTATCTGGGCACCCGTGAGCAAGCGCGGGACTCACGGGGCCCTACCTCAAGGCGGGTTGCACCTGGCACTGGGCCTTAACTTGTGATGTGTTCCTGCAAATTTGTTTAGATGTCGACGCTCGTCCTCGGGTCCCAGCCCTCGAGGGGTCTCGGCCGTCATTGGTATGCCAGTCGCGATGCGTGGACAAGGCGGAGGGTGAGGCTGGAGAGCGAGTGGGAGCCCATGGTCGCGATGCTCGGTACCCCCCCTTTAGCGTGCAAGCGGCCGACATGAAGGAAGAAGGGGTGTAGTGGATGAGCATCAAATAACAATCATGATGGGTCGAGCATGACCCGAAATAAGCATAAGAGGGGTACATGCGGCTGGAGTGCGGCGGCGACACAGGGATGATGCAGCTGGCGCGCCCCAACAAAGTAATTTAGGCACATGAAGTAAAGGGGATACGACACGAGGGGCGGACCCAGCGGCACTGGGAATAATGCAGCCACAGGGGCGCCCGGTGAAATGAAACTTGAAGGATGTCACTGATGGCGTTGAAGGCGAAGGATGTTGAAGTAGCGGACGTCGTGGGCTGCGAGCCGATCTTCATGAGCCCCGAGGCCAGGAGCCTCGGGAGGCTCGGGCGCTAGTGGCTCCTCGTGGACAATCTCCATCTCCGCCGGGACTGCGGAGCGCTGGCCTCTTGAACCTCGAGGATGCTCCTCATGAGGCGTGGAAGTGCGTCGCGGCCGCGTTGACGCGCCGTGGGGCATCTGAGCGTGGCTGTGGGGTGGACCTTCGCGGCGCCCTCACGCGTGAGGGCCATAAGCGCTCTGAGGCGGCTCGGTTGAGCCACAGGATGTCGATGCTTGAGGCGCAGCCCGCCATCCTCGCTGGATGGGGAGCTACGGTGGAGTGGCGGCTGCCACTCATGAATCTTGACTCCTGCAACTCCTGCGTGATCGGTGATGAACTCCTAAGGGTTTGGCCCTCTGGCCTTACTCCTTCACGAGGGAAGCGTGCTGAAGCACGCCTCCAAGTGGTGCCCAAGCGCCTCCTCGTTACCTTAGCAAGGTGGCTGGCCCTCGAGGAGAGAGCCCCGATCCTTGCTTGAGGAGGCGTCAGGCGCGCCTTCCTATCTTGACAGAAGGAGGTGCCCCTGGCGGTAGCGGACCACGAGGGCCTGCCTCCCGAGGATCGGGACTGGCGATGTCTTCTTCTTCTTGAGGCGGTCTCGGGGATCCTCACGCTCCTGCGATCTGGGTCTTCAAGTGATCACGGCTTGAAAGGCTCGCTCCGGGGAGCACTGCTGCGTCTTTCTCTTCACAAGGCACCGTGATGACTCCGCGCTTCTGGCATCTTGAAGACGTTGTAGCCGTGATGAGTCACGGCCATGAACTTGGCCAGGGCCGGGTACCCGAGGATGGCATTGTATGGCAGGCGAATGTGGGCGACATCGAAGTCGATGAGATCGGTGCGGTAGTTGTCGCGCCCGAAGGTGACAGGAGGCGGACCTGCCTAATCGGAACCGTGGAGCCATCGGTGACTCCGGAGAAAGGCTTGGTTGGCTGAAGCTGATTGTAAGGCACTTGGAGATTGTTGAATGTCTCTACGGACAGGACATTGAGCCCTGCTCTGCCGTCAATGAGGGTCCTGGTGACTTGCACGTTGCTGATGATTGAGGAACAAAGCATCGGGAGGACTCTGGTTGTGGCCGCGCACTTGAGCTGATCCGCTGAGCTGAGCGTGATGGCGCCGCTGACCACGAGAAAGGCGTGGCCCGAGCTTGGGGAGGACTGCATTCACTTCGCGGGCGAACTGGTTGAAGATGCGTTGAGAGGCTGGGGCTTGAGCTCCGCCCAAGATGCAAGCGATCGCGCGCGGCTCCTGGAAGCCCCCAGCCTCCTCGTCCTGATGATGGTCCTCGTTTCTCCTTGGCGCGGCGGCAGAGGAGGGAGGCCTGCGTTTTGTTGCGGGCGATCCTCGCGAGGTTGATCCCTCCAGTCTCCCTCGCGAGGCTGATCCTGCCAGCAATCCTCGCGAGGTCGGTCCCGCCACCCTTGGCGAGGGCCACGGTCTTCCCAGCGTCCTGCGTTCCTTCCTCCTCCTCGGCCATAGCCTCGATCGTTGCGGTCGGGGCGTCGGCCGATCCTCCCTTCTCGCACGGCCCGGAGCTCTTGACATTCGTTGGTGTTGTGGGTGTGGAGGTCGTGGTACAGTACCGGCTGCCCTTGGAAGACTCGGGCTGATCTCTGCCCCGCTTGGTGTCTGGTTCTGCCGCGAGCACGGCAGCCCCCTTGCGCTTCACGTCCTTGGCCTTGGATTTTTTTCTCTTATGGGTCTGCGGCTGGCAGCTCGAGGAGGGAAAGGCGCCCTTCCTCAGCCCTGGTGCACTTGGTCGCCAAGTTGAACAGCTCCAAGGAAGTGCACAGATCTTCATGTATCGCCAGCTCCTCCTTCATCTTGACGTCATGCACACCGTCGGAGAAGGCAGAGATGATGGCCTCCTCGGTCACCTTGGGAATCTTGAGGCGTGCGTTATTGAAGCGATGGATGTACTTCTGCAGGGTCTCCCCTGGTTGCTGCTTGATGCAGCGCATGTCGCTCACGGTAGGAGGCCGGTCGCGAGTACCTTGGAAGTTAGCGATGAAGCGGGTGCGCATCTCGTCCCAGGAGGAGATCGTGCCAGGAGCTAGGTTCAGGAGCCAGGTGCGGGCTCCATCCTTGAGTGCCATGGGAAACCAGTTCGCCATGACCTTCTCGTCCCTGTTGGCGGCTTCGATGCCCAGCTCGTAAAGCTGGAGGAACTCCGCAGGGTCGGCCGTGCCGTCGTAGCGAGGAGGAAGGTCGGCTTGAACTTGCCTGGACCCGCTGACAGCTGCGCACGCCTTCGGTGGTGAAAGCGACAGCTCTTTGTGGGCCACGGGAGGCCTCTGGTGACGAAGAGCCAGGTGTTGCAGGTCCCCATGCGCTGCAGCTGGGAGCAGCGCGGGGTCTTGGCGTGCTGGAGCAGGAGCGTGGTCGTGACGAGTCGGTGCAGGGAGCACTCGGGCATCTTCTTGGGGGCGAGGGACCTCTTGACAGCTCTGCTCTTGTTGCGCTGGCGCCGAATGGAGTGGGTTCCGCCCAGGGGCCACGCGTCTTGGGGCTAGGGCGCCTTCTTGAGGGGGAGGCGGCTGAGGCGCCCCCGGAGCTTCATCGCTCGCGCAGGGCGGGGCGCGGTGCAGTGAGAAGGACGGCGCGGGGGAGCCCCCTGCGGCACGGACGAGCTCGGTGACGCGGTCGAGCCACTCTTCGTAGACGTCGTCGACAGGGCGGTAGCGCAGGAGCTCGTTTACCGCGATGAGTGCAGCTCGAGCCTCCATGGGCGTGCGGAGCGCACGGGACGAAGAACCAGCGGGGGCGAGTGAGGGAGTAGCAGTACAGCCGTCTCGCCTCACGGACGGATGCTGTGACGATGCTTGCTGCTCGTTCCCCGGCGGGCCTGTGGCGGCGTTGACGGCGGCGGCGACGGGCGGCGAAGCGACCGCCGGCAGGGCCGTCTGGGCGGCAGGGAAGCAAGGATGGCTTAAGCGGGCCCGCAAGCGTCGACATGGATGCGGTGGTCGGCGAAGAACAGAGCGCGGAAGGCAATTCGGCGCACCCCTACCTGGCGCGCCAAATGTCGAATTTCGGGTTCCGGCAGACCCTCTAGGTTCGAACACTGGGGTGCGTGTCGTGGTTCTAAGTCTGACAGTAAGAGAGTGGTAGGATAGCGGAGCATGATCTATCAAGATGCATATGGGTGACACGGTGGTTTTAGCGAGTTCGGGCCTCTCACGGTGGAGATAACAACCCTACGTCTCGTGCTCCAGAGAGGCTTTGTTTTATCTTAGTATGTATCCGGAGATTACAATGTGTACGAGAGAGAGAGAGGAACGGATCCCCATGCCTGAGTTAAGTCCTGAGACTAATGGTGAAGAGAGAGAGGTGGAAGAAAAAGCCCCCCGAGTCTAGTGGTGGGGGGTGGCTTATATAGAGTGCGCCACCCCCTCACCCCTTATGTTACACGGTGGAGCATCAATGCCATAATGCCTGCCCACTACAAAACCGTCATGTTGACTATTGGTCTTTGCATATCCGAGTGAGTTACATGGTCGAGTGGAATGAGCTCGTCGAGTGAAGTGCCGTGCTCCGAGTGGTTGTCGCCGTCCGAGTGACTTTCAAGTTGCGGTACATCTAGGCAGTTGCTCGGCCCGAGGGCCCAGTACAAAGTATACGGTGTCCATGGGTAGGGCCTTTAGGTCAGGCCTGTTACCCTACCCCTAATACATGTCCTCGTCATTAGCCCCCGAATCGGTCGAGGTTGAGCGGGTCGAGTCGAGGTGAATTCCCAGATGAGTCGAGTGCTGCGGAGGCCCTTATGAACTCCCTCTGGTCACCCGGCGACCTTATCTCCGCATGTTGCCTTGACGGATTCCAGACTGTATGGTGTCCGAGTGAAATGAGCTCAAACGGGTCCGCGGAGGAGCGTTAAACTCACCTTATAGCAATTTTTTTGGAGTGATTTGGAGCTGGTCCTGCATTGAGTAACTGATTACTCAGAATTTCTTCACGCCTGGAACGTGTCTTTTTTTGTTGTTTGGCCGTCACTCGGACCGGGCGGACCGTTCCGAGTGGATACCATTCCAGTGGGGGCACGCTGAGTGCACCCACCTGGTGTGTAAGAGAGGCTGCCGTCATTGCGGGCGTCGGCGGGAGTCTTAAACCTGTCTTTTTGTTGTTGTGTTCATCATTGGACTGGTCGGGCCATGCCGAGTGGAGATTACTCCGGTGGGGGCACGCTGAGTGCACCCAGCGGTGTAATCCCGAGACCACCGTCGGCTGCGGGCAGTCGGCGAGTCTTAGAAGAACTAAAACTCTTCTTAGATGGTACTGATCGAACTTGTTCTTCTCTGACTCGGAGGTCGAGTAATTCTGGAGTTGGTTTTGCATCGAGCAAAATGTTTTTCTGAGTTCTCTTCCGGTGGGGGCACGCTGAGTGCACCCGCTGGGTGTAATCCCGAGCCTCAGCCGGACTAGATGAGTCGAGGCGGAGGGTTTAAATCTCTGGTAAACCTCCACCACGATCGACACGGTAAATGTCTTTTAGTCTGAAATTGAGTCAATCGGATGCATCTTGGTGCTTGACATGGTAAATAAGCTCAGCACAGAGCTGAGTCGGTCGGAATGATCTTCGTGCACTTTCGACAGGGATAAATTCAGCACGGAAATCGGTCAGCGGTGAATCTTCGTGCTCTCGGCACGGTGAATGAATTCGGCTTTGAAACTGCGGACTATAGAAAAAAGCTGGACACTCCAGGGAGTAATATTTCCATTAGTACTTCTACCGTTATATTTTGCATGAAAGGGGTATTTGTAAGAGTACATTGTATCCGTAGAGGAGCTTCATTTTCACCCTTTTGCATGAAAGGGGTATTTGTCCGAGTGGACGTGCTTCCCGACTGATCGAGGTATGTTGACTGCAAGGAAGAACTTAGTGGCACTTGTATGTCTCCGGAGGAGATAGACTAGTGGTCCGACATGGGCGTGCCATGAAACCCGTGTGAAGCTAGTGTGTAGGCTGACTCTCGGGAGAGGCCACTCATTATCCGGGGAACACCAGCACGTGCCATCTCTGAGTCAAGTTTGTGAAGCGACGCCTTGGAACCTAGGATAGGGCTAAGTTATCCGTGAAGGGCGTTGTTTCACCCTTTGTAGTCTTCAAGATGACTTTAGGTAATGATTTGGGCGATCGTCCGAGTGGACAGTACTACCCTTATAGATTTTCGGCAGACCGGGCAAGTATGGTCAGAAAGATATTCCTGATGTGATCGATGGGTTGATTGAATGGGCGTAACCCCTGAGGGCGGCATGGTCGACGGCTGTGCGTAGCCCCCGAGTGATGCTCGAAAGAGGCAAGGTTGCTACAAAATGTGATATGAGGTTTGATCATATGAGTAACTTAGTCGTTCCCGTGTTGGGGGTGTAGAGGTAAAGACATGTCCAACTGATGGTGACGCGCGAGGTGGTTAAGGGGCGATGATGTGTACAACCGAGTGACGACGCGCGGGGCGGTCGAGTTGTGAAGACATGCACAACCGAGTGGCAACACGCGGGGCGGCCGAGTGGCGAAGGCATGTACAATCGAGAGGCGGCGGAGCGCAAGTGGTGAAGCGTGCACAACCGAAAGTGGCGATGTGCGGGACGGCCGAGTGAGGATGCGAGGTGGCGAAAGTGAAGGATTACGTGTCCAGCCAGCGGGTGACGCGCGGGCGGCTGTGTGGTGGAGGCATGCACAACCGAGAGGCGGCGCCGGGTGACTAGCGGTGAAGACGCGACGCAACCGAGTGGCGGCGCGGGGACGGCGAGTGAAGAAAGCGTGAGGTGGTCGAGTGGATGAAATTGTCTTCGAAGGATTTAGCCAGATGCTTTCGAAGTTAATGTAGCAACGAGGTTGATGTAGTGTGGTTGCTGACGCAACAAGACCGGGCGTGACAACCGAGTCGAGTAGGAATGAATATGGCGCGCATGAGCGTCCGGGTGATTATAAAACTTGTCAAAGTGGTGGGTCGAATGCACTTGTTGAGGTGAAGGATCTAGCGGTGATGAAGCACTCGACCACTCAGAGAGTGTCATTCAAATGAGTTGCAGCCCCGAGTGCGGCGTAGCTCCCGGCGTACTACAGGCTTCAACAACGGACATGTCGGAATCGGGAAATATAGTGTTGAATGGATAATTTGCAATCCATCGAGTCGGACTCGGGTAAGGATGAGGAGAATTTTCTGAGTGATGCTCGAAGAGGCAAACTCACAAAAAGAGTGGCGTGTGAAGTTTAATTATAAAGGGACTTATCATCTCATGCCCGGTGAAGTCTATATTATCGATGAAGAGGATTCCACGAGAGGGTTGGCGGATGTGTTTGAAGCCAGCAGGCGACAAGGTCAGAGTTGTGGTGCGCTAGGACCAATATGGTGACCGAGTCCGAGCAGCGATGAAGTTGGTGCGTGAGAGCCGTCGAGTGATCGCGTAACTTGTGTAAAAATGGCACAAGTCAACAACATAATTTCTTGAGGAAATTTGATGTGTGTTGAAATGATTTGTGTGAATAACACCCATAGACACCGGCTGGGAGTTCAAGGGGCTTCTTTGGTTAACCAGCAAGAGTCTAAAAAGCGAAGATTCGTTCTAACTTGTTGAAGCGAGAGATCCTCTTGAACTCGTTGGAATCTTGGCTAAAATAAAGCGGAAGTGTAGTGTTTGACTGAGTTGCATCCCGGAGGACCGATGCAAACTTCGAAATGAAAAACGACACATGGTGTTCGTGAATGATGTGTGCGAAAAAATGGAGGTTGGACTGGAGTCACATAACCAGTACTAAGCAAGTATGTGAAAATAAACAGCCGGCGTGAGGTACACTTTCGATGGTGTGGCCTCGAGTGAGCGTGATGTGTGAATTACGGGATACTCGGGAAGACAGAAATAACAGAATGTAGAATGACTTAGCTATGCGAAGGCGTGAGTGGCAGTGGTGATGAGGCGACCAGCCGAGCGGGCGACACTGTGAGGCGGCCGAGTGGTGGCGCGGCGATGGTGACGATCGACCTTCGTCTCGGTGTCCTTGCGGATAGGGATGGGCGCACATTATACTTGTGATGCAGCTCCCTGAATTAGAGGTTTGCTCTTGTCTCGATCGGATTTTGGCTACTTAGGCGAGTCCTTAGACTGCAGCTAAGCCTCCAGTGGGAGGCTTGCTCTCCACTCGGTAGGATTTCAAACACTTAGGGTAGTCTTGGACTGCAGCTGAGCCCCCGAGTGGGAGGTTTGCTCTCAACTCGGTAGGATTTTTTTCAAACTTAGTAGTCTTGGACTGCAGCTAAGCCCCAGTGGGAGGTTGCTCTCCACTCGGTAGGATTTTTTCAAACTTAGGCTAGTCTTGGACTGCAGCTAAGCCCCAGTGGGAGGTTTGCTCTCCACTCGGTAGGATATTTTTTAAACTTAGGTAGTCTTGGACTGCAGCTAAGCCCCAGTGGGATGTTTGCTCTCCACTCGGTGGGATTTTCAAACTTAGGCGAGTCTTGGACTGCAGCTAAGCCTCCGAGTGGGAGGTTTGCTCTCCACTCGGTAGGATTTTTCAAACTTAGGCGAGTCTTGGACTGCAGCTAAGTCACCCTTGGGGATTTTGGCGATGGCGGCAGCAGGCGGTCAGTGTTTATGGTGACCAACCGAGTGGCGGCCAGTGAGGCGGCCGAGTAGTTATGAGGTGACCAACCGAGTGGCGGCCGCAGGCGGCCAGTGGTTATGGTGACCAACCGAGTGGCGTCTGTGAGGCGGCGAGTGGTTATGGTGACCAATCGAGTGGCGGCAGGCGGCCAGTGGTTATGAGGTGACCAACCGAGTGGCGGCGGAGGCGGCCAGTGGTTATGAGGTGACCAACCGAGTGGCGGCAGGCGGCCGAGTGGTTATGAGGTGACCAACCGAGTGGCTACGCACGAGGCGGCCGAGATGAGTAGATGTGTTCCGCGGAGTGGCGACGCGCGGGGAATCCGGGTGATGTAGAAGCGTGCCACGGAGTGATGATGCGCGGGGCGTCCGGGTGAAGTAGAGACGCGTGCCGCGGAATGACGATGCGTGGGGCATCCGAGTGAAGTAGATGCGTCTGCGGAGTGGCAACACGCAGGGCGTAGGGGTGAAGTAAACGCGTCCGGTGGAGTGGCGATGTGCGGGGCGTCCGAGTGAAGTAGACGCGTTCGCGGAGTGGCAACATGCGGGGCGTCCGGGTGAAGTAGAGACGTGTGCCGTGGAGTGACGATGCGCGGGAATTCCGGGTGATGTAGACGTGTTCAACCGATGATGAAGCACGTGGTGGGCGAGTGAAACTCCATGAGAAGGTTGAGCGGAGGAAGCGATTATCGGCGATCGAGGTCATACGACTGTCGCGCGTTCACGAAGGAGATGAATCCACGAGTGTGTTCGCTCACGGTCGAGTGGGCCCTAATCAAGCGGACGCCTCGTCCAAGTGCTCCCGCCCGTCCGAGTGAACGCGGCTAAGGCTGGGATCCGGTCGTTGCGGAGCTGGCTAAGCAAGGCCGGCGTGGAGGCGGGCTCGGGCGCTGGTGATGTCCGGCGTGGATGTGCCTGCGCGCTGGCGTTGAGCGGGCCTGATCCAAAGCGTGCGGCGGAGTTACCCGTCCAACGCCGAATTAATCTGCATGCGAGATGGTGTTAGCGTTAATTGATAAGGAAGAGTTAAACCGTTCATGCATGTAAGGAAGTTTCCTTTTCCCGGCCATTTACCCCTGCATGCAGGAAATAAATGGGAGGAATTTAAGGAATAAATGGACAAGAATTAAGGGTTAGAAAGAGAGTCACGGATGCAGGTTGGAGTCCGGAGAGCTCTGCTGCAGTGGAACTGCCGGTCTGGCCGAAATCGGTCGGCAGCTAGAAGTGGCGACGAAGAGGACCCGCAGCAGAGGGTGAGGTCGACGCGAGCACTGCTGCCCGCGTTTCACACCACGGCTGCCGAAGCTCTGCACCGGTCGGTCGGCAACGGCCACGCGAGCTAGGCGAGTGCGATGGCGAGCCTTGTCGCCCGAGGAGCAGGTTCGCCCGCCCGGTCGTCGTGCTCCGCCGGCCGAGGACGGGCGGCGTTAAGCGGCTGTGCGTGCATGGCCGCTCGGCGGCAACATCGCGAGATGGCGTCAGGCGGACATGACCTTTCATCATCCGAGAACCGAGTCCTCAATTGGAGCAAAGGAGGCATCTTTTGTATGAGCTCGTGTGCATACAGAAGAAGAACAAGCAATCGTTAGATCAATGATTGATTATAGAAGAGGAAAAGGTGAGATGAGCAACTCCCTGATCCTTTCGCATGATTAGGAGTATTTTATCCTCCTGTAAGTGGAGTGGTGTCCGGAACATCCTGGATCAAACCCTCCATTGATGATTGTTGATCGACGGACGAAGATCGAAGAAATAAAACCATTTGCAACATGGCTCGATAGACGCCATGCCCCAAAATGGCGCCAACCGCCGTGGTTCTAAGTCGGCGGTAGAGAGAGGGTAGGATAGCGGAGCATGATCTATCAAGATGCATATGGGTGACACGGTGGTTTTAGCGAGTTCGGGCCTCTCACGGTGGAGATAACAACCCTACGTCTCGTGCTCCGGAGAGGCTTTGTTTTATCTTAGTATGTATCCGGAGATTACAATGTGTATGAGAGAGAGAGGAACGGATCCCCATGCCTGAGTTTAGTCCTGAGACTAATGGTGAAGAGAGAGAGGTGGAAGAAAAAGCCCCCCAAGTCTAGTGGTGGGGGGTGGCTTATATAGAGTGTGCCACCCCCTCACCCCTTATGTTACACGGTGGAGCATCAATGCCATAATGCCTGCCCACTACAAAACCGTCATGCTGACTATTGGTCTTTGCATATCCGAGTGAGTTACATGGTCGAGTGGAATGAGCTCGTCGAGTGAAGTGCCGTGCTCCGAGTGGTTGTCGCCGTCCAAGTGACTTTCAAGTTGCGGTACATCTAGACGGCTATCTGGCCCAGGGGCCCAGTACAAAGTATACGGTGTTGTAACGCCCCGGATTCGATGCGCCAGGTGTCCGTCAGTTATTCGCCATCTTTGCCATGTCATGTGCTTGCGTGTCTCTTTGCCATGTCATCATCTGCATTTCATATCGTGTCATCATGTGCATTTCTTTTCGCATACGTGTTCGCCTCTCATGCATTCGAGCATTTTCCCGTTGTCCGTTTTGCAATCGGCACTCCTATGTCTCCGGTGCCCCCTTTACCTCTTTTCATGTGCGGGTGTTGAGCGGTCTCGGAATGGACGAGGTTTGTCAAGTGGCCTTGGTATAGCACCGGTGAACCGCTGTCAAGTTTCGGATCATTTGGAGGTCGTTTGGTACTCCAACAGTTAACCGGGTAACCATAAAGCCTCCTTCTCCTTGCAGCCCAACACCCCTTTCTAAGTGGCCAAAACCCACAAACTCCTCTCCATGCTCTCGATCGTTCGATCACGATCGCGTGGCAAAACCGCACCTCATTTGGACTCTCCTAGCTCCCTTTACCTATAAAACTAGATCCCACCCGAAATTCGCGGATCATTTCGCAGACGAAACCCTAAAATCGCCCTCCGCCGCCACGGACGTGTCCGCCCGCTACGGGCGTCGTCCGCCGCCGCCGCCGCGAATCCCGCGCCGCCCGTCAGCTCCGCCGCCCTTGAACCCTTTCGGCCGCCAGCGAGCCCGCCCGGGCCGCCTCGGGCCCAAGCGCCGCCGCCGCCGCTTTGTCTCCCGCCGCCTCGCGCCTCGCCGCCCGGCTGGCGCCCGCCCTTGGCGCCGCCCTTCGCCGCCCAGCGCCCGGCACCTTCTCGCGCCGGCCCCGACCGGAGCCGAGCCTCGCGGTTACACGGATAGTTGCGGACAGGTGCGCGGTCATGTTGTTCATAGCGTTTGTGACCCGTCATGGCACGCGGCATAGCACATGTGCGGGCTGGATGCCGAGCGGTTGTGCCAGAGGAGCGTTCACGTGGCCCGACGAGGCGTCGGTTCCTCCGAGTGGGGGTGTATGTAATAGCCTGGCTTGTTAGGGATGATAGACTACTCATATCAATAAGGAATTTCTTCTTTTAGGGATCCCATTGAGACGAGAACTCCAAAGTTAAGCGTGCTCAGCTTGGAGTAGTTTGAGGATGGGTGACCGATCGAAGTTGCTCCCGAGTGCGCGCAGTGAGGACAAAGTCTGAAAAGACTAGTATTGATCTGTGGGGCCAGTCTAGATCCCGCCAGAATAACGACCACCGGCGGGTGTGTCAAGGCGTTACAAGTTAGTATCGAGCCTCGACCGACCCTAAGGCCCCCTTGTTTGATCGTGTAGTTTGGCCGTTGTTGAGTCTAGAAGAAAACTATTTTGAGTCTAGTTATATCGGAGTAGGAATTCTTTTACTCCTCGCCCTTCGTCGCTCTGGTAAGGAATCTTGGCGTAGGTGTTTTGAATTACTCCTCTTCCCTTCAAATTTTCGTTAGGATCACGCAGTTGGTTTTCCGATCGTTGGCCCTCGGCTCTTTTCATCCGGTGCATTTTCGTCAAGGCGACTCGACCATCTTCATCTTTGCCAAGTTCAATCCTCGGTTCTTCCTCCGGCGTCGTTGTTTTCCTTGTCCGAAGTTGTCCTTGTTTTTCCCACCGCCCTCCCTTCTTCTTTTCGAACGGAGTCCGTGTCAGTATCCATCCTACTCGTGCGAAGTCTTTTCTTTCTTTCCTCAATGATTTCATCCGGTGTTGTCTTTTCAAGTTATTCGCCGTTTTCCCCTTCCAAGTTGTCTTTGTTTTCCCGCCCTCCCACCCTTTTTCTTCCCGGAGTTTGAGTCTCTTTCGACCATCTATTCCATTCGTGTGGAGCCTCTTCAGTCTTCCCTCAATTATCTCAACCGGTAAATTCTCGTTTTGTACGACGTTCATCATCTCTTTTCTTTTCCGGTGCACTCAATTCAAGTTTTTCGGTGTTGATCATATTCTTTTCCTCGGCTCAAATGTTCTCTTTGCTCGTTCGCCTCTCGCCAGTTTATCCTTCCGGAGTGCTGAAGACATCTCTAGAGATCCGTCTGTGTTCGAATTAGTTCGAGGTTGTCACCTTAGTCAAATATTTCAATTGTTCCGGTGCATCATCTATCTGTTCATCACCCCTTTCCAACGGTGTTTTTTCTCTTCAGTGGGCCCTAACCCACAGGTCTTTTCCCAGGATCTTACCTAACTCTTCTAATTTCCGGAGCTATTCCCAATTCTTTTCAAGGGTGACGTAAGAATGAAGTTCATCAGTCACAAGCCTTCTCCAAGATCGTTTTCAAATTCCTTTCATTATTGGCTCAACCTTTTCGCTTTTCATTCCCCCGGAGTGCCTTAGCAATTTTGGTGGTGTTCTCGCCGTCTTTTGAAGACCGTCGTAGATTTTTCTCTTAAATCTTGTCCGTTCTCCCGGAGGTTCATGGTGCTAGCTCGATGTTATCCTATCTATTTGTTTCCAGTTGTGCAATTCTTTTCATCCATCTGGAGTATTTCAGGAGTTACTTTCCGTCTCAATCATCCGAAGGTCATCTTTTCGGAATATTTCTTCGTTCCAAGTTTTCAGCTTCGTTCTCTCATTTATTCTATATCTGTGCCCCTTCGTTCGTCTCAATATTCTTCCGGTGCTTCGTTCTAGTATTCTTTAATCAGTTCACGATCTCTTCGTTCTCTTGTCGCTAAATTCCCTCAAGTATCTTCGTGCTTTTCTAATTCTTCCCGGTGATTATTCATTTTTCATCAGTCATTTCTGAATTCTTACGGTGGTTCATTCAAGATTCTTTTTCTTTGTTTATCATTTTAATCCATTCATTCTTTCGAATCCTACCGGTGGTTCATGAAGACCTTCTCAAGTTTGCGATATGTCACTTCTCAATCCTTTTTCATCAAAAATAAGTAGTATGCAAAATCCATTGTTGGTCATCAATTTAATTTGATGAAGGATAAGCATACAATAAATCTTATTCTTATTTCATCCAAGTGATTAATCCTTTCTTTTAGAGTTTGTTCTTGAGGAATAAATTCTAGTTCCAAGTGCTTTCATCTTTTCTTTTCCGAAGTTCAAATTTCCTTGGCCATTTCGTAGGAATCCTCCATCTAAATCATCGTAAGATTTAATCTTATTCTTTCATCCTTCAATTTTACCTCATAATCCTTTTGTTACCGGAGTTCTTCACAGTGGTTCTTCATGATTTAATTCATTCTTCAAGTGTTCATCAAGATTCTTGTCGGTGGAGTTCAAGTATCTTTTCTTCTCGCGTCTCGAAGTGCAAATAATTCTTCATTTTCTTCTGAAGTGGAGTTTTGCATTTCTCCGTTCTTCTCAGATATTTAATCTTTTCCGTTTGTGGCCGGTGATCACCTCATAATTTTGAGATGTTTTCCATAAGTCCACAACAAGTTTATTTCTTTTTGTTGTTGAATTTCCAACAACTCCGTTCAATCCTTTCTTGTAAGATGCTTTCTATTTCTTTCGTGGCACAAGTTGTCATATTCTTATCCGTTCTTTTCATTCAACTTTTTCAATTCTTTTCGGAGGTTTTGTGTCATGTCTTCATCAAGTATAATTCCATCCTCTGAAGTTCTTGTTCTATTTTTTTTTCATTTTTAACCGGTGTGCTGCCTAAATCTTTTCAGTCTTATCCGTTTCTTTTCTCATTCTAACCACTCCGGTTAGAACGAGTGCTTTCATAGTCTATCTGTTTCCGTGAGCTTTCGATTCTCGTCATTCTCGTCGTTCCTCTCTTCTTCTCGAGTGCTCTCGATTCTTTGTTTCTTCTCCAGAGTTCTTGTTTCACCTCATCCTTTTTCTCTTCCGTCTCGGTCCTAAGATCTCGGGACGAGATCTCTTGTTAGTGGAGGAGTGTTGTAACGCCCCGGATTCGATGCGCCAGGTGTCCGTCAGTTATTCGCCGTCTTTGCCATGTCATGTGCTTGCGTGTATCTTTGCCATGTCATCATCTGCATTTCATATCGTGTCATCATGTGCATTTCTTTTCGCATACGTGTTCGTCTCATGCATCCGAGCATTTTCCCCGTTGTCCGTTTTGCAATCCGGCACTCCTATGTCTCCCGGCGCCCCCTTTTACCTCTTTTCATGTGCGGGTGTTGAACGGTCTCGGAATGGACCGAGGTTTGTCAAGCGGCCTTGGTATAGCACCGGTGGACCGCCTGTCAAGTTTCGGATCATTTGGAGGTCGTTTGGTACTCCAACGGTTAACCGGGTAACCGCAAAGCCTCCTTCTCCTTGCAGCCCAACACCCCTTTCTAAGTGGCCAAAAACCCACCAAACTCCTCTCCATGCTCTCGGTCGTTCGATCACGATCGCGTGGCCGAAAACCGCACCTCATTTGGACTCTCCTAGCTCCCTTTACCTATAAAACTAGATCCCACCCGAAATTCGCGGATCATTTCGCAGACGAAACCCTAAAATCGCCCTCCGCCGCCACCGGACGTGTCCGCCCGCTACCGGACGTCGTCCGCCGCCGCCGCCCGCCGAATCCCGCGCCGCCACGTCGGCTCCCGCCGCCCTTGTGAACCGCTTTCGGCCACCCATGAGCCCGCCCGGGCGCCTCGGGCCAGCGCCGCCGCCATGCGCCCGTCTCCCGCCGCCTCGCGCCTCGCCGCCCGCCGCCCGCCGCCGCCCATGGCGTCGCCGCTCGCCGCCCGCCCAGCACCTTCTCGCGCCGGCCCCGAGCGAGCGAGCCTCCGTCGCCGCGTGGAGCCCCTTCGCCGCCCAGCGCGGAGCTCCTCGCCCGCCGCGAGCTCTGGCGAGCTTCGTCTCCATGCCGCGCCGCGCCTCTCCTCGCCGAGATCCGCCGGATCCGGCGAGATCCGGCCCGGATCCGTCGCGCCGCGCCGGTGCCGCCCTTCCCCATCTCCGGCGAGCCCCTGGCCGGCCCCCTCCTCTCCGTCTCCGGCGATCCCCTTCCTCTCCGGCCGAACTCCGGCGAGATCCATGTGATTGACTTTTTCCCCCCCTCTAAAATTCATCCAAGTCCCGAGCATTTTTGATATTTTGTGCCATTTTTCATTGCATCGTAACTCTGTCATCGTTGCTCCGTTTTGCACGTGTAATATGTCAAAATGTTCGTCTCGAAGAGTAGATCATTTCGTCTCATTGCATAATTTTCATTTGAGCTCATCTTGATTCCCTAAATGCTGTTGGAAGAGTGCTATGTGATGTTAGTTTCTGATTTTTATCAGAACATGCACTTTTGTCATTTTTGCCATGATTGATGTGTGCATCCTATGGACTTGAGCCCTACATGTGTTTTGTAATATGCCATGTCTTCTTTCCAGTGGTGCTTGCCATGTATTTTTGTGATCTATGTGGTGACTAGCACAAGCATGCAAACTAGGTGTCTTGTTGTTGCTGATTTCAGCCCTGTTTTGCTGATATTTTGATGCCATGTTAACTTGATGCTACCAAGAGATCCATGCATATTTTGAGATACTTCAGTAAGGATGTTTTGTTAAACATGTCTTGCTCTATCCATCTATGCCCTTGTTTGCAATTATGGAGTGCCATAGCTTGAGTCAATCGAGCTCTACTTTTGCTATCAAATGTTCCTGGCAGATTGTTTACAGCTTATTCAATTTTGCCAAGGTTGTTGTGGTTGATCCATGTATGCTATGTTATTGTTCTTGCCATGTATGTCTTCTATGCCATGTCTTCTTGATGTATGTATGCTTAGTTTATCATATAAGGCTCTGTAGTGAGTGCATTGAGCTTGTAAACATGCCTACTTGTTATCAGTTTTTGACATGCCATGTTGCTGAATCTGTTAACGAAACTTTCGATATTGACATGGGTGTTACTATATTTTCTGATCCTTTTTGGCTTATGGTCACTAAAGGACTTTTGTTCTATGCAATTAGTAGATTCATGCCATGCCTTTGTTTGACATGATAAGATCCTGTAACATGTTGTTTCATAGCTCTAAACATTGCAACCTGATGTTAATTTCTGCAAAGCCTGAAACTGTTATTACTTGCAATCTTGCCATGTGTTTTTGAGCATGTTCTAGTTGTGTCTGGAGATAGCTCAGTGTTCATGTTTTGTAATGCTTTACCTGTAGATCATGCCCATGCTTTTTGTTTTCATATTGAGGTACTGTAGCATGTTGTTTTGATGCTTGCAATATGCCTAGTTGCTGTTTTGGACAGCTTGACCTTTAAACTTGTATAGGGTGTATGTGTTGAACCGTTGCTCCGTTTTGAGTGTGCTCTATATGAAACTTGCTTGATTTTGCATGTAGTTTCATATTATCATGTTGCATCCATGTTTTGAGGTGTTTTCTTGATGTTTGCATGCATTTTGCATCAATGCCATGTTTATCTTGTTTTGCTCATATCTTCTAGGCCGTAGCTCCGAATTAAATGAACTTTATATGTAACTTGACTAGAATTTCATGTAGATCATCGTGGTGCATCTTAACTTGCTGTTTAACAACTTTAACATAAGGTTTATTCAGATCTGGACCAATTTCGAAATTTGCATATGAGGACTTACCGGAATTGTTCTATGTTGTTTCCGGCCTCATTTAAACTTGCTTTGATGTGTTGTTCTTGTTTTGCATCATCTCTTGCCATGAGTAGCCTCATCTAGATTTGTCATGCATCATGCTTGTTTGTGCATCATGCCTTGTTCATGTGTGGTGTGTTTACCTATGTTGTGTGCTTCTTCTTGTTAGTTCCTGTTTCGTTGCGATCGTGAGGATCCGTTCGTCTACGCTTGGTTCGGCTTCTTCCGTTCGTCTTCTTCATGGACTCGTTCTTCTTCCTTGTGGGATTTCAGGCAAGATGACCGCTACCCTGGATCTCACTACTATCATTGCTATGCTAGTTGCTTCGTTCTATCGCTATGCTGCGCTACCTATTACCTGTTTATCAAGCCTACCTAATTGCCATGTCAGCCTCTAACCTTTTGCACCCTTCCTAGCAAACCATTGTTTGGCTATGTTACCGCTTTGCTCAGACCCTCTTATAGCGTTGTTAGTTGCAGGTGAAGATGAAGTTTGTTCCTTGTTGGAACATGGAGATGTTGTTCCGTGTTGGAACATGTTTACTTGTTGGGATATCACAATATATCTTATTTAATTAATGCATCTATATACTTGGTAAAGGGTGGAAGGCTCGGCCTTATGCCTGGTGTTTTGTTCCACTCTTGCCGCCCTAGTTTCCGTCATATCGGTATTATGTTCCCGGATTTTGCGTCCCTAACGCGGTCGGGTGATTTATGGGACCCCCTTGACAGTTCGCTTCGAATAAGACTTTTCCAGCAAGGACCAACATTGGTTTTACTTTTGCCTCACCTAGCCTTTTTCCCTTGGGAGTCGCGCATCCGAGGTCATCTTTATTACCCCGGGCGGTGCTTGTCTAAGTGTTGGTCCAAACTAGAGGACCGTCTTGGGACCATCCCTTGGCAACTTGGGTTACGTCGGTTCTGTGACGCTTCGCTTATCCGGTCGTGGCACGAGGCGAGATCTGTGGCTACTATCGAGGGTGTCGGCACGCCGGAGGTCTTCTGGACTTGTTTTATTCTGTCGAAATGTCTTGTAGCCGGATTCGAGACTGATCGGGCTTCACGGGAGAAGGTCTTTTCCTTCGTTGATCGCGAGAGCTTATCATGGGCTAAGTTGGGACACCCTGCAGGGTTTGAACTTTCGAAAGCCGTGCCAGCGGTTATGTGGCAAATGGGAATTTGTTAATGTTCGGTTGTAGAAAACCGAAGTGGATCTCAATTAAAATACACCAACCGTGTGCGAATCGGAGTGTCTCTTTTGGGGTTGATCGAGAGGAGAACACGGTTTCGGGTTATGTCGGCGTAAGTAGGAGTTCAGGATCACTTCTTGATCATTACTAGTTGACGACCGTTCCTTTGTTTCTCTCCTCGCTCTCATTTGCGTATGTTAGCCACCATATATGCTTAGTCGCTGCTGCAACCTCACCACCTTTACCCCTTCCTTTCCCATTAAGCTTTGCTAGTCTTGATACCCATGGTAATGGGATTGCTGAGTCCTCGTGGCTCACAGATTTCTACACCACCAGTTGCAGGTACGGGTTTCGCGATGATCATGACGTGAGAGAGATGTTTGCTTGTGTTGGAGTTCTTCTTCTGCTTCTTCTTTGATCAGGGGATAGGTTCCAGGTCGGCAGCCTGGGCTAGCAGGGTGGATGTCGTTGAGTTTCTGTTTATGTTTCATCCGTAGTCGGATGTTGATCTTGTATATGATATTGATGTTTTCTTGTGACATTTGTGCCTTATGTATGTATCCCCATCTATTATGTAATGTTGATGTAATGATATCCACCTTGCAAAAGCGTTTCCATATGCGGGTCTATCCTTGGTGGGACCGTCGAGTTCCTTTTGGATAGGGTCGCATATTGGGCGTAACAAGTTGGTATCAGAGCCTCGGCCGACCCTAGGAGCCCCCCTTGTTTGATCGTGTAGTTTGGCCGTTGTTGAGTCTAGAAGAAAACTATTTTCGAAGTCTAGTTATATCGGAGAGTAGGAATTCTTTTACTCCTCTGCCCCTTCGTCGCTCTGGTAAGGAATCTTGACGTAGGTGTTTTGAATTACTCCTCTTCCCCTTCAAATTTTCGTTAGGATCACGCAGTTGGTTTTCCGATCGTTGGCCCTCAGCTCTTTTCATCCGGTGCATTTCTCGTCAAGACGACTCGACCATCTTCATCTTTGCCAAGTTCAATCCTCAGTTCTTCCTCCGACGTCGTTGTTTTTCCTTGTCCGAAGTTGTCCTTGTTTTTCCCACCCGCCCTCATTTCTTCTTTTTCGAACCGGAGTCCGTAATCGAGTGTCCATGGGTAGGGCCTTTAGGTCAGGCCTGTTACCCTAACCCTAATACATGTCCTCGTCAGTGCGCGTGGAGATCTCGCCCTCTACCTACCTGCACCTCGCCGCCTCGCTAGGATCTAAACTATGAAAGGAACAACACAAGGGACACAAGGTTTATACTGGTTCGGGCCACCATTGTGGTGTAACACTCTACTCCAGTGTGTGGTGTGGTGGATTGCCTCTTGGGCTGATGATGAACAATACAAGGAAGTACAGCCTCGCGAGGGTCTGTTCTTGGCTGGTGCGATGAACTGCTAGGGGGAGTTCAGTCGCTCTCTCTCTCTCTGCTGATTCAAGGTGCTGGATCCCCTCTCTACCCTGTGGTGGCTAGTCCTATTTATAGGCAGAGGCCTTGGGCCTCATCCCAAATATTGAGCGGGAAGGGCGCCAACAATTGGCCATTTTGAAGGAGAACATCTAGTACACTTATCCTGACTAAAGTTGGTCCTCGCTTGTCAAAGGCTCTGGTGGTGACGCCGGCTTGGGCTCCATGATGACTTCCTTCCTGCCGTTGCGACGGTCTTGGTCTTGTTGCACCAAAACGGATGCCTTTGCTTGATGCTCTCGCCTGCGCTTGCTCCCTTCGCACCAAAGAGGAAAGGAGGACCTTTGCTGCGGGCTGGCGCCGCCTGGCGCCCTTGGTCGTCATGGCTTGCGTCATGGGCACCTCGCGAGTACCCGCCTTGATCTCTCCGCCTCCTCGCGAGCCAGCTGATGAGGCTGTGCCCGAGAAGCTTCTGTTATCCGCCCATGAATCTGGACCCTCGCGAGGTCTTGAGCTTGTCTTGATGAAGGCGGGCTGTGCTGCGCCACCCCTTGAGCCACGCCGCGGGCGCAGAGCGAGCAAGTCTGGTACCCCGTTCCCGAACACCGACAAGCACCTCGAGAGAAAGCGAAAACCGACCGACATGATAAAGCGAGACTGGTCAACCACTCGATGACTTAGCGGAATCTTGAGATTCCTCCGCATTAACGAAGGGCGGTTTTCCGGTCGTATGCGTACTCGCCCGTGCTCGGACGAGCGGAAGTACCAGGGGCTATATAGTAGCCCCTTGTCAAACTCCTATGGTTAAGTGAAAGTGTTAAAGCAATATAGTCCGATTGCCTCGTTCGCCGCGCTACCACCTCCTTAATGGACCAAGACATTGGATCAAGTGTGAACACGCGCTTTTGCAAACACCCCCGCATTATATGTGTGGGGGCTGAAATCGACGACTGCAAACTTTCAGGTTATATATATACATAAACGGCTGCATAGGAGGCATCATAATACTTTCAGGCAAAAGTATAAACACAGCCTTTATAATTCAAATAGCATTGTTTTTACAATCGGGATACATGTCACTCGAACATGACACTCTTCGAGCACTGAGCCTCTATTAAACGAGCACCTTCTAGGACTTCTTCAAAATAGTGCTCGGATGAAACCTGGCCTATGGCCAGATTCTGGGTTGCAATAGTGGTGGCCTCCATCTCTTCCCAGTATGTCTTGACACAGGCAAGAGCCATCCGTGCACCTTCTATGCATGCTGACATCTTTACAGTGTCCATATGCGGCACAGCACCAAGGAATCGTTGCACTAGACCAAAATAACTATTCGGCCTTGGTCCTTCCGGCCAAAGATGATCAACGACAGACCTCATGGCAAGTCCGGACAATCTATGGAGTTCAGCCCACTCGGCCATTTGTTCATTTAACAGCAGGGGACGCATTGGAGCATTGAACTGCGACCAGAATAACTTTTCACTCATGATCTTTTTGATCTTTGAAAAACTCATTCGCGTCAGCAGCACTCGTTGCCAAGTCCAAGTACGCGTCTGCGGCACTCCATAATTTATCTAGAGGGGCATACTTCGGATCTCCAAACTTCATCCGCAAAAGAAAGGGCTTCCCAGCCGTGATACTTCCGGCTTAGCGAAGCTCCTCCTTCGCCGCTCTGATTTTAGAGCGGGTTTCCTTGACTGCTACCATGGCTTTCTTCATGTACGCCGCCTTCGCTTGGCTTTCCTTTTCAAGAAGCTCATACCGGTCGGCGGCATCCTTCAGCTCAACAGCCATCTTGGCTATTTTTTCTTCGCTCTGGCGATGAGCAGCTTGTTCGGCTTTTAAATCTTTGGCCGCCTTCAGAGCGGCCGCATCACTTCTCCTTTCTTGTTCCTTGTCTCGGGCAAGCTCTGCCCGAAGGGTCTCCACGGCGGCAACTCCATTTGCAGTCACAGAATATTATAGATACTAGCATCATGCTCCTCTTAATACCTGTTAAACCACCGGAGAATACATACCCTGTGCCACGTCAAGCCGCTTGTTTACAAGCACGATGTCGGCGTCTGCCGCATCAAGTTGCCGCTTCAGTTCGGCAAACTCACCAGCCCGGCTAGCCACCGGACCCTCAGCCGCCTGCACATGAAAGCAGCATGATCATTACCTGGGACTATGATCCTCTGTCTGCCGCCTTTCGACGGCAACCAGAGTCTCAGGGGCTACTATCTGCATAGGGCACACCTAGCATGTGCGGTACCATCAAAAAATATATATTACCTTGCGGACCTCAAAGCCTCTTAGCAGGCTCATAAAAGGTTCATGCAACCCACTTTCGGCGGATGAAATCCTCTCAACCACCGTACCCATTAATGTACGATGCGCCTCTGAGATAGCCGCTTGCTCCAGAAGATTCATCAGTGCGTCCGGTCGTGCACCGGACAGTTCCAGACTCTTTCTGTTGCTCCCCTTAGGAGCCGAATACTCCGGACTTCGGGTGGCCGAAGGGTTACCTTCTGGCCTTATTGGATCGGGAGAAATCCTCCATGACGACACCTCAGGGTCGTCCGCCTCATGAGGCAGGGAGGCATGGGGAGGCGTTTCGCTCTCCATCATCTCTGGAAGAAGATCTCCCGAAGACGAACTCTGTCAAGAAGGGCTACGATCCGAACTACAAGACATACATCTCGGTTATTGTCCTCAGAAATAAAGTAGGATATATTCACTATAAAGTACTTTTGTTTACTTACAGCTCGGTGGAGAGCTGATCCCCTTGCGGGCACTGTGCGGTAAGGGTGCCCTCCGGGGCAAGGCCCCCTGACAAAGGTTTCTTCCCTCGTTTGGAAACCATTGTTTCCAAGTCTTCAGAGGCAGTCCGCTTCCTTCCTTGGGGAGAGGGAATTTTAGATTCTTCTCCCCGGTTATCCTCCTTAGCGGAGACACTAATTCCCCCGGTTTGGATGAGTAATGAGTGAGGCCCGCTTTCGGCTTCTTTATTCCTCCCTTTATCTTCCCCTGATGGCGCTTGGTAAGGCGCAAGCTCAGGCATTCTGGCTAGTACTGGATCCGCTGAGCCTTCGGGAAGTGGGGCCGAACACCTGATCATCTTCGCCATTTTTATCCAGTCCTGGTCAAAGAGTGACTTTTCAGAATGATGTTGTGATAAATAAAGAGATAGCATGTTCGACCGAAGAATTACTTACTTGGGTGTCTGGACGATTGCAGTTTAGACCCGCATCCTCGGTGGTGTCCGGACACTTTATTCGTGATCCGAAGAACAATCTATACATCTCTTCGAGCGTCACGCTGAAGAATTGCTGAATGGTTCGTGGTCCTTCCGGGTTGAACTCCCACATACGGAGAGATCGACGTTGGCGTGGCAGGACCCGACGAACTAGCATGACTTGCATTACCTTGACAAGGCTGACATCTCTCTTGAGGAGATCTCGGATGCGACTCTGCAATGTCGGCACGTCATTAGCCGGCCCTCAGTCCAGCCCCTTGTTGACCCATGACGCCAGTTGTGGCGAGGGGCCCGAACGGAAGGCAGGGGCAGCTACCCACTTAGTACTTCGGGGAGCCGTGATGTAAAACCACTCCCGCTGCCATAAGTTGGACATCTTTGGGAAGGATCCTTTTGGCCATGGAGCATCGATGCCTTTGCTTATTATGGCACCTCCGCACTCTACGTGTCGCCAATTGATCATCTTCGGCTTCACATTGAAAGTCTTGAGCCATAAGCCGAAATGTGGGGTGATGCGGAGGAAGGCCTCACACACGACGATAAACGACGACATGTGAAGGATGGAATCCGGAGACAAATCATGGAAATCGAGCCCGTAATAGAACATAAGTCCTCTAACAAAGGGATCAAGACTAAAGCCTAGCCCTCGGAGGAAGTGGGAAACAAATACGACACTCTCATTAGGTTCGGAAGTGGGGATGACCTGCCCTTAAGCAGGCAGCCTATGCGAGATTTCAGCGGTCAGATATCTGGCCTCTCTGCCATCCACCTGCCTTGAAGGTTGGATCCATACATGATTGAAGGACCGAAGCGCTTAGCCTGAGCCTTGAGTGAGGTGGGGGGAAGGGAAGGATCGAGCGCGAGAAGAAAAGGACAGGCCTTGGCCCCTTTATAAAGAGGGTGAATATCAAGCGTACTCCGCGTGACCATTTGGAACTTGCCTAAAATCGAGGAGTCATACCAGCAGGCACGATTGGGTTACCCACACCCGTATTGATGAGAATCCCGTGATAAGCGTAACACGATCTCTGCTTTGACAAGACGTGCCAATAGAACCGCCTCGCAATACGTGCAATGGCAGGCTGGGAAAAACGGTTCGTAATGACCGGACCGCGGCAGTACGTCATGTTATGAAAAGTTGTCAGTAGATTAGATTTGTGGAAATATTATACTCTCTACGGTGGTATGTGGAATTTGTTTTGTAGAGCCGGACACGCTCCTTGTGTTCGAAATCATCTATGGAGTATTCGGAGGAGGAACCCGCCTTGCAATGCCGAAGACAATCTGCGCGCCGGACTCATCTTCATTGAAGCCTGGTTCAGGGGCTACTGAGGGAGTCCTGGATTAGGGGGTCCTCGGACAGTCAAACTATATATATCCTTTGGCCGGACTGTTGGACTATGAAGATACAAGATTGAAGACTTCGTCCCGTGTCCGGATGGGACTCTCCTTAGCATGGAAGGCAAGCTTGGCAATACGGATATGTAGATCTACTCCCTTGTAACCGACTCTGTGTAACCCTAGCCCCCTCCGGTGTCTATATAAACCGGAGGGTTTAGTCCATAGGACAGGAACAACAACCATAATCATAGGCTAGCTTCTAGGGTTTAGCCTCAACGATTTCCTGGTAGATCAACTCTTGTAATACTCATATCATCAAGATCAATCAAGCAGGAAGTAGGGTATTACCTCCATCGAGAGGGCCCAAACCTGGGTAAACATTGTGTCCCCTGCCTCCTGTTACCATCCGCCTTAGACGCACAGTTCGGGACCCCCTACCCAAGATCCGCCGGTTTTGACACCGACACATGGGCCTTAGTGGAGAGAGAGGAGGGCCGCAAGGGGTGCCCCCCCATGGCAGTCCGAATTGGACTAGGGGGAGGGGTGGCGCCCTCCTTTCCCTCTCCCTCTCCATATCCTTCCTTTTCCCCTCCGGTAAGAAAGGAAGGGGGGGCGAATCCTACTAGGAGTGGAGTCCTAGTAGGACTCCCCCCCACGGCGCGCCCCTTGTGGCCGGCCTCCTCCTCCCCTCCTTTATATACGGGGGCAGGGGGCACCCCATAGCACATCAATTGTTCTCTTAGCCATGTGTGGTGCCCCCCTCCACAGTTACTCCTCCGGTCATAGCATCGTAGTGCTTAGGCGAAGCCCTGCGCGGATCACATCACCATCACCTCACCATGTCTTCGTGCTGACGGAACTCTCCCTCGACCCTCTGCTGGGTCAAGAGTTTGAGGGACGTCATCGAGTTGAACGTGTGCTGAACACGGAGGTGCCGTACGTTTCGTACTAGATCGGTTGGATCGTGAAGTCGTTCGACTACATCAATTGCGTTAACTTAGCGCTTCCGCTTTCGGTCTACAAGGGAACATGGACACACTCTCCCCCTCTCATTGTTATGCATCTCCTAGATAGATCTTGCCTGAGCGTAGGAATTTTTTTGAAATTGCATGCTACGTTCCCCAACAATCTAGTGGAAGAACCAGGGGGTCTACGGGGCAATTGTGCATGAAATAATACAACACAAGTCTACCTTTGATACGTGTAATATTAGGCATGATTTAGGAGCTTGAATTTTGAGGCTCACAATGTCGCGGAGCATGCTTTATCCCTAGGGGTTGCACGCGATGTTTGGTTAGGTCAGGCCAATGGACTTGATTTCGTCCCTGTAAAAATTGTGACGATTCAATAAAAAGCTTCGGGGTTTGTCTAGAAAAAAGTCGTTGCTCTCCTCGAGCTACTATATTGGGTCTAAGTGTCACTATTCTAAGGGTTTTGTCTAGGGCAGCCGTCGGTGCAACGGCTGCCGGGGAATTTTTGGTCCCCTCGCCACCGGTTGCCATCTTGGCGCTGAGAGGTGTGGGGACATCACATCTTCAGGGTTCTACGTTTTTCGTCATCGTTCAATGATCATCGTTTTTTTATGAGAATAATTTTACTCTCGTTCTTTTGGCGGTGTCATGAGATTAGAGAGTTTTCTGTCCTTGGAGATCCGATTATTCGGATCTGTTGAGTTTATATTGGTGTGTCAAACATTTTTTGTTGGTTTGATTCTTTGTGGAGTTGGAATCTTTCATTGATATCATGGTGAAGATATTGTGATGCGACGGCCTGCACTTCTAGGGAATCATCCCCGACCAAGTACGTCCATCGATCAAGGCTTCCCATCTTTTTGGATGAGCGACTCAAGTCGCTTTCAAAAATCATTATTGGTAATGTTCGTGCGGGTGAAAGAGTGACAACATCGTTGCTCCAGTCCAATTGCAGCCTCTTTACCGAAATGTTTGAAATATTTTTTTCTAGCGGAGAATGATACCGTGAAGAGGGTGTTTCCAACATATTTCATTGTAATTCTTAGTTATAGGAGTTACTTTGTGTTTTCTTGTATTTTAGATCCAAATCAGTGTACCTATAATTGTTATGAGTATGAATAAAATTACATGTGTTCTCAAAAAAATGTCACTATTCTATTCTACAGAAGTGTCACTATTCGGCCTAAGCTCACACACCTTCATCAAAACATACAGTCTCAAAAGGTTATACAACGGAAAAAATTGGAAGGATTATGCAGTTAAATAAGCAAGAGAATCAAATGATTCGATGTTTAGGTCTAAAGGCATCTCCAACGCTAACCCCAAAATGGACACCACATTTGTCTACGGACTAGTCTAGACCCGTCCGTGGACACGGTTACATGAGTCAGCTATCCAATCATGTCCGCTAAATGTTTGCCCTTATTTTTTTATCTTCTATATCTAAATAACTAGCCCCCACTAATATATTTCTCTCAACATGCAAGCATGACACCTCATCATTCAACATGCATGGGAAAAGGTCCACCGACCACCTTAACATGCAATTATCCATAACAAAAATCCACCTCACCATGCAAACATGCATGCTTGGAAATTCCATTCTATAATGCTATTTACATTAATTCCTATATTAGTTCAAATGCTACTATTTCAAATATTCATTTTTATATAACCAAAATTCATTGAAATATTGCAAATCAGTCCCGCAACAATGTGCAGGGCATCATCTAGTTTCTTAAATCTGTAACCCTCAAAATAATTATAAAAATTAGCATAATTCAACCATAAATAACATGCAAATATCGCCAGTACAACAATAGTTTCAAATATAAATATTACATCCTAGATAACTTGATGTTCAACACGTTTTTTAAACTCATCAATTCCGAATTCAACGATACTCGAGTTTGCGGTCCCAGGCATTGTGCCCTTGAACTTCATCCAACAATGCCTGAGCGTAAATGGCCTGCCCTTGGTCATCTGGGACATCGCGTCTGGGCTATACAATGTGGTGTGTCCAAGTGTCGGAGTTCTACTGGAGGCGGTCTAGACTCCCCCAAAGCCCCCCCACCCTCCTCGGTTTGCTTCTGTTTTAGGAAAATTCGGACAACCGGACCGCCCGCGGACCTTTGGGATACCATATTGGATGGCATATTACGTCTCGACAGCTAGGCCCGAACGATTGCGGGTGTTTTGAGGGTCAGTGTTGGAGATGCCTTAAGAGGGTTGTCGTACTCCAGTTGATCATGATCAAACCTCGCGTTTGGCACTTTATTAGTGTCCCATTAATGTCGATTAATCTTACACTGGTAGGCAATATTTTCCTAGATAGCCGACTGTGATGAGTTCATCGATCTCGAAGCTCCACAACTTTGATTTTCGGTAGATGTTGTGTGAGTGTGTGGGTGTGGTGGTGGTGGTGGTGGTGGTGTGAGTGTGTGTGCATGTCTGCATTGTGGTAAGAGTTTCTTATAAGGAAACCCTAAAAAAGCAATTACTAACAATGGCGATTTTGTCAGAGTGGTCATTGCACTACAAAGAAGTCTGAGCGACCCTCTTACCCTTGTTATATGATACACCTTACAAGTACAACCATAAATTTGATTTGGTTCACTTTACCCGTGAAACTTTGTACTTTACAACGTTCCTTCTCCCTTTACTTGATATGTTTGACTCCAGTTTTTTCTTAGTTACCAGTGTCATATCACATATTTTCTCTCTAACCAAAACCAAAATTACACGTTTCTTTCAAACTATAGTTTAGTTACCTGTAAAAAAATTCTGTAATGTTCACCGAACTATGATCAATTTACAATGATTTGTATAGAAACATCTGTTGTTGTCTGAATTTTGAACCCAAAAATCAAACTTGGACTGAAGCATGTTAAACCTAGGTCATGGACCAATATGGTGATATTTTAGATAAATCCGACATACTGGTTGAGAGAAACTTCTTGCTTTAATTTCAAGCTCAACTTTTGGGTTCAAAATTCAGACGACCTATTTTTTAACTTCCAAAAATGCCAGTAAATCGAGCGTAATTCACTAACAATCTATTGGCATACGATTTGAGAGAAACCTTCTATTTTAATTTTAGTTTTGAGGAGGGAGAAATGACATAACAGAGGGGAGAAAATATGCGACGTGGCACCACTGACTAGGACAAAATTGGAGTCAAACAGGTCAAAACCAGCTAAATAAGGAAGAAGGGTTTTCATAGTTCAGAGGGGTAAACTGCAAAGCAAAGTTTGGTATTGTATAGTACACCCGGACAAGTTTAGGGAGTGCTATGGACTTCTCTCATCACACTATGGGCTATCTAGACAGGGCAACAGAGCATTATCCAACTTAAGAAGCAATCACTAAAAAAATGCAGCCTCTCGAAAGGTCACATACAGACCCAGGGATGATCCGAAAGGTTTCATAAATCTCAGTCACCTGAAAGTGCCTTTGGGATATCATGGTGTTGGTACAACTGAACCCGGATCAACAAGACACGGCTGTCTGGAGATGGAACCAAGAACGAGTATACACCTCGGCGTCCACGTACAATATGCTCTTTCATGGTGCGGTGAGGATCGAGTATGCAAAGGCACTCTGGAGTTGCTGGGCCCCGATGGCTTGCAAACTGTTCATGTGGCTGGCTATGCAACATAGGATTTGGACGTCTGACAGAAGATGCAGACATGGGCTCCAGGACACTCCCTCGGCATGCTTCTTGTGTGACCAAGAGGAAGACAATGTAGATCACATCCTCCTAAACTGTGTCTACTCTCGGCAGGTTTGGTACCTAGTTTTTAGCAAGAGGAGAATCAACCTGGGGCTCATCCCTACAGCAACTGACCACATCCAACCTTGGTGGCTTGCTGCTAGGAAACAGGTGACCAAACAACTCAGGAAAGGTTTGGACGCAATGGTCATGCTAATTTGCTGGAATCTGTGGAAGCAAAGGAACGCTCGGGTGTTTGGCAATCGAACATCAATCTGTACCACCGTGGATCTGGTAGCAATCATCGAAGAGGAAATGCGGCTATGGACGCTAGCCGGATGGAGGGGAGCAGCTGATTTTAGCATATAGAGTATAGTAGAGGAGTAGGAGTTGGTTCATTTGGAATTCCGTTGCCTGCTACTGGTCTGTAGTAGCCTGGCTAACAAACCTTGTAAAAATTCTTCTCTCTTCCATAAAGCTAAGGTACGCGATTTGCGTACTCTCGAAAAAAAGGAAATTGCACCTTGGTTAGTCTAAATTTATACTTTCCAGATCATGCAACTTCAGTGCAAGTTTGAATCCATAGCTGATATACAAAAGTTAGATGAGATGTGAATTGTTGGATGTTGATCCAAAGGCTTAAAAAGGCGACTGAGGTACATAAATATTTCAAGCAACTTACAAAATATACACTCCCAAAATATTTTTTGCTGGGTCACATTGTGATTAGTGGCACTGGCAAGCATACTAGTATACTGAAGCCAGCTACTCCTATTTAGGTTTAATGTATTATGCAGGGGCATTACTGGCTAACAGCAACTCAGATATGCACAATAAGAATTGACCACGGTGTTAAACACTTTTGAAGCATTGCACGCATATGCAAGATGACGATGTCCATCTTCTGTAAACAAGACAGAACCAAATAGACATGTTTGCTCAGAGTTTTACACCAAATCCATTATTCAATCAGTAATGACCAATTCCAAGTTCCAAAATTATGAACATCCACCTCGTTGCTGTCGACTGTAATCAACCTACACTAAATGGCCATGAATCTGGTATTGTTCATCAGTAGAATTGAGGTTATACACACCTACGCACACCTCCATTATTCTCTTCTAGTCACTCACTGTTCACTCGGCTTTCACCGGCGCCTTGCCGGCACAGGCAGCGTCGTAAGCATCGCCGAGGCCGGGGATACACTCCTCGAAGGGGGCAACGAACTTCTCCAAGAACTTCTCCTCCGTTGGCGCCACCACGTTGAAGAAGCAGCGGTCTTCCTCGATCAGCCGCCTCTGCTTGAGGAGCTTCACCACGAGATGCCGGGGCATGAGCCTCCTCTCGAGGCTGTACATGAGCAGCACCGACCGGCGCGCGATATACTGCGGCTCCAGGCCGACCTCCTTGACCAGGAACTCGGCGTTGCGTCGCAGCCTCTCCTCGGAGGCGACCAGGATCCGCGGCGCCTTGCTGATGGCCAGGCTCACCTCGTCCTTGGACCACCCGAGCGTCTCCCTGAGGACGGCGATCTTGGCGTCCACCTTCTCCTGGCCGATGCAGCCGGCGGTGGAGATCGCGTGCCGGAACATCTGGGAGCCCGGTGGCACCCCCAGCTCAATGGCCCGCCGCACGGAGTCCTGGACGTACTCGGGGTGCATGGTGACCAGGCGCGGCGCGGCCACGAGCAGCTTGGAAATATCACAAGCACTTAGCCCGCATTGCCTGAGGAAGGAGACGTTGGGCTCGACCACCTTCTCGAGGTCGGAGGTGAGGAGCCAGTAGTTCCAGTCGCTGGCCTGGAGCAGCCTCTCCGGGGAGCCGAACAGGGGGAGCCAGAACTGCACCTTGGAGACGAAGCTGCGGCAGAGGAAGTAGCGGCCGGCGATCTTGGCGAGGCGGGCGACCTGGGAGGTGGAGAGGCCGAGGGCGCGGAGCTCCGCGGAGATGGGCGCGAGGGAGCGCTCGATGCGGGCGCAGAGGATGCGCGGGTTGGAGGCGACGGCGGCGGCGACCTCCTTGGGGGAGAAGCCGAGGCCGTCGAGGAATGCGAGGACGGCGTCGGGGTTGGAGGCGGACTTGAGGTGGGCGAGGTTCTTGGAGGCCTTGACGGCCTGCGGCTGGGTGAGGTGGCAGTTGGCGATGAGGTAGTCCTCGACGGCGAAGCTGTTTCCCGGAGCGGTGGCAGCGCCGGCGGCGGTGGCGACGTGGGGGATGCGGAGGCGGAGGCGGAGGCGGCATCGGGCAGAGAAGTGGACGGCGGCGAGCGGGCCGGCGGCGAGGAAGAGGATAGGCATGGGGGAGTGGAGACGTGGCGCGGAGGGAGTGGCCATTTTTGACCGGGATGCGTAATCCGCAGCCGCAGCTGCTAGCCGCGGCGCTGTAGCGTGCTGCGTGCGCGAGCGCGAGCGCGAGCGAGTGGATACTGGATAGATAGCTTTACTCGTTCATTGACTAATTTTCTGTATCTGGACCATGCAAGACAGATAGAGAAGTTGTACAACGCGCTGGAAATCGAAAAGTTTACAAAAAGATTTCCCCGCTTTGTATTCCAAAGCAACCAATCAACATTGTACACAACATGACGCTGGGCGAGCAGCACACCAAGCCCAAAGACAGAAAAAAAAAGAAACAAATGCCAACCACGGCAGTTCGACAAAGCGCGGAGGCCCGCCACCGCTGCGTCCTCCGGAAACACCCCACCACAGCCCGAGGCTCCGTGTGCCGCGTACCAAGCAGCACCTTCAAGAAGGTATGCGACATCGACGACGCTGCTGCCCGGACGAGTCATCGGGTTTCCCCCAATATGCGGAGGAAAGTGGGGGATGGCTACCACCGACACCCTTCAAGAAGGAATGGTGGCACCTGCCGGTGTCACCGCATTGGGGCCGGATGAACCGGCAAGGATTTCTCCCGCACACCAAACACAACCGCCCATCCGGAGCCTACCATCCAAACCACCGCCCAATGCGCTATCGCGGTTGCGCCGCCACCCACGTCGTCTCACTACGAGCACCAACACGAGGCCGAGAAGACCAGAGAGAAGCTCCACGCGACGAGAGCAGTAGCACCAAGGCCGAGCGGAAGGGAACCACCTCCACCGCCGTCGTGCGAGAAGCCCGCGCCTCCGGCACCATCGCGGTAGCCGACCGGACACGGCAGCGGGGCATACCAGGTCACCCTGGCCCGGCCAGGCCCGAAACAGGGCCGCTAAGCCCCGCCGGCCATGCGAGTTGTAACAAATGTCTTTGAGTGGTATCCACGAAAAAAGGCAGGATATTTCTGAACCAGGCTTTCGCCCCGCTTTGTCGACAAAGTAACAATAAAATAAAGTACACGATTAGGTGATGAGATGACCCACATATAACTCCGATCCCGGGATAACCGGACCATGTAGAACCCATGCTACCGAAAGAAACGCAGAAAAATCTAAGTGCAACGCCACACTAAGCCCCAGAACACCTAAGCCCCACAACAATGTCCTCGGGAGGGAGGACGACGCTAAGTGTCACCGCTGTTGTGTCCACACTGGAAAAGGATCTTCACCCGGGACCCTAACATTAAGGGGAGCTCCACGATGACGTCTTTAAGAAGGGAGTGGCACCCATGAGTGTCGTCGCCGTTGCTGCCAAAGCGTGCAACTTTCGCTCAGCAGCTCCCTTGTGCCACCATGAGGTCTACAGGACAAGTGCGACGAATTCAGATCCTCAGATCCGGGTCGGGGCGTCGCCACTCAGAAACAGAGAGCACGCCAAAGCCACCCGTCGCTACACCTTTCTTCGCCCACACGACCAAGAGGGAAAGGCACTAACGCTGTCATGGAACCTGCCTAGGAGCCAACCATGTTGACTGCCATGTGGGGCCGCCACCCCGGCATCCATGTCCGAGACACCACCACCCGCCCACATCACAGTGCACCAACCATAGAAGGAAGAGTAGAAGGCGTCTCCTTCCACTCCCAGCCTGACATCAGGCAAGGATCAGGGTTGAACCCTCCATGGTAGAAGGCGCCCACGCCTACGTCGGCAACTACTCACACTGGACTAGGGGAGACACAACCCCATGACTACCGACGACCATCATAGAGTAAGATCGCACGACCCCATGCATGTGGCCATCGACGTTGACGGTGTCCTGGACTAGGGGGCACTCACCACGTCATCTCCCGATCAGAGGGCCGGGGCGAGGACCCCCATGATGGTTCACTAATGGGCCACTTCAGGAAGCCCATGACATATACGAGGAAATATTCCACAAGACTTGGTGATCAAGACAAGGATTCCTCTACACGGATGTATCCGACTAGGACTCTAGCTATCCCAGGCCTCCGATACATTATATAAGCCGTGACCAGGCTAGTCAATGGATATATTCCAAATCATTACGATCACAATTACACCCACCTAGCCCTAGGGTTAGAACAAAACTTACGATCTCAAGGTAGATCAAGCTTGTACTCGATACACAATCATCAATACAATCAAATCAGGACGTAGGGTATTATCACTTCGAGAGGGCCCGAACCTGGGTAAATACTGTCTCACTTGTCCTTTGTTACCCATAGATCCGAGATCCACAACTAAGGACCCCCTGCCCCGAGGTCTGTCGGTTTTACCACCGGTAGACGTCGATCTACCCGAGAAGGTAGCGATGCCCCGACCACCACCATCGACCACCGCACCCATGGGGAGACGGACCTCATTGCCTATGGGAACCACCTGGACCGAGCCACCATCGCCTACTAGGAGAGAGAGCTCCGCCCAAGCACGAGCTCCAAGTCCAATCCATCTACACCTCGCGAGCAGCCCGCGCCGCCGGCCTAGACCCAGAAGAAGGGAGGAGCCACCACCATCACCCGCACCCCGCCGTCCAGCGCACCTTCGACTGGTGCATCCACTACAAAAAAGAGACACATCCGTGACATTTTGGGCCGAACGATTTTTTTTTCTGTCATACATATGACACTTCTATGACGATAATTGTGACAAAACCCGGTATCATCATAGATGTGGTGGGCTCCTACTTCTATGACAAAAGTTCATGACAGAAAATGGGCTTTTCAGATCTTTGGCGGGCGGAGACGCAGCTGCATGACATTCTTTGGGCCGTCCATGACGGAAAAAACCGTGGTAGAAGCGAGGGGGAGGAAAATTTCAGGGACTTCCCGGTTACGGTGGGAGGTCGGGGGCCGAGCGATGCACGTTTCTCTCGTACACGTACGCGCATGTGTGCGAGGCGTTGGCTCTAACTGAACCCGTGTCCGGTGGTAGGTGCGACATATGCCAATAGGCGGCTTATCATTGTGGGAGCCAATAAGACATCGCCGGTGCCTGGAAACAGGATAAGGCGAAGACATGCACGCCGGCGGATCTTACCCAGCTTCGGAGCTCTCCGGAGAGATAATACTCCTACTGCTGCTCTGCGGGGTCTCCGCATGATCACTAGATCAACAAGTAGCTACAAGAGGCTCCTTGAGCTGTTCGGCGAGAGGAAGAAGAAGGGCAAGGCTAGCTCTCTTCTCCCCTCAATGTGGTGTCTAAAACTCTGAGAGATCAACCCTTTGCATGGGTGCCCTGGGAGTTTATATAGGCCTACCCCCTAGGGGTACAATGGTAATCCGGCTGGGCGTGGGCCCTAGCCGTCAGTGTCTATGTCCGCCGGCTTCTCCCTTGGCCTGGGCCCGCTGTGGTGAGTCCCTGCTTGCCCGGCCTCTGGTCGACAAGCAGGTCCCACAGCTTGGGGGTCTTGTCGGGGGCTGGTCACTGTTGCATCACTCTTGATGACGAGGGCTTTGTCGAGATAAGCATGGCTACAGTGCCGCCGCCTGGCGGGCTCTCACAGTAGCCATACCTCGTCTTGTCTCCTTAATGAGGCGCCTCCTTCGAGGGAGGGAGCAAGCCGGCTGTTGGGAGCCGACCACATCCCAGGCCGACTGGGAGGCTGGCCGCCTCAGGCGTCTCTCGATCGAAGGGCCCGCCGCTGGGCCGTCTTGACAGCTTGTCGTGGGTGACGTCATGGTCAACATGGTGACAGTGCCGCGTCGGACGGATGATGGCCGCCCTGTACGGCGCACTATGGCCATGCGTGCTCCGGGATTCGGGGGTGGCAGGCTTCACTGTAGCCACGCCCCATCTCATCGTCGTCATGTGGGTGCAGAGTTTGAGGGTACGATCTTGGCCACCTGCTGGGGGCCGGCTTCTTGGAGTCGGCCTTCTCGTGGCCGGCTTCTTGGAGTCGGCCTCTCTAGCTTTCTTCATGAGGGTTTAGGGCTGGGCCGCTTCCCGGTAGTCGGCTAGAGAGACAGACGGCCAGGGGTAGGCGGCCCTATGCCTAGGGTGCTTGAAGGCTTGATCGGCCTGTAATTTTTCTGAAGAGCCAGGGGGAGCCGGCTAGGCTACCCGTGGTCATTTACTCCGACAGTAGTCCCCAAAGCTGGTTGGGCTTCGAGGCTGAAGGGAGGATGAGAAGCTCAATCAGCTTCCTATCTTGAGGAGCTGGCAGCTAGGAGCCGGCTTTGATTAGGTGTGCCGTCTTTTGGAGGTTTTGAAGCCTGAAGGCGGGAGCCAGCTGGCGCGTGAGCCAGGCGGCGGGCTGACCGCTTGCCGCCTGCGCTCCACATGTCACCCCTCGACTGGAAGGGCCTGCCAGCCCACGCGCGCGACGGGACGTCGCCGCAGACCGGGGCCCGCCACTCCCTGGCCTTGGCCCAAGTGTGGATCTTCTGTGGTCCGCCTTCCGACGGTAGTTTCCGCACGCCGTTAGGGTGCAATAATCGGCGGGCGTGGTGGAGTGGGCGCAGCTAATCCCACGTCCCCCCACAACTCGCCTCCTCGGCTTCGCCGCACGAGGCTATAAGTAGGGGGAGGAGGGGGAGCGGCAGACGCTCGCACACTCGCCCTCGCTCTGCCATTTTCTTCTTCTTCTCTCCTCTCCGTCGCCGCAGCTCCTCACAGCCGCGCTGCCCTTCCGCCAATCTTCTTGGTGCGTCGTAGCTTTGCCGCAGCTGAATCGCGCGCCCTCCGCCGCCGCGCTTTTCCCGTCGCCTCTCCATCCTTATGGCGCTGTCCAGCTCCTGGGATGGCTCCAATGTCCACGAGGACCACATCGATTTCCTCCGCAAGACGCGGCGATTGCCGGGCACGGATTATGTGCGGGTCCGTCTCGCGCCGGAGAAGGAGATCTCGCCGGCGCCGGAGGAGGATGAGCGGGTAATCTTCGCTTCGCCTTTGCTGCTTGGCGTCGGCCGGGCGGCGGATTCTTCCGCGCCTTTCTTGAGTTCTACCATCTCCAGCCGCACCACCTTACTCCAAACACGGTGATGCTGCTCTCGGCCTTCGTCACTCTATGTGAAGGCTTCCTTGGCATCCTCCCCACCCTCGAACTCTGGGGGGAATTCTTCCAGTCCAAGCTCGGCACCGTTGTCGCGGGCGTGCCCGCCCCATGCGGTGCCTTCATCGCCGTGCAGAGATCAAGCGGCGACAATCCGTTTCCGCCCATCGCGTTGATCCAGTCGGTGAAGCTCTAGCAAAAATCTTACTTTTAAATGAAGAACGTCGCTCCGCAAGGCGACTTCGTCAATCTGCCGGCTTACATAGCCGGCCCGCCTGCTGGGAGGCGGCCTTCATGGTCCTACCGAGCCAGGTCGCTGTCTCCGGCTGGGGCTGCCGCCGTCGCATGACTCCGGGTGATGGTCCAATCGGAAGGCCTGACCGGGGCCAACCTGATAGCCGCCTTCGTGGAGCGTCGGGTGCTCCCACTCCAAGGCTGCCCTCACATGATTTTCCAGATGAGCGGTCGTTTCGACCCAGGTCGGCTAAGCACCAAGGAGATGCCTCATGACGAGGTATCTTACATGGTGAATTATATCGCCAACTGCAAGCTCACCGAGGACTGGCGGTTCGGCAAGGAGCCGTACTCTCGCGCCAATCCTCCGCCTTCGTTAAGCTTTCCTTCTTTTCTTCTTCTCTTGTTGTCGAGTTCATAATGGCCGACTCTTGATCAGTCGACTTGTTTTTAGTAGAGCCCCCTCCTTCAACCGGCGTCCGGAGCCGCGGGGGTGGAGCGCCGGTTCGTCCCCGACCGCGCGACAGACGACTTGGACAATCCCGACTTGGGGGCGGCCGCCCTAGACGATGACGTCGTAGGGGGAGGCGGTGAGGCAGGCGGCCCCGGGCTCGGGGCCGTCTTCGAGGACTGGCCGGATGACGACGAGGCCAAAGTTATTCCGCGCCGTCAGCCGGCGTCCGATCATCAAGGCGCTGGCTCATCTGCCGCGCCGGTTGCTCGTGGTGGCCCGCAGAAACACCGGGCCGTGCCGGCCCTCTTTGGCAGTCGGCCGAAGAAGCCCAAGGGTTCCGCGGCGGCGACCAAGCGGGACGAGGTGGTCGCGAAGGCAGCCCGCTTCTGCAAGGTGGTGAAGTAGCCGCAGGCGGTTTCGGCGTAAGTGTCAATTTTCTCACGCCTTGCTTTTTTCCTCTTCGGTTGATATTCTTCTAAGCCTTTTCCTTGACTTATCAAACAGGGCACCGCTTTCTCTCGAGCGGGCCCCTGCCGCCTCCATAGTTGGAGCGGCGGGAGGGTCTGCGAGCGCCTGCCGCATGGATCCCCGTGCCGATTTCCTAGCGGTGACGGAGTGGAACATGCGGGAGGAGCGGGAGGCGGAGGAGCAGAGGGCGGCCACCGCAAGGGTGGCTTAGGAGACGACGGAGGAGTCGGCGGAGGCGCAAGCCGACGCATCGGCCAAGGCTCAAGCGGAGGCAGCGGCCGCGGAGAAGGCGGCGGAGGCCATGCGTAACTAGCCTCCGCAACTCATCGTCCCCCTTCGCACCGTGGCCCCCGACATCCCGGTGCCCCCGCCGGAGGAAACTGGCCGCGACCGTCCGGCGATGGAGAGGGAGGAGGGCGACGCAGTCATCCTGGAGGGGGAGGCGGCACCGCCACCGCCGACTGGGACGGGCCAAGGCGGCCGGCCTGACGTGCCACCTGAGCAGCCTACCGAGGCGAGCCGACCGTGAGGGCGGATCTTGTGGTCCTGCCGCCTCGTCGAGGCGGCGCGGGAAGGCGACTTCAGCGCCGGAGCCGCAGAAGCCCCATGGCTTCAGCTCGTCGGCCCAAGATCTGGAGGCGGCCAGCGCCAGCTCGTCTGGGTGAACGCCGGGCGGTGGGACGGCCGTGCTGAATGTGGCGGCGCAGGATGTCCGGAACCGGCTTCAGTCCCAGGCCGCCGCGCTGAAGCAATATACTCAAGAGTTTCTTGCGACGCGGACGGCCATTCAGGTTAGTCCTCCCTCTTTTCGTCGATTGCTCTTGATTTCTTCCGTGGGGGCGCGTCAGCGCACCCACTGGGTGTAGTCCCCGAGTTCCGAGTCGGCTGCTGAGCAGGCGGCTTGGAACTTCTTAGTAGACTTCGATTGCTGTCTTGTTCTTATTCGCACATCCGTCCTATTTGCAGGAATATCACAACCTCCGCGCGGCTGCTTTCAATTCCCAGGCCTAGGAGATGAACCAGAAGACCGCTGATCTGACCGAGAGCCGGAGTAAGTGCTTCATTTTTTATCTCATGTGGGGCGCAACAAGACTCCTGCGGGTGTAGTCCCGAGATTCGGCCGATCGCGAAAGCGGTCGGGTCGGATCTTTCCTAACGACTTCTTTCTTATTGCTTTTTTCTTCTTCTTCATATCTGCAGGAGCCAATGCCGACTTGAGGGAGCAGCTAGGCGGGGTCTAGACCGCCCTTCGCGCGAAGGAAGCCGAGTGCAACACCTTGGCTCAGGAACGTGATCGCTTGGCCAAGAAACTGGCCGACCAGGATGAGAGCCATAAGGCGGCACTAAAGACGGCGCAGGATAGCGAGGCCGCCCTCAAAGCCGAATATGAGACCGAGGCGGCGAGCTGGGCTGAGGCGAGGCAGACACTGAGCGAAGGCTATGGCCGGATTGAAGATTTGATTGACGGTAGGCCGCCTTCTTCTTCATCTCTTTGCTTGCCCCCTGTCATCTGGTTTGTCTTCTAACTTTATGCTACTTCTTTCTTCTTTGTGCAGATTACTTTCCTGGTTACTCCGTTGCCGTCAACCAAGCCATCGAGGCCCACCGCGATGCACAACGGCAGGCTGGGGTTGAGATCGCACCGGACGCTGGCCGGTCACTTGAGGAGCAACTTCTGGCAATTCAAGCCCGCCTGCAGCCGGCTCACCGCATGCTCCGCCGTCTTCAGCGTGACGGGGCGCAGGTGCTGGCCGCCCTCTGGCCCGGCGAAGTGGTTCCCCGCACCCCCAGTCCGACTGCCAACTGGCTGGAGGTAGCAGTCGACCGCTTCGAGGCCTGGAAGGCTTCTGCGGCCCGGTCTGGCGCTAGGAGGGCGCTAGAGTTCGTCCGGGCTTGGTATCCTGGGCTGAACTTGGCCCAGCTGAGCACCTGGCGGCAGGAGGCCGACGAGGAGCTGGAGGCGGTGTGGCCGGCTATCATCCAGCGCGCCTCGGCAATCGCTGATTACACCGACACCAGTGCCTTTGCCCCTGAGGTAAATGATGACGGCGTCGCTCAGCCGGAGGAGTGGTTCGGCTGAACCTGGCAGAAGGTGAAGACTCGACGGAGGAGATCGCTTCTAGCGACGAGGGCAAAGAGGAAGAGGGGGAGGATGGTGAAGACATCGTGCCAGACGGTGAAGCGACCAGCCAGCCTCAGCTTGATCGTGCCTCCAGCAACGAGGCGCGTGCAAGCGCGCCGCCTGCAAGAGGTGACGATCATGCCGAGACTCGCCAACGGCCAGATCCTCCAGCCAAGACCGCTGCCTCCACCAACCTGCCCGACTACTTTGTTGTTCCTTGGCCTGATCCGCCGTCTTTGCTTTCCTGCTCGTTACTCTTTGAACAATTTCTATTAAATTTGTGCAGTTCCACCCACTGGGGGTGTATTCAAACTATGTTGAATGCTGGCCTTTCGAAGGCCTTTTGTGTAAATATAATCATGCATGTGATTGGCTTCCGTTCATACTTGCTTTTCATCCGTTTGGTTGTTTCCTTTGCCGCCCTCCCTTGGTCGCCGCCTTCCCAGCCGGACAGCTGCTCTGCAGTCTGTGGCTGGGGAAGGGCTTGGCCATTTGGGAGGACAAGTACTCGAGCTTTCTTAGATTGCCGCAAGGTGAAAGGGAAGCCGGCCAGCCGGCTGCTCTGACAGCCGGTCGGCGGGGTGGGAGGCCGGCTTGTGTTATATAAGTTCATTAGTCCTTAGCCGTTTTTCATGTGGGCATCCTTTCCTGCCTTTGGCTCTTGCCAGCCGGCAGTCGATTCTTCGAGCTGCGACTTTCGACAAGAGAGGGCTTGGGTGCCGGCACACTACTTGTCTGACTGCAGGTAGAACTTGAATATAACTCAAGGCGGAAAGTCCCCGGGCCGACTGATCGAACCCGGTGCCGGACGAGAAAACAAATGTAGTAACCTAATCATAGGCGTGATACTCATCATACATATATAAAAGAGGGTAGTCCCCGAGTGTTCCTCGGGGGGCCCGTTGTCTCGTACTTAATGCAAAAGGTAGCGTGGTACATACTGCATTTTAACTGTAAAATCTTCGAAGGAGATTGGCGTTCCATGGTCGTTCTGACTCCTTGCCGGAATCATCTCTCTTGCGTGCCTTTGGCTTCTGCGCGTCGATCAGGTAGTAGGAGTCGTTGCCTAAGGCCTTGCTGATGACGAAGGGGCCTTCCCAAGGGGCCGGGAGCTTGTGCTGGCCGGCTGTTCGCTGGATCAGCCGGAGCATAAGATTACCCTCTTGGAAGGATCTTGGCTTGACCTTCTAGCTGTGGTAGCGGCGTAAACCCTGCTGGTACATGGCGGACCGGCTGAGGGCTAACAACCGGCTTTCTTCCAACAGGTCGACGCCGTCTTCTTGTGCTTCCTTGGCCTCTGCCTCCGTGTACATGGTGACCCGAGGTGAGTCGAACTCAATGTCAGTTGGGATGACAGCTTCGGCACCATATACAAGGAAGAAAGAGGTGAAGCCGGTTGACTTGTTCGGGGTAGTGCGCAAACTCCAGAGGACGGCCGACAGCTCGTCGAGCCAACAGCCGGCCGAACGCCCAAAGGGCACTTACGACGGTCGGGGCTTGATGTCGAGATGACGAGGCCGTTGCACGCTCGACTTGGCCGTTTGACTGCGGGTGGGCAACGGACGCTAGGTCCAGTCGGATGCCCTGTGTCGCGCAGAAACGTGCCAGTGCTCCCTTGGCAAAATTCGTGCCATTGTCGGTGATGATGCTGTGCGGTACGCCATACCGGGTTGTAATATCTGCGATGAATGTCACGGCAGTCGGCCCATTCAGTTTCTTGATCGGCTTCGCTTCAATCCACTTGGTAAATTTGTCCACAGCGATGAGCAGATGTGTCATGCCGCCGCGCTCCATCTTGAATGGGCCCACCATGTCCAGTCCCCAGACGGCAAAGGGCCAGGTGACGGGGATGGTCTTGAGTGCGGAAGCCGGTAGGTGTTGCTTGGAGCTGAAGACTTGGCACCCTTTTGTCAGGACCCCGATTCCAAGTCACATCGACCTAGCCGGTAACACCTCATATCACTTTGCGGCCTCACGCACGGTATTCCCACGGGTGTCGCCTTACCATGGCCCGGGACCGCTTATGCCTTTTGGCTCATGTATATGATAGTGTCGCTAGCATCCATATGACAGAGAACCCGGCCGACATGGCTAGTCGTGAACCCAAAGCGGCACTAACCCATGGGGACAGGCATACATGAATCACATCGAGCATGTCGGTCATCAACGTGTGAATCCGGGCTGTAGCACTGGCTAACAGGACTCAGATCCCGGCTATAGCAGGCTAGGCAGACTCGGATGTCACCACGTGACATTTCCCAAGGGATGCATACACAGAACAGTGAAACACATGCCGGCCAAGTGTCCAGAGCAGTAGTGCTTTGGGCTAGCAGGACTCGTGAACCGGCCAGAAGGACTACTATCGCTCAGAAGCACTAGACTACATTTCCCCATATGAGAGGCTGCCAAGGATAAACAACTAGATTGTCGGATCCACACATACCAAGCATTTCAAACATACACACAATATGCTCAATATGTGTAAATACAACATGGCATCACAACATAACTCTACGACTCAAATATTTATTCATTAGGCTCCGAGGAGCGAGATATTACAAACATGGGTCTCACGACCCAACACTCAAAGCATACAAGTCAACACATGCGGAAGCTTAACATGTCTGAGTACGACATCTACAAATGAAAAAGGCATAGAAGCTCGACTATCTACTGAGATCCGCCGAGGGCACAAGATCGTAGCTGAGGTAACAAGCTAAACGTTGAAGTCCACGCTGAACTACTAGCGAGACTGACGCCTCTCTCGCAAAACATAAAATAAGCAAATGTGAGTACAAATGTACTCAAGAAGACTTACATCGAACTAACTACATAATGCATCATTATCAACAAAGGGGTGGTGGAGTTTGACTGCAGCAAGCCAGCTTTGACTCGGTGGCTATCCCGAACTTCGATCGCAAGTAACTCTTTGAGGTGGCGCTTAACACGAGTCCACATATTCACCATATCAATACACCACTATGGACCCGCTCCCGCCTCCCTACGAGAACGCCATCCATAGCACTCACGCTATCTTGCGATTTTAGAGTATCCACTTTCTCTTGTCTATGAACTGATATAGGCAACCTAGAAGTCCTTTACCATGACACGGCTATTCGAATAGATCATATTAACTCCCGCAGGGTGTACTTTCACACACGCTCACCACTTATCGCCGCGTACACGACATGTACTCGCAACCTTCAAGCGGAAGCCCAGCGAGGTGTCGGCCACGGCCTACCTAATCACTCAAGTCCATAGTCCAGTGTTTATCGCCTATTCAGGTTCCATCCGCAGGAGTCCGCCAAGGTTTCCACTAACGGCCCCGAACGATGTGTGCAGGGTTCCCGAGATACCAAACGGGCATTCGCACACCGGGCCACGGTGTATCTACCACATCATAGCCCACCCCTAGGGTCAGCGCCACGCACGGCCTCCAACACATATCCTACAAACACCGTAAACTAGTTGCAACTCCCGGACAGAGAACAAGGGTGGTTAAGAAGCCGAGAGAGTCAATTAGGATCCCAATGTGTGGTAGTAATCGCTTCATGGATCACAAACACGTAACTCAGTTCACGAGGACGGTTTCAATGAGACAACCCACCATGTACTCCTACATGGCCTCTCACCGCTATTTTACCAAATCGTGTTCACACACTTAGCTCACACACGAGAGGACATGTTCACACACCTCCGATTCATCCCCGATGAATCGGACCGACTCAACTCTAAGCAAGAGCAGTGCATGACAAACAAGCATGAATGAGTAGGCACAACATGGCTCAAACAACTCCTACTCATGCTAGTGGGTTTCATCTAATTATCGTGGAATGACAGTCATGCAAAGGATAAGGGGTTCAGCTACCGCAGCAAGTAATGTATGAATCGTTGTTGTCCTAATGCAGTAAAAGAGAGCAGGAGCGAGAGAGTGGGATTGTATTGGAATGAACAAGGGGTTTTTGCTTGCCTGGCACTTCTGAAGATAATATAGTTCTTCATCGGTGTCATCGAACTCATCGTCGAAACCACGTCTATCGGAGAGGGGGCAAATACCGGCAGACAAAGAGGGACACAATCAATGCAATGCAATAACTATGATGCATGATAATGTCATGGCAATATGATGTGATTTGAGCTAATGCATCTAGCTATGATTTAAATGAAGTTGGTTTGAACCTAAGATTCAAATTCAAACTCCACATAAGGCATTTCAAATGCCATTAATTCAAATTGTCATAATCAGTAGCTTTAGGTTGCTCAAAAATTCATGAAAATGCCATAAACAGATTCTTTGGATTTTTCTGATAATTTTTCATATATAAATCATTTCAATCTGAGTTATAGATTAATTTCTATGATTTTTAGAAGTTTTAGCTATTTTCTAGAATTTCTTGAATTATTTAAATTCCAGAAAATCATTAATCATACAAGATGACGCCGGTGTGACGTCAGAAGTCAACAGGGCGGCCTGTGTCAAACTGACCAGTGGGTCCCGCGTGTCAGTGTCATTAGCTTAACTAACTAAATTAATATTAGTTTAACTCCTAATCTAGGTTTGACTAGGGGCGGGGCCCACATGGTCAAATGGGTCAAACCCACCGGCGACATAACGCCGGCGAGGCCCGAGACGGCGGCGCGGTTCGGAAACGCAGCACAGGCCACGGTTCGAGGCGCGGATGGCACCGTTGGAACCCTGAGCCTCGTCCGCGTGGGCTGGTGCTGGAGGGGTCGCCGGAGACGACCTATATCGACGGTGGTGTCCTCTTCCGCGACGGCCGGAGTTCGGGTGCAGGCGGTGGCGATGCTACGGTGCACTAGAGGAGAAACCGGAGGGTGCTACGTGCTCCTGGGGGTTCGCTGAGCACGCCGACGAAGCTCCGCTATGAGCGAGCTTGCGCGGTATGTACGGCTACGCCATGGCCGGGCGGCGTAGATGCTTCGGCCATGGTTGGGGATCGGGGCTAGAGCACGCGAGGGACGACGGGGCAAGGGGGAATCGGGTAAACGGCTCACCGTGGAGCTGCAGGGATGGTTAGTGGGCTCGGGGGCGCGCCGGAGTGGCCGAATCGACGGAGAAGGGCGCCGGAGCCGAAGCTTGAAGACGATGATGATGGCGGCTGCTCGGGGCCTCCGTGCTTCCTTCCTTCGTTGCAGAGGTGAAGCGAGAGGTGGCGAAGGCTCTGGATAGCTCGGGAAGGCAAGGCGACGACGGTGGAGCGGCGGCTCACGGCGGCATGCTCAAAGCGGAGGGAAGAGCCACGGGAGAGACAGAGGAAAGGGAGGGCACGAGGAGAGAGAGAGAAGGTCGGGTTGTACGTGGCGGCCCAGGAGCCTCCCACGCCGGTGGAAGCAGGAGGTGGCCACGGCGTGTGGCCACAGCGCTGGGCACGCGCCTCGCCCTCCCGGGCGAGAGGAGGGGGATGACTGGCAGAGGCCTCGTGGGCTGGGCTGTTCGCTGGGCCACTGTAAGTGGCTGGGCTTTCTCTCTGTGCCCTTTCTAATTAATTCTGTTTTCTCTTTTCTCGCTTTATGTTTGCAAATAAAAACCAACCAAAACACTTTTGTTAATTCTGTAAATTTTTGTGAGGAATATTTGAATTATTTTCAAACCACACAATAAATTTCAGAATATTTGGAGCAACCAATATTTAATGGTAACTTTTAAACTCCAACTCAAATACTATAATGATTTAATTCAATGACCAAAATGTCACGGAAAATATGCATTATCTCCGTAGAGGCTTTCACCTTTTCCATAAATCATGGACATTTTAAAAGGATATTTTGAGGTCATTGAAAATATATTGGTTGAACCTATTTGAACTGCATTTGTGCTAGGGTTTATCAATCCCCATTTCAAGTTTCAAATAAATTTTAAACATGATGCATGGGTGCAATGCCACTAGTTACAAGCAAACTCTATGGCTGTGACACCTTTGCAGTGTTTGACTAACTCCTTACGCTATCCAGCAATGGCCGTAAGAATCCATGGCGTAAAGCTTTGGCGATTTAGTGATCTTGAGGCCGTGTGGTGGCCACATTCGCCTTGGTGGATGTCTTTGAGGATTCCTATGCCCTTCTCTGGCTCGACGCAGCACTGGAAGACTCCAGTGACGCTGCGCCTAACGAGCTGCCGCTTATTATCGTAGTATGCTTCGCTCGTCATTGACTTGCCTTTGCTGAGATCTCGCCGCAGCAGCTGCTTACCAGAAGTTGAGGATGGGCTGGGCCCATGATGGAGCTGTGACTTCTTCTATTGCCAACACGGCCATCGCGACTGGCGGGTGGGCTGGGTGGTGAAGAGTTGAGTCCACCACCACTGTTGTGTCGATGCAGTCCTCGGCCGATCGCCGAGTCCCCGGCCGGGTTCAAGTCCGGTCCGGTGCGACTATGGCAGTCCCCGGCCGCCTGTCGAAGTCCCCGAGCCGCCGCCGGTTCCCAAGTCGGATTCATCGCTGGGTCAGCGGTACGAAGATGGAATCGGATTCTCGAGATGGCTTGACAGACGGCTTAAGGAGGCGTTGAGAGAGACGCCGTTGGTATAGCTTGTCGGTGGAGCCTATTCGTGCTGTGGCATCTGCTGCTCGTTGTCGGCCCGTGGCATGTGGAGGAACTCGCATCCTTCAAAATATCCACTGATTTGCTGAACGAGGAAGCGGTAGCTAGCCATGTTTGCGTCCTTGGCGTCCCAGTCGCCAGATGATTGCTGGATTACCAAATCTGAGTCACCATAGCACAGGATCCGGCGGATGCCGAGTTCTTTGGCTAGCCGGAGCCCGTGTATGAGCGCCTCGTATTTGGCCACATTGTTGGAGGTGGCAAAATGAATTTGCAATGTGTATCTGAGCTTGTCGCCCTTGGGAGAGGTAAGGATGATGCCGGCTCCAAGACGGTGCGCATCTTGGATCCATCGAAGTGCATCCGCCAATGATTGGAGTCAGGGGCCGGCGGCAGGTACTGGGTTTCGGCCCAGTCGACAAGGAAGTCGGCCAATGCCTGGGACTTGATGTCGGTGCGAGGCTAGTAGAAGATTGTGTAAGGAGCCAGCGCAATGGCCCATTTTGCCACCCAGCCGGATGCATCCCGGCTGCCTATGATCTCGGCGAGCGGGGCAGTACATACGACCGTGATGGGGTGCTCTGGAAAGTAGGGTTTGAGCTTCTTGGCTTAAGCACACACCATAGCACATCTTCCGTAGTGCGTAGTTCTGCTTCGAGGTGGACAGATTGGCCAAATAATACACCGCCTCTGGACTAGCTGAGCTTGGCTTCTTCTACGCTGGCTGAACCACGATGATGGTGCCGACCACCCGGCTAGTAGCGGCAATGTAAAGGAGCATGGGCTCTTTTCGCTTGGTGCCGCTTAAGACAAAGCGGCGTACAAGATCTTCTTTAGCTCGTGGAAAGCTTGGTCCGCTTGGTCGCTCCACTCAAGTGAGTGGACTTCTTCATGAGTCGGTAGAGGGGAGAGCTTTCTCCGAGCCGCCGATGAAGCGGTTCGGGAGGCCGTGCATCCGTAAACTTTTGATGTCTCGTAGCTTGGTAGGAATCTCCATTCTCTATGGCCTTGATCTTCACTGGTTGTATTCGATGCGCGCTCGAGACCAGGAAGCCTAGAAGATGGCCGCTGGTAATTCAACACGCATTTCTCGGGGTTGAGCTTGATCCGAAACTAGCGCAAGTTTTCAAATGTCTCTCGAGGTCTTCCAAAGAAGGTGCCACGCTTCTCCATCTTCACCACAATATCGCCTACATAGACGGGCATTTCGCCGAGCTGCTTGAGGAGGCATTTCGCATGCAACGCTGAAAAGTGGCACCAGATTTCTTAGGCCGAATGTCATAGTCGCAGCGTAAAGCTCAATGGTGTGATGAAGGCGGTCTTCAGCGGTCACTGGATCCAACTTTATCCGGTGGTAGCCTCAATAAGCATCCAAGAAGCTCAACAGCTCGCATCCAAATTGTGGAGTCTATCACTTGGTCGATTCAAGGTAAGGCAAATGGATCCTTGGGGCAGGTTTTGTTGAGGCTGGTGTAATCTATACACATGCGCCCACTTGTTATTCTTCTTCAACACGAGGACCGGGTTGGCAAGCCACCGAAAGAACACCTCCATAATGAAGCCGCTGCCGGCTGTGGTATCTCTTCTCCTACAATCCTTCTCTTCTCCTCCGACAGTCGGCGGAGGGGCTGCTTGACTGGTTTTGCATCTGCTCGGACATGTAACTTGTGCTTGGCGAAATCCTTCGGAACACCCGACATGTCCTTGGGGGACCATGCGAAGATGTCCCGATTCTCACAGAGGAAATCGACGAGCTCGCCTTCCTATTTTCTATCCAGGTTTGCCCCAATGACGCAAACCTTTCTGGGTTCTCCGGGTCCAGAGGTATCTTATTTGTTTCTTTGGCCGGCTGGAAAGATCCTTGGGCATCATATTCCTTGGGGTCAAGGGACAGGGCCGGCTGCTTGCCGGCCATGGCCACGACTCGATCCAGCATCTTCTTCTCTTCAGCGATCACAAGGGACTCGGCCAGCCGGCTGCACACTCGGAGGATTTCTTGTAGTCTCCGACTATTGTGATGATGCCCTTGGAACTCGGCATCTTCATCTTGAGGTAGGCGTAGTGGGGCACAACCATGAACTTGGCCAGAGCAGGTCGGCCAAGCAATGCATGGTAAGGGCTCTCCAGGTCCACTACTTCAAACCATACTGCTTCTTAGCGGAAATGATCCTTGTCCCCAAAGGGAACATCTATCTTGATCTTTCCGATTGGTGAGCAGGACAGGCCGGGTACGATGCCATGGAACACAGTCCGACTAGGCATGAGCTGCTTCGCCTTGATGTTCATCTTCCATGGTGTCACGGACAAGATAAGTTGATGCTGCTCCCGCCATCTATCAAGACACGGGAGAAACGCAGTTCGCTTTTTTTCATGCGTAGGGTGGCGCCCAAAACCAATGCGAAGAGCCGGAGACGGCATCACCTCCGGTGATCGCCCGCCCAACCGATAGGCTTCTCCCACCAAAGGCATGAACTCGGGTTGTTGGAGGCGACGCGCTGACTTTTGGTGTTGTCGGCGCCGGCTGCACCGGTCTTCGGTCTGGCTTGTAAAGATAACGTAGGTGGCATGCTCGTCGGGAACTCGTTTGAACAGCCCGACCGCTGGTCGAGCGGTCGGTCGCCGAGGGGCCGGGCGGTTGACCAGCAGCGGCGGCGTACCATCCTTCGCTTTTGAGACTCGTGTGAGCCAAAGGCATTTCCGAAGTCGTGGTTGGACGGCTTCAAGCCGTCATTGTGGAACTTGCAAGGGGCATCAAGGGCTTGCTCAGAGGAGAAAGCCGCCGCCAAGCTGGCCTGCCTCCCTTCGCTTCTTGGCGCTGGGCCGCCTTCGGGTTGTTCATCTTCGACCGTGGCCACCGCCGACCGTGGAAGGCGGCATAGGGCCTTGCGCTTGTCGCCATTCTGCACGGCGCCGGTCAGTAGTCTCCAAATGGCGCCTTGGGAGCCGGAGGAGCACCTTCCCGAGGCGCCTACCCGAGCTCGGTCTTCATCAAAGAGTCGGCCGTGGCGCATTTGTCCTGCATGATCAGCAGCTCGCCGAGGGTAGTCGGCCTGCCGCAGAGGAGTCGGTGCTTGAGGAGGGTGCCTTCGGCATCCAGCGGTGAAGTACTCTATGGCTTGAACCTCATGCACCCTTCGCAGGAGTTATGGAGCTCGCCCAACGCTGGGAGGTAGTCGCGACTTGATTCATTGGGCCCTTGAACACACAAGGAGAGCCGCCGGGCTTGGGAGCCTGCTTGTAGGTGCCGTGAAGGCGGATGAAGGCTTCGTGAAGTCTAGCCACCGTTGACGCTGTAAGGCTTGAGGTCTGTTGAGCCAGTGCACGCCGTGCCTTGGAGCATGAGGGGATGTATTTCACGGCAACACGCTGCTGCCATTTGCTGGCGCGAACCGCAAAGTGGAGTAGTCGATCAACCAGCCTTCCGCGCCACGGAGCCGCTGTACTTGGGCGTGTCTTTGGGAGTGAGAACCTTTGGGAATGGCTTGTCGCGATGCGAGGGCCAAAGCAAGGCGGGCCGACATCATCTTCTTCTTCTAGCGCCAGGATTGCGCTTAGGCGGTCGATCCAATGGCGGGCGTTATTCTCGCCGACTCTTCGCTGTCGGCCTAGTCGGTCACCGAGAGTCGGATGCGCGATGTGCAGCGGGTGGGATATCTCTCCCACGAGGCGGAGGAGGAGGTGGGTTGCCTCGCTGCTCCACAGCTCGAGGGTGACCTTCGCGCCGCGCCGATGGAGATTCGAGTCCGACCGCGCTAGCATCCGCCTTTTCTTGTTTTGCACGGTGCCGCCCGCATCGGTGTTCGTGACGCCAGTGCCGTTTCTCGGCGTGGGGAGGACTTTCAGCGCGACGCCAGCTTCATGCCGCTCGCGCCGCTGCCAATCAACCGCTGGATGCGTTGGTCATGTAGGGAGCTCGCCGCCCCCAGTCCGCTTCAGCTCGCCCACGATCGATCGGGCGGCGCGAGGTTCTCGAGGGGCATGGCATAGATCGGGCGGTTCGCTTCAAAGATGTTGGCGATGGCTGGCGCCGCTTAATGACACCGACTCGCTCGCCCGTCAGAGGCGGCATGCCAAAGGCGGCGCGGTCGACGACTACCGGTGAGCCTCAAGAGGCGCCTCATGGAGGTTATCTTCGCCCTCCGCAATGAGGGCGAGGCGCGCCTCCAGTGTCTCGTGTCGGCGCCGGCCGAATGAGGACGGACAAGTCGTGCGCCGCCAGTGTGGCTGGCGGGCGTTTCGCGTAAGCGACGCCGTGGTCGATGACCGCACTGGTGATGGCACCGCCACCGCTGCCGGCACGAGGAAGAGGGTCGCCAAGATCACTACGCTGGAGGAAAGGCTGTTTATGCCGTGGTCGGTCGACATAAGCATCGGTCGGTGGAGCCAACCGACTCCAAGTCCGCAGCAGCTCACGGAGACGTGGAGTTGGTCGAGGAGGCCGACGAGGTGGTTTTCGGGCAGCTCGTGCCTCGCCGGATGCGGGCTCGCCAATAAGATCGGTGAGGCACCTCACCGCAAGAGGCGCCGGGCGACGCCTTGCAGCTGCTGTCGGCAGCACCATCGGGCGTGCTGGCCTGGCAACGCCATGGGAAGGAAGGGTTCCTGCCCGCAGCAGTGTCTCCTGACGATTGTGCACCTTGCTCCATGGTGGGCGCCAAATGTCGGGTGGTAGGTGCGATATATGCCAATGGGTGGCTTATCATTGTGGGAGCCAATAAGACATCGCCGTGCCTAGAAACGGATAAGGCGAAGACATGCACGCCGGCGGATCTACCCAGCTTCGAGCTCTCCGAGAGATAATACTCAACCGCTGCTCATGGGTCTCCGATGATCACTTGATCAACAAGTAGCTACAAGAGGCCTTGAGTTGTTCTGGCGAGAGGAAGAAGAAGGGCAAGGTAGCTCTTCTCCCTCAATGTGGTGTCTAAAACTCGAGATCAACCTTTGCATGGGTGCCCTGGAGTTTATATAGGCCTACCCCTAGGGGTACAATGGTAATCCGGCCGGGTGGGCCCTAGCTGCCTGTGTCTATGTCCGCCGGCTTCTCCACCGGTCACTGGGGCCCGCCGACCGGTGGGTCCCCTGCCGTCTGCCGGCCTCGGTCGACAAGGTGTCCCACCGCTTGGGGGTCTTGTTTGGGCTGGTTATCAAGGTTTCACTCTTGATGACGAGGGCTTTGTCGAGATAAGCATGGCTATAGTGCCGCCGCCTTGCGGGCTCTCGCTGTAGCCTTACCTCGTCTTGTCTCCTTAATGAGGCGCCTCTTTCGAGGGAGGGAGCAAGCCGGCTGTTGGGAGCCGACCACGTCCCAGCCGAGTGGGGAGGCCCGGCCGCCGGCATCTCTCTCGATCAAGGGGCCCGCCATCAAGGGCCAGATCGACAGCTTTTGTCGTGGGTGACGTTATGGTCAACATGGCGATAAGCAAAGGCCGGACGGGTGATGGTTGTTCTGCACGGGCGACCGTGGGCCATGCGGTCCGGATTCGGGGTGGCAGGTGCTTCAATCGTAGCCACGCCTCCATCTCATTGTCGCCATGTGGGTGCAGTAGTTTGAGGGTACGATCTTGGTCATCGCCGACTACAAAAAATACACTTCCGTGATGATACGTGTTTGTCACAAGAGGTCGCGCTTTTGTCATGCATGTACATCCATGACAAATTTATGATGTAATCAAGATAGTCATACCTATGCTGTCAGAGAAGTGTTCCATGACATTACTAAAATTATCATCACGAAGTGTCCACTTCCATGACGATAAATCGCTGCCACATGTAAGTGCTTTCGCCAAGGGTGACCGACACGCGGCATCCACCGTAACGGAACGCCGTTAAGCTATCGGGTCGGTTTTGATCCGATAACCTGCTAATGCCTCGACCAATGGGGATTTTCCACGGTAAAATCATCATTGGTCGGAGGAAACACGTGTCGGCCACCACCGGGACAGATGTCATCCACTCATTGGATGTATACGCCTATGATACGCTGACACGCGGGCACGCACCCAACAAGTTTAATTGGGCCAGCCCAATTAAAGGCCCACAAGTTTTATGGACCATAATGGTCAGGCCCAACTAAAGGCCCACAAGATTTTATGGACCATAATGGGTCGGCCCACTAAAGGCCCACAAGATTTTATGGACTATAATGGCTGGCCCAGCTAAAGGCCCAAAGATTTTATGGCCATAATGGGCTGGCCCAGCTAAAGGCCCACAAGATTTTATGGGCCATAATGGGCCGCCCAAATAAAGGCCCACGAGATTTCGCCGACATTAATGGGCCGCCCCACCAGAGGCCCACAAGATTTTGAGGACCCTAGTAGGTCGGCCCATTAACCTGGCTGCCATGTTTTGGGCCAAATGTCGCCCATATCTCGATCCGTCCATTAATGGCCTCGCCATGTTTCGGGCCTAAAAGTGGCCCATATGAGATCCGCCCGTTATAAGCCTACCACGCTCGGGCCATTACGCCCAGATCAGGTCCGCCCTTTAAGAGGCTTTGGGCTCAATTATGGCCCATATCAAATTCGCCCGATAACCGGACACTATGCTTTTGGGCCCACTTGCTAAAGGCCCACTTAGTAATTCGCCCGATATTAGTTTTGGCCTGTTAAGGGCCCGCTTAACATTTCGCCCTATATTAATTTCGCTATTAAAAGCCCGCCATATAGTTGGGCCTAACTACGCCCGATTTGCATCCGCCTGCTCGCAACCGATATCCGATTGGGCCAAACAAGGACCGAGACAATTTTGGCTCGTTAAAAGCCCGTGATTTGATTCGCACAATCATGGGCCGGGTTCATTTCGGCTGTCTGCCGCCCGTGAGCTGTTCAAGACGCTTTTAGGCCCAACCTACATCGTGATTGCATGACGGCCCGATTATGTACCGTAATTTTACGGTTTGGCCGGTTTATCGCGAAGACAGATATATATACAGAAAATAACCGCAGCATCGTGAATAAGAAAAACCTAGACTATACAATAAAGAAATTACGCATATTACATCCACGGGCATCAAAGTTCGCCACTATGATAATAAAGCATAAGCAGACAAAGAGATTACATACACTGGCATCAAAGATCGCCACCAAAGGCAAATAAACACGCCGACAAAATAATATACAAAACCGACAAAGACTTCAATAGAGTTCAAGAAAGGTTAGCCTCATTGGGAGCTGCAGCGCAAGCAGCTGAGCAAGATGATGAGATCGCTTGTTCAACACTTATATCTTCCTCACTCAAAGATAAACAAGGCATGATGACAGGTTTTGCACGTAAAAGTATCAAGTTGATAATTCATCACATTTCTTATCGATTTAATAAAGTGACACAGTTTAAAATTGCATTAACACAATATGGTATTGTTCAGGTCAAGACATGGCAGGAAATGACATTGTGAAGGAGTTGGCAGCTTCAATGACAACACCGGATTACGATCAAGAACTCATAAGTATCAATGGTTAGTGTGTCTGTCAATTTATACCATTTCAAATTGGCAAATAAAGAGACGGTTTAAATAATAGTAGAATGATATGACATTGTTCATAGTTAAGACATTGCGAATATGACATTGTGTCAGTAGTGGGTAGGTTCACCACACCACCGGATTACGGATGAAGAATGTATATACATGCAAAGGCAAAAGAAGATCACTTGCTCAGATAGTTTAATTTACATGGTATGAAGAAGGAACTTGGTTGTACAACTGAAAACTTAAATTGAGGAAGGACAAACTTTTGTTTATGAACTACATAATAAACTTTAAATAAGCAATTTGATGCAAACACCAAAAATAAATAGTTGTTGCAGTCATGCCTAACCAAATATATACAACAAAGTTTGAAGGCTTGAGATGGACAAACTTACATTATTGGTGAAGACAGCTCTATAAAGGCCTTGTCCATGCCGATGGGGGGCAATTCAAGAAGTTTACCACGTAATCTTCTTCAAAAGCATTGCCTTTATTCTACATTTTGTTAAGAGTAAATATAGATGTGATAATATACTAAAAAATGGAGAATATTTAAGATAAGATGAAGAGTGATGCTACATAACCAAGTAGCTATAAATGTAAGTGCAGCGACACGGGCAAAAGGTACAGCCAAGAGCAATGCACAGCTAAACTTCTTCAAGACCAACCTTATGGTAAGAGTAAATATAGATCTGATGTGTAGAAAATGGAGGGCAAAGGAAAATAAGCTGCAGAGTGATGGTACATGAACAACTACCGTCATTATAAGTATAATCGATAAAGGACAACATGTACTTACAAGAACAATGCAGAGCTAAAAACATTGGCATTGGATATATTCTACACTAATGTAACCATTCATACAGATCGATAATTTGGAGCTAACAATTGATAAGCAAGCTATCATGCATACTGCTGTCACATAATGAACTGTATGTATGCAAGTACAAGTGATACAGACAACAGTACTAACAAGAGCAAAGCAATGGCAGCATATTTATGATATCCCGTCATTCTTTTCAAACCGAATTCTTCTTCGAGCAGATTTCCTGCAAAAAGATCCGTAAGGCACATGCGAAAAGTAGAAGTTCAAATTGTCATGTGATTTCATAGACAGACCTCATCCCGAACGAGACCAAGGCATAACAAGGTTTTTCCATTCAATGTCTTCTAAATTTAGCACGGAGACTTCACCGAAATTCGCTTATAGACTTGCCACCAAAGTGTGATTTCTCAGTAACACCGACATCGCTGCAATGCTTCCTTGAAAAGCACAAGCAAGCTTTGCTCGTCATGACTATCCAGATTGACCTCGCTTAGTTACAACAATGTAATGTAAATCATTGATGTGTTCAATCAGCGTAAAACAGGAAAATAATAACCATGAATAATAGCACTTACACGTAAGTTGGACAGGAAGATGTGAAATGGTGTTTGTCTTCACAATAATCTTCCCATGATGGGAATATATGCACGTAGTCCCTAACAACATTGAAAGCATTGTCTTTAAACTGGGAATAAATGGAATGGGGTTCCAATCTGCAGGAATTGGCCGCCTCTAGCTTGGGATAGGTCTTCGGCCGGTGGACTTGCTGTACTTTTTGTCGGAGGATTTTTCTGTGGTACAGCTGGTGCTATGGCAAATGAAATCGGTATACCTTTTGTCGGAGTGCAGGTCCTGTGGTGGGGCTAGTGGTGTGGCCAGTGAAGTATGGGTACAGTCATTGAGTCGGTCCTACGCTTTGTGTCACCGGTTGTACATCCAATATAAGTGGGTGTTGTCTGATTTCTCCAGACCACCATGTTTTTCAAGGACTTTGCTGGTGCTCCTTCAGTTTGGCAATCACCTCTTCCTTTTTGATGTCCGATGCACAAGAACAACATTTGAGTGAAAAACATGGTATGATGATGATGGAATATGTATTGATAATGGATGGGCATGGCATCTCGACATATATGATGAGTAAACTAAGTGATGTATGTGCAACAAAGTAGAAGAAATGCAAGACAACATATGCAAGATACCCGCAATCAATAAAACATTGCCAAATTAGAACAGCACCTTGATGGGTGAACAGACATGCCATCCGCTTTGACTCCTCGAGGTTAGAATAGTCATT